>CP092092.1:1825000-2170000 GCA_029203775.1 Neoneuromus ignobilis
CACCGAACAAAAATAATATATCGATTTCGTATTTTTCCAATATTGTACATATTCATAAATACATATTTATATATATATATATATATATATATATATATATATATATATATAAAATGTATATTCTTTATCATTTTTGAATATAAGTCATATTTTGCTTCTAGCACTTTGAAAAGCGTCAGAAAAATATGTATATTATATATATATATATATATATATATATATATATATATATATATATATATAATACATTATCCAAATATTGGTGATTCTATCATATCAGCTAGGCTACATAAGGAAAGTTTCAGAAATTTCAATTTGCTTTACCATTCAATACAACTCATGCAAACGATTTTTCTTTTCCCGTGGAATATAATCTCGAAAACAATTTGTAGATTATACGTATTTTTTTATTTATATGTATATAAATACACACATACACAATTATTGAGTTGGCAAATAAATAACTGCGTTTTTTTAAGTAAACGAAAAACGATTTCTTCATGGAATGAAATAATTTTATTCAATAATGCATTAACCATTTTATTTTACTACCTTGTGCCATCTTCCACGCATTTTCATAATTCCATGCTCAAAAAACTTTTGATCTTAATGGCCAAAAAATAAATTTGATAGCCTGAAATGAAATTTTTACCATTTAAAGAGTTTTGCAAGGAACTGAATAAATCGTAATCTGATGGTACAAGATCAGATAAGTACGGTGGATATGACATCATATCCCAACCAAGATTTAAAAATTTTTGACGAGTGACCAGAGATGTATATGATCTTGCATTGTCATGATGGAACATGACACCTTTACGATTCACCAATTCTGGACGTTTCATCATTCAATTTGGTTAACTGTCGATACTACACATCTGTATTGATCATTTGGTTCCTTGAAAGGAGTTCAAAAAACACAATTTCTTTGATAACAAAATCTTTTTCTACTGAATATCTGTTTTTGATGTGCTTTGAGCTGATTCAGCAGGTTGTAACCAGGATATTTTCACTGAACGTTGTTGTAAACAATCCATTTTTCATCACCTGTTATCAGTCATTTCAACAACGTAATGATTTAATTAATAATTTTATTTAATTAATATTGCACACTTTTAAATATTCAAATTAATCAGTTTATCTATAGCTTGAAAAGATCGATGACTAAAAAATCAATCTAGATTTATGATTAATTTTTCAGTCGTTAGTCACCGATTGATTTAAAAACTACAATATCAATTCAATCGGTTGAAATAACTAACGACTAATGAATTAATCATAGTTCAGATTAATTATGCACGACTAAAATTATAGTCGTTAGTTATCAATTTGCTCTACTGTGGAATGATATCATTTTTTTAAAAATTAAAATGTCTAACACTAGTAAAAATATTTTAAAATAGTAAGCAAGTCTTAAATTCAGTTTTTTATAGAAATTTGTGATAATTAATGATTCGTTTGAATAAAAAAAAAATCTTAATATTGAACGAACAGTGAATATGACAAAAGGACGAAAAGCTTTCAAATCGATAGAGGAACGTCGATATCGTCACTCAATGTTTCATAAAACAATCATAAATTATAGACTTTCAGTCGTATGAAAATTGATTTTGTTCACGAAATAGGTTCACAGGATAAGAAAAAAATGTATGAAATAACCGCCTTATGAACTAACGTACTTTAGTGGGTCGTTTCGAACGTACGACTTGACGATCGTCGCACGTCTGATGATAAAAATCATCGACAATAAAGTACAATGTAGGTACATACACGCACGCGTATATATTTTATCCGTCCTCGCGACTTTCTCTAATATTTCATTACTCGACTGACGTGTGAAACGTGTCAAAAATGTAAGCAAAAAGAAGACTATGTCACGTGAAATGGAATTAATAATAAACCTTCGTCGTCGCTGCGAGCTTTTGTTCACTTGTTGACTGAGGCTGGGGCTGACATGTTTTAGTCATTGTGTAAGCACGCACGCACGCATACACGCACACATACACACATTATTACACGCTCACATACAGTACGTGTTGTATGTGAGTGTAATTTATTTTGAAATAACGTTGGGCAAAGACAGGACGTTAGACGTTTTGAATATAAAAATGTAATTGTTGTTATATAATGAAAAGAATGTAAAATCGAATAAAAAGTTCGATAGAAATTAACAAGGTTAATGGAACAACAGAGGAGAACGTGCAGTGTGGAAAATTTGCTCATATGAACCAGAATAAATCACAACAGACTTCATTATAACATTTTTTTAAAGAATTACATCGTTGTTAATTTTTGTGAATATCTTTGGAAAGGTTGTATCGATTTTAATTTTTTAAACACCGTTTGAAAGAGGAATAAATTTCCTACGAAATATATTTTTTGCGAATTTTTTTAACGGTTGGTATTGCCGTAAACGATGTTTATTTTTGTTGGTTTGATATCTCGACTGTGATTAGATATGAAGTTACATATTGCTATAGTGACAAAAGTACCAGTGTAAAACCGATGTTAATTTCACTTGTATTGTGTTACTGATATTCAATGGGCCTTCCCACACTAGTCAACATGCATACAGTATTCATGCCCATTATCTCTCGTCTCACACTCTCTTACCGCCAAATTCCTCCATCTAATAAAATTAATTTTCGGGAAAAAGCGTGTAAGACGAGTGGTAAAGGGCCGTGAATACTGTATGCATGTTGACTAGTGTGCTGATGCTCAATAGGCCTTCCCACACCAGTCAACATGCATACAGTATTTACGGTCCATTACCACTTGTCTCACACGCTCTTTCCCGAAAACTATTTTTTTTAGGTGAGGGATTTTATTGGTAAGAGGGTGTGAGACGAGAGGTAATGGGTGTGAATACTGTATACATGTTGACTAGTGTGGGAAAGCTCAATAAATACAACTCTGAGTGTTAGAAAATAACGCCAGTTCCTTAAATTCATGCAAACGACATCACATCCACGTTTGTTCATATGCTATATAAAGCAAGTTGTTAATTTTTAATAAATATCTTTGGAAAGGCTGGTTAGATTGTATTTTTTATACGGAATTTGAAAAGGCATTAGAATTTTTCAAATGAAATTGTTGATTACTATAATGACTGTAGCCCTTTGTTATAAAATTTGTAATCATATGCAAGTCTGTTGTTAACAATGAGTTGGTATTTTTTTCGTACAGAAATTCAGATATTAAAATCGAATTTGCAAATAATTCATTCGACGTTGAACAAAACGATCGATATAAAACGAACGCCAAAACATATATTGACATTACGAATCCAGTTCACGACTAAAAAAAAAACAACCCCAATCCTACATACAATCGAACTGTTCCTTTATTTACATAACGCGTGTGTTTGTCCAGTCAGCTAAATATATATAAGCATAATTAATAAAACATTTACAGGTATTCGAGGGTCTATTAATTCGATGCACATGTCAAGTTCAAATCATCATACGTATGAGAACGTACAATAAATATCTGTCAGTGACACAAACACGTACACGCGCTTGTTGCACGTCCGCCCTCCAACACTTAACCAATTCGATTACGTCATCCACACGCAGTATCATTTAATTGTTATTAGTGGATGAATATAGACGTATGTTAACCACATACAATTAACCCTTTGCTCTACGAAGATGCCAGTATTGTAACATCCATGATATGAACCGCAACTCCATTAGTACCGCTCAGACGACATAAATGTTCAGCTTGTCGAATATTTTTCAAAATTAAAAAAAAAAAACATTGAATTTGGACGTTACACTTAACACTCGATATACCAATTGGTCGAAATGACCAGATTCAAAATTACATTAAGGGAAATAAAAAATCAAGTAAGGGAGCTACTCTGACTACCATTTTTTATATCATGTAATTTCAATATTTCAGTGAAAAATATAATTCCTTATTATTGGAATTTATTTTTTTATTACTGCTTACAGTAATTGATTAAAAAATTACAATTTTTTCCGGATAAATATCAACCGATTGGTAGAGATAGATTTATATCAATTATTTGTATATATAGTGTTAAAAAAACATTGACCCAATTAAAGAAGACCTCGAAACTGATATTTTTATCTTAATTGATATTCAGAACAAGAAACAACAATATATTTTAATTCAAACAACGAAGATATTTTCAAGAATAAAACTGATTAACTATTATATTATTATATGGAAAGCAGATCTCTTAAACCTCAGTTCAGGATGTTTTTTTACAAGACTCTGATGATGACGGCATCGTCATCAAAATATGTATTAGCCCATCGTTGTTAGAAACAACAAACTGAACAATAAGTGGTTATTGAATACTTTATAATGTATTGTGTTGTTGAGGGTGAAAATTCATTTTTGTAAAAATAGACTCTTATAATAAATAAAAAATTATCAGATTGAAAAATGATGATGAATATTTTTACAAATAGTAAAATTCGCAGTTATATGTTTATACCTGTATATCAATATATATATATATATATATATATATATATATATATATATATATATATATATATATATGTACAAGGATATACAATGCGTCCGTCTTGGACGAAAATAAACTGCACAAAAGGCAGAAAAGTGAACGGGGTGAAGAATATATTTTTTCGCCAGTCACGCTTCATGAATGTCTGTTTATACATTAAAAGTGCTAGAAGATGAGTAACGTCAAAGGAAATGAAAAATGAGCCTTTGATTAGGAGTTTCCTTTGATCGAGCGCTATAACAAAATCTCGTGACCTAGAAATAAACACCCGCTTCGAATTAACGTGCATTTAATCGAAACGTACATTCGAATACATCGATATTTGTTTACACAATAAATACTCTGTATATATATATATATATATATATGGTCATCCAA
Organism: Neoneuromus ignobilis; assembly: GCA_029203775.1. Lineage (NCBI taxonomy): Eukaryota > Metazoa > Arthropoda > Insecta > Megaloptera > Corydalidae > Neoneuromus > Neoneuromus ignobilis. The sequence continues at coordinate 1,829,880 of CP092092.1, forward strand.
ATGTGAGGCCTAGATTTGTATTTTACTAAACCACAATTAATGATTTTTTTTCTAAAAATCATTGAAAATGGTTTGCATGATATGTGCTTTCAACAGAACGATGCTACATGCCATTCATCAACGGAAATAATAGACTTATTGACATAAAAGTTTAATGAGTTTATTATTTCACGAAATGGACCGATCAATTGACCACCAAGATCATGTGATCTAACTCGATTGTGGTGTTATGTGAAATCATTGATTTATGCTGATAAAACACAAACAACAAAAGCGTTAAAAATAAGAATTGAACGTTTAAGTCATGAAATTATACCACAATTATGTAAAAGAACGACTAAATATTGCACGAAACGAATGCACTATGTCAAGCGAAGTCGTGGTCGTCACATGAATGAAATTGTATTCCATCATTAATGCCATAGTATATGGTTGAAAATAATAAAAATAAATAACTAATTAATTAAATACTTTTTATTTTATTTCCATTTAAATGTCTGAAGCGCTTATTGGAAAATCCTAAATAACCACTTATTTAATATTGAGCAAGTATATACGGTCAGGTATTTTTAAAGCTATTTTTATAAATCACATAAAGCTTATAAAATTCGAATTAATAAACTATTATATCAAGCAAGAGCTCGCAGTACTCGTCAAGAATTATAAATGACTTTTTTTTAAAAAAAATGACTAGTATCTTTTGGTACTTTTCAATGTTTTTAGGTAAAAATCATCCGATCGAATTATCGTTCATTGACAATCAAACTGTTGAACACGTCTAGCCAAATTAATTGTCGAAACGTCGACAAGCTACAAACAAACTAGTCGCGACGTCTTAAGACGTCGTAATTAAACGATCTTGTAATTTGTATGAGTTCTTGCTTCGATTACCACCGACTGTGCTTCGTATGCACTCGCATGTTCGTACAAACAAAGACCGTACATAAATCTGACAAGTTCACAGCTCGATCCAATAATGGCGAACGTGAGCTTTCCCGTCTCTGCGTCGTAAGTAAGGGAAACGAGTCGTCGTCGTCGTCGTCGTCGCCGTCGAACACAATGCCAAGTACAAGTTACTCGCTCGCGAGACTATTATCGTTCTCTCCACTGCACACGTTTTGTCACTGCCGAGTGTATTCTTAGATATATGATATTGTTGTGTGCAGGTTTCAATTTTAAGAGCCGGTAATGGTGTCTGTTTGATGTTGGATGGAACAAGAACGATGCATGTTCTTAGATTCGTTTTAAACATATTTTTTTGTAAACGTCACGATTTTTTTAAACAACATAGAGATTCAATTTCACACATATCTTCTATACATGTATAGAAAAAATTACTATATTTTATTATAATATTAAATTGTACCACATGAAATGTCATATTTATCATTATTCATTTTTACACGAGCCAAAGAGGATTTTTTACATGTTTATTTCTGTTTTGTCATTGTTTACTATAAAGTGCTGTTTAGTATTCACTTGGTATTTCAATAAATGGTATTAAAAATATAATGCCTGTGGAGAAAAAATAACTTTTTTGTACGAATTTAAATTGAGGTACATTGCAACCCAAGTAGAGAGAAATATCAATTCAGTTTTCAAAAAAGGAACTGTTAATTAACGAAAAATACGAAAATCGTTTCAAAAAATTCAAACTGGTAATCTAAGTCTTGAAAACGATTCATGTCAAAGACCCACAATTACTTTAACCCTCTATAACCCACTGTGACTTGAAGGTAACATATCATATAAACATGAGTTTATTCTCTGTTTACACTTCATTACCCCTGGATACCATTGTAACTTCAATGTAGCAGTCTGACTACCAAAATGCCTTTCATTTGTAACTTTTAATTCCTGATTCTCTCACTGGTGAGTTCTTCTTTGGAAGAGTGCAACACATGGTGAACATGGTCTTACATAGTGTTTTGTGTATGTCGATAATTCCATTTTCAATCCAGTTATCAGGCTGAAAAAATTCTAACCTTAGTTATTCAAGTAAATAGATACTTTAACTTTAGTATACTTTTGATTTTCTAAACTTCTTATCACTTATTTTGTATTTCAAAAGTCTGTGACTTCTAAGTCACAATGGGGCATAATATATATTTTACATAGGTTTTTATGATATGGTTGAGAGTTACCTTTGTATATCAATTTATAGATTTACTCTCCCTTAAAATGGATCCACAGCAGTTTTATGGTAAAAAGTCAAGATTGACTAAAATTATAAACATTAGTGGCTATCAGTCAGAAGATTCTCTGGTGAGTGCTGATTCTGATGAGGAGCAACCAGGTTTATTTAATAGAAGTCAGACAAATGTTATTGAAAGTGAGAGTGAGGAGGAAGAACTTGAACATCAGAGTCTACTGGAGGAAGAAGAATCTTCATTGCCACAAAAAATAACATGGAAATTGGTATCGAGTACAAGAAGTCTTGCCATATCTCCATGAAAAGGTAAACTACCTGATGGCTTTGAAGAACCCAAATCTCCTATTCACTATTTCAGGAATTTACTTAGTAGGGACATATTGGAGGACATCGTTCACCAATCAAATTTATATTCTGTGCAATGTGACCCTTCAAAGCCCTTAAATTTAACACCAGTTGAAATGGAACAATTTTTGGGTTGTTGTTTTTATATGTCTATTTATGGGCTCCCTAAATCTGTTATGTACTGGCAATCAGAGACAAGAATTTCAGCTGTTGCTGATATAATGAGTAGGAATAGGTGGGAACAGATTAAGTCCAAAATGCACTTTAGCAATAATGCTGATTCAGATACAACAGATAAATTACACAAAATAAGGCCTTTCCTTGACAAAATAGTTAGAAAAAGGGGCCGTTGTAAGAATCCTGGATGTGAAGGTGTTCCAAAAATAAAATGCTCAAAATGTCATGTATATTTGTGCTTAAATCCTAATGTAAATTGTTTCATGGCATTCCATACCACATAAACAGATTTTCATACTCTAATGTAAGAGTGTTTCTTTATCACCCATTGTAACTTCTGAGTCACAGTGCCTATTTTTGCAAATAAATGTTTAAACATTAAAAAAAATAGTTAATTTCTATGTAAAAGTGAATGGATTTCTATGTTACATTTTCTATGTTTTTTGTAGAAGAAACAAAAAAATTAGGTTATAGAGGGTTAAATAACAGATTAAAATAAATTATCGAAGATAATCCTGGAATTACAATACAAGAACCTGTTGTACAACTAGGAGTTTCACCCATAATAGTTTCTTGTCATTTAACTACAATATAAAAGGTTAAAAATTATATAAATTGGTGCCACATGAAAGTACAGCGTTTGTAAGTTTTTTTTATCACTGGTTATTCCGAATAATAATAGTCCATTTTTGAATCGTATTGTTTTATGAAATGAAAAATGGATACTGTACGATAACAGGATACAGACTGGACAGTAGTTAAACTCCAATGAAACACCAACGCACTTCTTTTGCACCCATGTAAAGTTATAATGACTGTGTGATGGTCTGCAAAGTGAATTGTCCACTATTCATTTTTTCCTCAAGGACCATCAATCTGATGCATTTGACGGTTAAGAAATTGAAATAATACATGAAAAATTAAAATCCCAATAACCTAAATGAATCAACAGAGTTGGACCAATATTGAACTTCATAACAGTGTTTTACATTTTTTATTGATTGCGTTTAAAAATCATCAAAGTTTCCAAACAAAAAAACTAATTGAATTTTCAAAACAAGTATCAATGCTTATACAAATACATACATACAGACGTTCATGTAAGCAGATATCTTTTTTAGCACAAAGACGTAATATGATGCGGGTATAAAACGGCGTCGGTTCGATACATTATATAACGAAAATTGGTTAATGGCCCGTACTTGTGTTGTAAGACAGTGGATGCGAGCAGTAGGAATTTTAACGACGTCGAAATGAGTATTAGGGAAAACGTTCACCCACTTCACACGAAACGGTAATTAATTAACAATCTTGTTTATATATACACACTTTATATATAAACACGTATGTATGTATGTATAAATGTGTGTGTGTGTGTGTTTATATTACGACTCACGATCATAAACTTTATGTATTCGGCCGTTGTAAACTTGCTTGGAAAATCTGTTATCGCACAGTGGCTAGTTTCGAAAATGTCAAAGATGACAGCGAGTTTTCCAGCTCGAGAAAATCTTGAAAAACTCGTACAAGGAAACAGTTTTGAAGTATCAACATATTTTCAGAACACGCTAACAATTACTCCTCCTCCTCTGTTCAGTTAACAACGAATGTTTTTTTTTTCAAAAAAAAGTTCATTACATCAAGAGAATGAAAAGTGTTCCGTGTCAAAAAAGTCATTATAAGAGAACGTTCTCGTTCGAGAGCGTGTATTAGCGCCATCAAGTTTGTACGAAACTTATCTGCGAATTATATAAAACCGTCTGAAAACAAGTATGACTGATCGTCGTATGTCCGTCATAAACGGTCGGTTCATCGTCGTCGTCGAAGCCGCGATCATCGTGTAACAAGTCGCGTGCAGAGGCTGATGTGTCGCGTGCGCGCGCCACGTCTCTTGTTAATTTTTAATACAGCTTCGGTCATAAATCATTTTTCATTATGAAATATTGCTGTCTGCACGATTTACCGCGGTATAGTCGAGCGCGTATTATAACACTTCTGACAAATTCATTACCGTTGGATTTGTTGCTTTGGAGAAGTCGCGTTAAGCTCAGATCATTTTTTTATCGAAACTTCTAATAAGACTTTTTGTTTCTTTTTGTAACACGATTATTTACGAATCGGAGAGGTTTGAATATATGCTTAATCTTCAATTAAATTCAAACGAATCGCTCACTTCAACATCACAAAACAACTAAAATTAATCAATGGAAACAAATTAGTACTCTCACAAGACTACATGTTGCAAAAATCATCCAAGAAAAATTATGCCCTGTGATGGGAATCTTTATCTCATTTTTCATATTTTCCAGGAATTTTTCCAGACAATTGCCATCGTGTCTTAATGTTAGATTGTAACATTTAAAATAGTCAGTTTTATAAAAAAAGAGTTTTGAACATGGATGACGAGAATTTTTATGTGTAAAAATAGAAATTTGAATAAAATGGAATCAATAAACTTGAATACTAATGAAAATTAATATTTTTTAATAAATGAAACATTTTGCCATTTCTTCAAGTTTCTCTATTTGTAAAAAAGCATAGAATTTTTATGAGTATTTAATAAAAAATGTTCAATAATGATTTGTATTTCTAATATCTTTCAATTCTTGTCATAACACTGCATTATAAAATCTCTTCTTTATTAAAACATCTTTATTTAAAAAGAAGAAAAGAAATGACATGGAAAGATAATAAGACATTTTAAAATTAACACATAATAACGATCTTAACAAACCCAAACATATAAACAATAAATAAGTCAATGATAATGTTAGTTATTATAATATTCCATGGCGTCCTTCAATATCCAATCTCAATTAGTCCCTATCTTTCCATAAATCTTCCTCTAGACCCTTTCTCGTACCTCCATGTCTAATCCTTCTATCCAATTTTTCTTCACTTTCTTATTTTTTATGGTGTTGGATTATTTCAGTAGATACTTCTTTTGTTAAGCTTATTTCGATAGATGCTCCTTAATCATTCATTTCACATGACCATAACAGTTGTTTAGTTTTATTATAATTTCTTCAATAATTATACACACAACTCCCATTATTTCTCCAATACATTCGTTCCTGATCATTTATAGATTTCCTCGTAACCCCAGAATTCCATTCCTGTTGCAAATAGCATTATCTCACAAGTTATACTTGAGGAATATAAGCGGTCCTTCATTTAATAATTGTGTTAAAATTAAGTTTTTAGTTTTTTTAGATATTTTATTAACCCAAAAATTAGCTCTTCCCTCTTGCACGTTTCTATATCATATGTCTTAATCTAGGGAATCATCTTGCATTAATGACATTCATATTTATATGTTTTTTTGTATCGAATTCTTAGCAATTTGTTCAAACTTATGTCTTTTTGTAACAATAAATAATTATTTTGTATTTTTTTAATTATATTTCAAATAATATTTTTTTATAATAATGAAAATTAGATTAGATTTCAATTGTGCCTTTAATATCAGAAAAGTTATCAAATCATGATCTCTACCCGTGGTGTCAAACAGGCGGCCCGAAATTTGAAATTTATATTAAAGTAATAAAATGGAATTAAAAAAAATATAAAATACATTTTTAAAACATTACAAATTATATGAGTACATTGTAATTAAATACAAAATAAATGTAAATTTTAAATGAGAGATTTTCGAATACACTATTATCTCTGACCCGCAAACTTTCTCAAACTGAATATGAGTTACTGTTCATGTATGAGTTTGACACCGCTCATCAATCCGATTGTGTGTTTCAACATAACGTACCTAATAGCACTTGGTGAAGAAACAACGATTGCAAATTGAATTCTACGAAATGTATTTGTTTAATACAAAAAAGTATCGTTGCGATGATTATCGAAATACCTGATACGTCGACATTGATATTCGTTCATTTTTTAGTGCCACCACGCACGTTCACACACACGCATGTATGTACACGTATACACGTAAGCAAATATTTTAATACAGAGCGCAACGCGGACATGTAAAACGGAAATGTTTATATTTAGTTGACGTGGCACGCATGCGCGCCATGTATTTAATTTACGCCACTTTGGTCGACGTCGGATGGGGGGACATGGAACGGTTATAAAACGACGCTAATTCGATTATTCCACAACGGAAGTATAATGAAAATACGAAACGCGTTCTACGTCAGATGTCGCTACCGTTGTAATGTATCGTTTTCACTCATACGTAACAGAAGGCACGTCATCATTTTTTTAAATACACACATACACACACACACATGTATATATAAAGAGAGAGAGAAAGAGAAACTTTGATCAAATCATACATTTCCAAAATAAACATTTCTATAATCTAATAAGAACAAACGATTTCGAATACAAATGTAAGATAAATGAATATGGATAATTACAATCTTTCATTAGACAAAGTAAAAAAAGAATGATCTTATGATGAATCTTACGAGATAGACAATAGATAACACAGAAAAATGTGAAAACAAACATCTCAGCAAATACATGGGGAGATAACGAAAGAAACGAGTAGATTAGTCGGCCTGAAACTTGAAATTGATTTTATTAAAAAAATATAAAATGCATTTTAAAACATTGTAAATCTAGGCGTCATATTTGGATGACCTATATATATATATATAATAATTATGAAAAAAAAACATATAGTTTTATCTGTTTTATGTAAAATAAAACTACTTTTACCAGTTGCGCTGGAATGACGTGCTATGTACGTCAACTGCTTTCTGTACCAAATGTCGATAAGACGTACATAGCACGTCGTGTGATTTTTGCTAAGTTAAAATAATATCGGAGTTCAGTTAGCAAGTGCCACACTTTTGTTTTGAAGGCATACAAGTGCTTTTTTGTAGAACTTCATTAATTTTACATATTTTCATTGAATAATAATCAAGTAACTACAAAATACAATTTGTTTTACTTATTATAAAAAACTATTTTATCAAAGAACTATTTTATTCTGATAATAGCGCATCAGAAAATGTTGTACTGGATTTATGTAGACTTTTAGTTGATTTTGTACACACCCTTTTTTTAGATAACTGGTATTCGTCATCAAAACTGTATCGGAAATTACATTTGCAAAAAATTAATACTTTCGGAATAGTCAATTAATAGAAATAATATGCTAAAAGATCTCGCAGCGACAAAATTAAAAACATTTTAAGTTTTTTTAAGATCTTACAATGGTATCTTAGCTGTAAAATGGAAGGACAAAAAATAGATATATTTACTTTCTTCAAAACATTTCAAAGCAGAAATGATTGTAACAAAAAAGAAAAATTGTAGAAATTATACAGACCAAAATGGAAACATTACAAAACCTAATATAGTTTTAGATTACAATGATGGTATGGGTGGAGTAGACCTGCAAGATAGCTATTTATCATCTTTTCCTTTAATGAGAAAATTTACAAAAAGTTACAAAAAAATATTCTTTTATCTAATGGATATGGAATTTTTTAATACCTCTATTTTATTCGGTAAAATAACAAACGTACCAAAAATCAACAAATACTCCTTTTCAAAAATTCTTAATAAATTTGTTAATCAATTTAAGAGTTTTACTATAATGTTAATGTGTGTGTGTGTGTCTAAAACTTTATAAAAAAATGATTTCAAATACCAACTCGCTGCGAATTGCTTTGGACGGATTTGCCACACGTGCATGTTAATTAATTGCCAGCGCAACTGGTTAATAATTATTTATCATTTAACAACATTTATCGATGCATGAAATAAATATGTTTGTTTAAAATCAAAAAGGGATAAAAATATTAGCAATAAAATCAACAATATTTGTTAAAAAAAATTATAACGGTTCGAATTGTTTCCTAACGAAACAATTACAAAAAACTAAATAAACGAGCCAATTAAGAACATCTACAATAATTACTAACGAACCGGATATCCTAGATTTCGGCTCGTTTACACGCCGAAGCCCAACCCGCACGTTACAAGTTTACTGAAAAAGCCTCGGAATGATTCATCGTCGTTCGATTCTCGTCGCTTTTAATTACGAAAACGTTTCGACAATAAACTTCATAACCAAAATAAAATATATCATCGCGCGAACAATACGAAAATGTAATTGTGAAGACGAGCGACGATGGCACGCAAGATTCTTAGTCGGGAGATGATCGTCGGTCGGTCGATCGGTGCGATACGCGCGAGCTCGCACGTCGAAACGAACACGCGACAAACGGACAAACAGACGGATTAGATACGGAGGAATTACAAAGGAATGGGGATGTGGACGGATGGATGGTTGGTTGGTTGCCTGTCTGCCTGCCTGCAAGCGACAAAATTAATTTAAGTTTATTGTTCGCAGCCGCAGCTCGAAGAATAAGTTTTCTACGATGTAGCTGATTCATTATTCTCGTGCAGCACGCTGATGTATGTACATACATACATACACACACACACACACACACACACACACACACACACACACACACACACAAATATATATATATATATATATATATATATATATATATATATATATATCGTCTGATAAAGCTGTGCAGCGAGATGAATAAAAATTTGATTGCTACTATAACATTTTATGTAAAGAGAAACAACTATTCGAGACGACTTGAACAATTCTAAGTAATTGCAAAGATTAACATAAATGAGTACGAGAAGTAAAACTAGTAAAATGTAGCGAAAAAAAATATTTTAGTTTGTATAATTTATAGTAATATCTTGATTAAAAGGCATGTGATTATTTACTAAAATAATATTTGAAAATGCATTTATTTATTTTTAAAAAAGTGTAAATTTTATTTCAATTAAAATGATTTCCATTACTTGCTACAATTTACAATAAATAAAATCCATGGTAGAAAAAACGATTTTTTGAAAAAATCTTATTATCGTCCCATTTTCTGATTTTGTTGAAGTTTTTGCCCTTCAAAAACTTCAACAAAATTTGCAAAGTGGTAATCAAAAGATGGAATGTTTGAAGAACATTGCCTATTCCAGTTTCAATAACTTCCCTTTTATAGTCCTTCCGACATATGGTCTAGACATGTTTTTCTTTATAATATATAATTATACAGCTGGGTCTGTTTTTGTACGGATTATTTTAATGCGATTTTGAAGTTATGCGATTGATATTTCTTCTTAGTATCTTTATGCTTTTTTAAAGAATTCCTTTAAGCGTTCATTTAATTCATCGAAAAGCTCTTCAGTTTTATGAACAAATGAAGGAATCAGAGCCATTTAGTTCCGCTTCTCAAACTGATAAGGAATTTTTGGCTAGCAAAGGATGGTTAACCGGGTTTTTAAAAAGGAATGCACTGCATAACGTGAAGATTACGGGCTAGATTGCATCGGCAGATGAGGAAGCTGCTAAATTTTTTTAAACAATATTACGTTAAACGTACTTTTCAATTTATATTGGATAAACTAGAAAATAAATCAATAACAATAACTGACGCTTGGAAAAAAATTTCTATTTTTGACTGTATAAATCATGTTGCATTTGCTATTACTCAAATAAAACAACACACTTTAAATGCCTGCTGGAAAAAGGCTTGGCCTATATTTCTTAAAAACAGTGCAACTATTCACATTCTTTTTTATTTTCTTATTTTTATTCTAAACAGTGCAGATATGATTGCGATGATAATTAAAATATGTATGAAAAATTCTAAAATAAATTACACATATGTACATATTGCTTTGAATAAAATTAAATAGTTAATTAAAAAATTAAGTAAAGCTTTGTTTTGTATCAATTTTTTGCAGATATTTGAAATTATTTTTTTAAGAATTCTTTTTATTTCCTGATTTTGTTCACTTTGTAACTTTGGTTTTATGCGGTTTTTGAAAATTACGGAACGAATCTCTAATTCTTCAAGTAAGTTAAGTTTTTTTTGTGCGATGATTTTTTTTAATGCTGTTTTCTGCGGAACGTATCTACCGCATAAAAACAAACTCAGGTGTATTTGCAATTTTATAAATATTATACGACATAGATTAAAAACACTAAAAGTAAATTATATATTTTGGATTTTCGATGCGAATAAAAAAAACACTTACAATATATCACATTGGTGAATAAATTAAATCATCAATTTTCTATCGTTCAAATTAATATATTTCATCCATAATTATCTCTAATCATCATCTCTAAATCCGTTTATACATAAATATAACAAACTCGTTAATAAACTTCCACGTATATCATTTTTCAATTAAATTGTTAATTATGGTAATGTGACCTTTATTCTGTCCTGTTTTTCCACCTGTATTCGGTTTTTGAACATCGTCATTAAATCCGTTTCGATTTTCAAATTAAATACATGACCGTAAATGTCGATAACAAATAAAAATAAATAATAACAGGTTGTAATATACACTTTTTGTAACACACTATTCGGAAATGACTTCGTGGTCGTTTGTTATTCACATGGCGTGAATTAAAAATTAATTAAAAAAGTAGAAAAAATATTAATGTGATGGAATAAATCGATTGTAGAATTATATTCATTATTTATTCTTTTTGTAGTTAATTTTTTGTTCTTTGTTTCAGGTAAGAAATCTATATGAAGTACTCGTAGGATTTTCTGCATGTCTGAACAAATATTCGTAAGTGTTGAACTATTTTAATTTATTAAATAATTCTGGATGCTTTTTGAAAATTTTTAACGTTATTAAATATTGATATTTCATATACAACGATTTAGTTATTATTGTTTTTGGTAAATCTTGTATTTTGGGTCATCAGTGCGAAACGTTGATGAAAATTCATGTAAAAATACCACGGTATGAAATGTGTTAACTGATAAGCATGTTTCATCCTTTTTATTAAAAATGAGATTATGAGTTTGAAAATTAAATAGGAAAATATAAAAAGTCGATGAATTATACATAGAGATATAATTATCTAAAATGAAATTTATTTTTAAAATAGTAAAAATTGTGAAGATTTTTGAAAACGTAAGAAATAAAGATTTGTTGTTTATTGAAAGCTCTTTTACGAAGTATACTATCTTAATTATAAATATTTATAATTACCATAATTATTAAAGTATCTTATAACGGTATACGATTTTTCGAAACCGTATTAAAATTGAAAATCTGTTAGAAATTAGCACGGTTTTGATCAAACATCACGGTCTGTTATTAAAAATGAATAACGTCGATTCCATTCCAAATTTCCCCCGTTAATAAAAAATCTGTTTTAATACATTCCACTATCGGTTACATTTTAACATCAAACAGAAATTAAAACACGCACTAATTGAAAGTTAAATCGTATCGGACTCGGCAAAAAAGAACGATCGTAAAATTATTCCAGGTTGCATTAAACACGTGTATTTTAATGAAAACGTAACGGGGGGAGGGACCGCCGTTCGCAATTCGATGAAATATAAAACGGATTCCGTAATTGTACATCGGGAAATAAATTAATACCGTATCTCAGTCGGTATTCTCCATGCGCGAGCGTCGCGCAAACATCTCTTAAACGACACGGTCGTGATTTTCTTCCGACCTCCGCTCGTGCCTCGACAGGAGAAAAACACGGAACGCAACATGTTTTTTTTTGCCAGTGCTCCGTTAATAAACGTTATAACTGAATTACGTTTGATCGTTCGGGCGTGCTAGAACCAATGAAGCCCGACCAACGGACGCCGTTCGATGCGAACGCTCTTAGTCCATTCATTAAAAACTTTTCAGTACTTAGAAAGTTTCAAGTACGCCTTCATACGTATTGAATTTATTACATATTTTTCCTTCGATGATTTCTTTCATCCACGGAACGTCCTCAACGAGCACTTGTAAAGCTTTTAGAACGAATAATGTTCTATTGAATGATTTTTAAATTGTTAAATCGTCGTTACAGTGGTATCCTACATAAATATGTTTTATAATATTCTAGATACATGTGTATATATATATATATATATATATATATATATATATAGAAAGAGAGAGAGAGAGAGAGAGAGGTGAACAAAACTGGATACATCGTTCAAACATTTTTGTTTGTAATAAAATATTTTTTTTATTAACAACGAAATTAAATATTATTATTTTATATTCTTATTGCTAATATATTACTATTTACAAAAATAATCTTAAAAACTATATACAGATAATCTTTCTACAACACGGTTTCGCTTTAACATATTAAAAAAATTGTGGAGACCCTTGTATTGAATTGCGAATACCCTTCTACAGCACAAGATAAAACGATTTTTATTATAGAAAATATATTAGAAAATTATAAAATATATGGCTATTGAGGACGTTTAATATTTATTATTGGAAGAAGTTGGCGAAGAGGATTTGGTGGAAATGGCATCCGAAGTTGTAAATCAAATCGATTCTGAGGACAATAGCACTGATGAAGTTAATAATTGTGAAGTTAATAATTTAACACTAAAAAAATTACAGGAAGACCTAAGCTTAGCCAAAAATCTAGAATCATTTTTCTTGAATGTAGACCCTTCCGCTGTAAAAAATAAAAATTCAAAAGGGAGCTACAAATTTGCCTACCTCTATACCATAAAATCTACAACGACCTTGTAAGAACCAGTAAACAAATCAAAATTACTGATTTTTTTAACCTTTTGTGCGCACCCGGGTACCCGGGTACCCACCTCGTCACATTTTTGTTAATATTTTTTTCAAAAATTTTTTTTCCGATCTGGACTTTCAGATCCTCGCGATTTAACTCTTTACAAATGTATTTCAATATTTAGATGTATAAAAAATTTTTTTTTTATTATAAAAAAATAGGTTTGAAATGTTGTTGCTCGCGTGGCGCACCCGGGTACCCACTACATGAGATATAATTCAATTCACTAAAAACAAGTTTTATTGTTGATGAATGTTCTTTTATTGTTAATAAATGATACAATGGCATAAAGAAGGATTGTGAATAAACAAATTACATTGTTTTTGAAGTTATATTGAACAAAATGGCGCTGTTTACTTGTTACATTCGCTGCATGTTACATTTGTGACAGAGTGTTCATCGCATACAGGTTGCTCGCATTTTACACAAGACTTTCGGGTTTTTCTGCGTCTTTTAATGACAAGTCTGCTACATACATGACAAGAGCCAGTTACTTTTTTTCTACCAGAGCTATCTCGAGGCCCATCATCTTTCGCAGCAGGATCAAGAGGTGCACGCTGCGGCCCGAGCACAGCTTCGATTGCGGTCTTTGCAGAGTGATTTCGCATCACTTGGTCATTTGAAAATCGCTCTTCTATCAAAGGCCTCGTTAACTCTTCACTCAATTGCCTCAAAAATATACGTCTTTGATTAGTTTTTTTTTGGATCATATTATTATTTTCATAATAGATTACATAAGCTGCAAGAGCAGCAACGTCTAACATATTGAAAAACATGGCCAGAGGCCACCTTTGAGTTCGCCTGTGTGTAGTGTATCGACTCACCATTTGATCCATTGTATCGACACCAGTTTTATATTTATTGTAGTCGCAAATCATATGAGGTTTTTTTTTCTCATCGTCATTTACGGCGTCATCATTATGCATACTCGAAAGCATAATTACAGCCTTATTTTTCTTTGGCACGTAAGAACAAATTGTGATTTTATTTTCATGAAAAGCAAACAGAGATGAATACTCTGGCCTAGATTTATCAGCCTCTGCTCCGACTGCTCTTTGTGGTATATAAACCGTGCTAGAAGCCTCGGAAATGGCTTAAATACTTTTTATTTATGTTTATTCAATAAACAAAATTGATTGCACACGTATCCGTTCACACCTGCGCTTAAAAATTAAATAAAACTAGTGGTGGGTATCCGGGTACCCGGGTGCGCAACAACGTAGATAAAGTTGGGTGCGCACATAAGGGTTAAAGAGGCCAGAAGGTGAAGAAATCTAACTGAAGAAAAAGGTTCTAAAAGTGAAAATGATATTGTTCAACCGAAAAAACGTTCTCGTTTGATTGTACTGAGCAGTGATGATGAAGAAAATTATTAAATTAAGGTTATATTAAATTAAAATAGATATTGTTTATTTCTTTACGTTTTGTGTTATACATATTTTAATATTTTTAATAAAATTGAAGTTGCTTACACAGAATAAAAAATATATTTGTTTTTAATAAGTTTTTAGAACGTAACCCCCTTTTTGTACTGGTTCCTAGTTTCATATAACACGGTTTTACACAACATGGAATTTTCTAGGAATCTATCTACCGTGTTATAGGAGGGTTACCTGTAACATTCTGATCCTCATTTATGCACTTTTCAATTTTAGTTCTTTTATATGGTTTTCTACTATTTTACACAAAAACAATCTTATTTTCTAATAACGGATATAATTTTTAGTAGAAGATTATTATTATCTATTAGAATAATCGATTTTTATGAAAAAAATCTTGTTGGGGTTTTAAAAAAATTCAATTTTGAAGCTTAAAGAAACGATGGAAAATTTTATGAAAAATCCTTGTTTAGTTCAAGATCAACGGTTGATTCGAAATTTACTTTCCTGTACAATTTTTAAATAGATTCGAAAAGATTCCATCGCCATTTAAGACACTTTATTTATCCTCATCGACCGGCGACGCGTTCGTTACGCCCACGTTAAAGTCTGAAAAGTGTTCGAGTGTTTTCCCAGAAACCTTCTTATTAGTTTCGCACGGTCGTAGTTAATAATCGACGTAGTACTAGTAGTAGGAAGGTGTTGTAAGGTGAGACGCCACACGTACCGACCGACATAGACGCTCTGTAATCAGAGAAGTTAAAGAGCAAAGCGTCTCGTTACGAGAGCAATAAAAGATCATACGCCGCGCCCCGACGTTTTCATCCGTTTCAAAGTAAATTGCTCAATCTACATCGACAAACGGGCTCGTGCTTCGAGCGCGAGACGAGTCTTTATCACCGTTTCGACTGATATTCAAACTTAAATGCCCGTTTAACGTCCTGTCTACCTTGTATGTTCGTAGTTTGTTTTTCGAAAATGCATTCTAGACGAATCGTAAATAATATATACACTTGCTTGTAAAATTGATTTTTCATCTATACAACTGATTGTTGCTGTTACATGTCTCTATAAAAATGAGATTTACTGATACATGTCTTTATAACAAAGTAGAAAATCATAGCTTAAAATACGATTTTATCAACCAATCAATCAGTATTTTGCTAATCCACTTGTATGTTTAGGATCATTGTCCTATTGATATATCCATTTCAACGACATATTTCATTCAGCATATAGGAGAATTGTATTTTCTAATATAAATCATCCAAATACAACGCCTTGATGTCAGTATTGTACAATGTTTACACGTCATGTCCTTTCAAATGACAAAATAAGCCTTTTTGAAGTAGAAGGTTACAATTTTAATCATGGATAGGTAATTTCGCTAGTTAGATTACAGAACAGCGAACAACAGATCCATTGTTTTCAAGAAAAATTGTGTTTAGTGATGGATTTGTTAATAATCAAAATTGTCGTACTTAGGGTGAAGAATCAAAATCAGAAAAAATATATTTTGTCTAATAATTACATGAAGTTTACATGATATTTTCGGGGTTAGTTAGGCTACCTATTTTATGATAATGTACCTATGATTGAGTATTATTTTCAAAATGTTTTAGTGCGATTTTGTAACAATACAGGAAAAATTTTCAAAAAACCTGTTTTAATGTGAATTTTTTAACTATTTTAACTTATGATAACATTTAGGGTGATGAAAATCCTCGTGTTATTCATGAAAAAACTCTACTCTCACAAAAAGGCACTGTTTTGTATGCATTTTGGACAAATGGAATCACTGGACCATTTTTCTTCGAAGATAATGCTGGAAATGCTGCTACTATGAATCCTGAGAGATACCAATCAATGGCCAGAATTGAATGATATTGATGTGTCTGATGTCTATTTCCAGCAAGACGGTGCTACATGTCACACAACTCGAAGAAACTTCAATTTTTGAGATTGAAATTTCGTCAACATGTAATTTCACGAAATGCAGATTTCAATTGGCCTTTAAAATCATGTGATTCAACACCATTATATTTGTTTGAAAAGTTGAGTCTATTCTACTAAGCCACGAACAATTAATGACCTAAAGAACCACATTCGAGTTGCAATTCGTGAAATAAATCCAGCAACATGTCAAAAAGTCATTGAAAATTTCGATATTCGAATTGATACCTGCAGATGTAGTCATGGTAGATATTTTAACAATATTTTGCTTCATGTATAATTGTAATAAATCATACTTTCAATTAAAAAAAATAGCTTGGAAAAATTCCAAATAGTTGGAGTTTTATTAAAAAGAAACATCTGAGCGTTGCATTTGGATGACCCTTTATTTCCACATTCGAAATAGCCGTCATGTTACCTTCGATGAAAAATATAAATCCTGTGCCATTATATTAAAAAAAAACCCAAAACATTGATTTTAGTTCCACCATGTTTACAATTATAGCTATTATTCGAGGCTCTTCTTACAAACTGTCTTCTGATCTTTAGAACTTTCGTCTGATCAAAAAATATTTCGCCATTTTTCTTATAAACCATTTTCTTTTTCAAAAAACTTACTGCTATTTTTTTACATAATTGTACATATCTCTATTCAAACTCAATTATTTGGTATGAAATAATTTAATAAAATTTACACAATAAAAATTTTATTAATTAAAAATCATTTTGAACTGAAATTATATTTTTCACTCTATATAGCTATCATAAATATAATTTTAATCTCATATATATATATATATATATATATATATATATATATATATATATATATATACACTGTGTATGTGTGCATTAGACATCTGCATATATTTTAATTTAAAACAAACACTTCAATATTCATTTGAAGTAAACACCATCGTCCTATATAATACAGACCGTTCGTTTTTCTTTTAATAAAAAAATTTCCACCGTATTAAATACCTTCCGCCCGCTTTTTCTTTCTTCTTCATTCCGCGCGAGCACGAAATTTATTCGATTCATTAAAATCGTATTTCCCGTATCGTCCGACGATCTTTTTCCACGTCTTTAATATAATTTCGTCGGAGTGAAATGAGCGCCGCCGTCGTCATCGTCGTCGAAGAAGAATCAAAACGAACGCCGTAATTTGCACGTCCGACGTTTCGTCGACTGTTTGTATAAACTATATTTTCTTCTTATATTCCGAACATTGCTTGTATGCGTACGAGTCGAGTCGAAACAGACGTATTTTTTCCTCTCGAGTTGAAAAATTCGTCGCTTTTATCTTAAAAGCGATTAACGTTCGCGAGTTTCGTGTACGACGTCGATCGTTTTCGAAGAGTTTGATGTTTCGGGCGTTGGAAAGACATTGAACTCGTTCGATCTTAATGAATATTTACATACTTTCGTCGGATTGAAAAATCCGACGGGCCGATAGTACAGAAACGAAATATTAATCAAGTGCGATTAGAAAAGTTTGTATATCGAGATTAGAGTCAGAATCCAGTTTGAATTTTTATACATTCTCACTCTATTTATTTTTAAATAACTTTTATTAGATTACTGCATCGGTAATGGCAGAGATTCTAATGAAACATCAAACCTCTGTAATTATTTAAAAATATTTTTTTATTAAAATAAATACTATGAAACGAAATACTCTTCTAGCAAAATACAAATGTATTCATACCAGTTTCATACAAATCCCAATTCTGACAGAGTGTTTTTACTACTGCTTCATTGTTGAATTTTTCTTCATCAACATTTTTAAGACTGTATTTTAATGATAGTAGTGTCAACGAATAAAATGACCATCGAACATTTTAAAAAAATATTTTTGTTTTGGAGTGATTGATTTATTTATGTTAAAAATTATATTATACAATTTAACCTCACATTGTTCATTATCTCTACAGAATGGTATTTTAAAATTATTTTTTTTCAAGGTTATAATGTATGTAAGTAGAGCTGAATTTAGATAAAGAGAAAACCTACACTATTCTATTTATAAGACCCCTGACAACACATGTGTAAGAAAGGTCTATGACAATCCCAAAAATATTATATATCTTGACCGGAGACTCCTTAGAATTTGAAGTCCTAAATTCCAGCCTGCCAAACCTATAAGTAAATCAGGCACTGTTTGTGAGATTCTTAAAATTTTCAATCACCACCATCGTCACAAAATTTATATTAACCCATTTCTGGGTGAAAGTCTCATTGAATGGTATTGGCTTTCTTAAATATCTCAGAAGAAACCATAAACAGATTAATGAGGTTTTTCATTTAGAGTTAACTTTCTTATGCAGATTATTTTCACCTATGCTAAGATTCCTACCTGCTTTATTTGGAGCATTTCTAAGTCAGATTCATACTCTTCGGCCAGTTCAACAACATCTCTTTTTATATCCACTACTAGATGAAAATCTCTTTTAACAAATCAATTATTTATTTCCATTCCAACCAATTTTTATGTCTGTCATATCCATCCTTCTCTTTATTACATCTTAAAATTCCCAATCAATAATGTCTTTTGTCTATCAATGGTCTTTTTGATATCTAATCAGTCCATTTACAGTTTAAACTTTTCATTTTTCTATTACGTCCTTAACTTTGATTTTGTATCTAATCAATTCGTTTCTCTTTTTAAAATAATCCAAATATTTGAAAAAGTAGTAATCCACTTACAAGAATTCTGGTGAATGTAGTAAATAAAAAATTGACTCATACAACTTTTGTTCTTGAAATATTTGGTCCAGTATTTATGAGCCAGTATAACTCCATGTCTGTTGACCAATATAAGTTGTTGAGTAAGTAACTGCTGATACATTTCCTCAAACTGGAAATAGTATTGCTTGTGTTTAACTGTTTCATCAAGTTTCAAGAACAAACAGTGAATAACACCAATTACAGACTACCAAACAGTCACCATTGCTCAATGTTTAATTTTAACATATATTTCGAGCCCCACGCTAATCCAGTCATAGTAAATTGGCGAAAATTACCATAAAAATCTATTTTTTATCAAATATCGCTACTCTACTCAAAAAGTTCTTACTTCTGTTCTAGACGAGTAGCAAACTATAAATTTTCAGTCAGTGCATCATACATTTTTCAGGTCAATAAGAAGTCGCCTCTATGGGTGGCTTGAAGTTCTGCTGACCAAACAGCGTGAAACTGATTCACTATTTGAGACACAAGAAATGATCCAATATTTATGCATTAAAACCTCAACCAACTAATTTAAACAGCGTGAGTCTGTACCACTCCCAAGGGGTAGATATTCAAGCATTACCGACCACTCGGGTTTGTAGTCGTAAACATTTATATATCTTTCGGTGAGTTTATAATTTCATATTTCTACGTAATGGTGGTTGTTATATCAAACACAACTCTCGTTTCCTACCAGCGTTTTTTTATTATGAAAATCGCAACCAACTTCACTACACCCCGAAATCTACTATTTCAAATGCAACAATTTATTGATACTTATTTTTTAATAAAAAAATCAATCTTAACCATTCGTAAATCAACTCTTTTTTTCGAATTCTTGCAAACATTCTTTAGTAATATAAAACAAGCTGTTCGAATTTTGTTATAATCTATCAATAAAGTACAAGTCAATATCAGAATTCGCACAAAACATGTTTCAATGCGTCGCTTCACACACACACACACACGTGTGGTAACATTAGGTTGTAGTCGCTCATTTGCACACATATTACAACCACAGTACAGACTCTCTATATTGCTTTCCAGGAACAATCAATTCGTCAATGTGCTTCATTTGAGCTTATCGTTGTCGAAACTGTCCGTACTCAACTTAATTATGTACGAACTGTTGTGAATATCAAACGGTTCGATGTTTTTTTATAAATAAAACGGCGTTTAATCGATTTTCAACTTTGACGAAACAATGATAAAATTACATTCGATGTGAGAAAAGTTTTTTTTAAAATAAATAAGTAAATAGAATCGTTTGACTGCAATGATTTTCAAACGGGACAAAACTCTTTAATTACTTTTTTATTCTCATATACTTGTTGAAAAAGTATCTGATAAAAAACAGATCCGAACAGATATTTTTTATATGAAAGCGTCTTTCTCTGGTATCATTTTATAAAAGTGTTTGATAATTACTTATTGTTCAATTTATTCATTGATACGAATTTATATGATTTTTTTATCAGCAGATTACTTTAAAATTTTAAAAACAGTGTTTTAATGATGGTATTGTCATTGAAAGGCATATCAAAGAAGAAAATAACTGCTGATCATTTTTAAAATATAGTTTTGTTTTGGAGTGAATCATTTATGTCAACAATTATATTATATAATCTAACCTCAAATTGTCTATCAACTCTACAGAATGGCAATGTAAAACTATTTATTTTTTAAGGTTATAATGTATGTACAATACTTTCAAAAAATCCATCGTCTTATATATTAGGGGTACCGGACGAAAATGTCGTTTTTTTAAATAGAAAGTCAACTTAATATATATATATATATATATATATATATTACCATATCAATTATTAATTATATATTCTCCCTCGATAGCTACAACTTTCTTTCATCTTTCTAGTAATTTTAATATGACATTTGCATAAAAATCTTTTGATTTGGATGAAAAATAGACATCGAGACCCGTTTTCACAATCTTTTGATTTGGATGAAAAATAGACATCGAGACCCGTTTTCACTTCTTCGATATTCTTAAAATTTTTGTCGGATAAAAAGTGCTGCATTGATCTAAATAAATGGTAATCTGATGGAACAAGGATCGGGTGAATATGGTGGATGAATAATTACATTCCTTTCAATTCCATTAATTTATCCCGAGTAATTTTAATTGTATGAGGTCTCGCATTATCGTGCTGAAAAAATATGTTTCCTCTATTGAATATTCTAGGTCTTTTTACACGGATTGCTTCTTTTAATCGTTCCAGCTGATCATAATAGAACTATGCCGTTATTGTCTGGCCATATTTAAGAATTTCTTAATGAATAATTCCTTTGCAATCCCACCATACAGACAAAAGGACCTTTTTGACTGTTAAGTTCGGTTTCGACGTTGCCAGTGGTACCTGCCCTTTAGAAGCTACTGTTTTTTGCGACATTGGTTCGAGTACATAACCCACTTCTCATCCCCTGTCACAAGATATCGAAGAAATGTTGAATTTTCTTCTAATTTTATTAATTCTTGGCATATTCGAACCCGTACAGATTTGCTTTCATCACTTAAATGATGCGGTATCCTCATACCCTGTTTATGAATCATGCCAATTATTTTTAAATATTCTTGCACACTAGACCAAGAGTATCCGAGTGTACCTGCTATTTGTTAAATAGATTTGGTCGGATTTGCTTTAACTTCAGTGCGTAACACCTCATTGTCCACTTTCACTACCCTCTCACTTCGAGGTTTATTTTTTAAGTCAAACTTTCCACTTCAAAATTGTTTGAACCACCTTTGACGCTGCTAAATAGTCAATATGTCCCCGTAAATGTCCCAAATTTTTTTTGTAGCAGTCGTTGCATTACTTTTTTGATGAAATTCGTATAACATGCAATTTCGTAAAAATTGATTATCCGGTACAAATCCTTCCATTTAAAATAGGGCGCAAAAAAAATCTAATTTCTTTTGAAAGTTGTGCTTTAGATGTCCACCAATCAATAGCAAAAGAAATACGTGTTAAAAGATCGACAGCCGAAACACAACTGACCATTGAAAAGGACGATGTCAAAAAACGACATTTTCATCCAGTACCCCTAATATATGGTTTTCCACTAAGAATGTCACAAGTTTGACATCTGGTGACAACCATGTTTGAATTTTTTCAAGTTCATTTTGACATTTCAACTCAGTATAGTTTGACAAATTATCATGGAGTGTTCAACACTCCAACAACGCTTAGAAATTGTAAAAACTTCAATAGACTTATTGAAACAAAAGTTTAAGAAGTCCATTATTTCACAAAATGGACCCATCAACTGGCCACCTCCAAAATCATGTGATCTAACTATTTTTTAGATTCCTACTCTTCGATCAGTCCATAAAAACCCTTTTTTATATCCATTACTGGATAAATATCTTTCTCAAATCTTTTCATTTACTTTCTTTTCCATTCAAACTAATTTTTATATCTACCTCATCTATCTTGAACTTTATTATATATCTAAGTTCTCAATCAATAAGGTCTCTTTTGATGGTCTTTTCTTCTTGTTATATGACCAAGTCCATTTACATTTTAAAATTTTCATATTTCTATAGTGTTCTTATTTTTGGTTTTCTTTATATTCGTTTCTCTTTTTTCAGTACAATATATATGCAAAAAGATGTAAAAATGCAAGGAGTTGGTAAAAATTCTGTACATAGCTGCTAACAGTAAAAAGGACATTAACCTGAACATGAATTTAAAAAATAAGCATGCACGTTATATAAAAAAAATCTTTTTCCATTGCTCAGATTCTCTTCTCGTCGCTTATCTAAAACAAACGAGAAATAATTGATCCATCCCGAGACGAGACGCCTTCATCCTGTTCGAAATCGTCTCCTCGCACGACTATCGACCAGAACTTATTTAAAATTCGTACGGTACGTTTCTGTAGCACGAACGTTCGCGCCGTAGGTCACCGATTCCCCAATCTGGCGGCGTCGTTTCATCCACGGTCGGAAATACGTCGTCTGACGTTCACAGAGAGACGGAATTTAATTTCCGCACGCAGTATATTATTATTATTAATATTATCTACCTTTTATATACTTACTCTGATAATTTGCTCGTTGAGAATTTGTTTGAAACTTTTCTTTCTTGTTCCGGCAGTATGATTTTTTTTATTAAGTAAAATAATGAACGTTCGCGAATTTAAACGAAAATTAAATTATTTTTTTTTTCGTTTCAGCTTGTTTTTCTAGTTTTTTTTTTTACTGATTATATATATATTGTAGTAATGTCATTACCAGCTTCATTTATCTACTACTGAAAAAAAGTTTTTCCCAAAAATTTTCATCTCAAACGATTCAACACCTTTCTCTTTCTACTTCTAAGAATTTTCTTATTTAGAAATCCCATTTATCCATCAATATCTTTCAAGGCTTTTCTATACATCTCTACATTTCCAATTAATAATTTCTATTGTTCATCAATGATCCTTTCTCTTACTATATGACCATTATGCATTAGAACAAAAAAGATAAGTTTAAAGTGGAACTAAATACATATTAAACAATACATGGTTCTATATAATAGTTCTTTTAAATCATAGATAATAAATAAAAATGCTAAATGAAAAAGTAAGCATTGCAAAAATTATTTAATAATCTAATTCCCTGATCGGCGAGAATTTTTCCAGAAAATCCCCTACATATTTCAAAGAATGTTAATTGATGGCACGGATATACTATGAGGGCTGGCGGAGACTTATTAAAAAAATTACTTGCGTGTCTTTTTTTTAGTCGAGTCGACGTCCGTCGTCGTTTCAATGAAGTCGCGCGTTTTGTACGAAAAACAAGATTAGTATTAGAGCAAAAAAATATATATACCGTTCCTTTCGCGCATAACAGATTGCTCGTAAAAACTGTGTTTTTTTCGCCACGTCGACGGTCCTAATTTAAAACTGAGACGAGTCAAGAAAAATTTATACGATGTCGCGTATACATTTATGTCAGTGTTTTTGTACGGCGATAAAACCGTTTCAGTTATTTTTGGTTGCGTTAATCCTTATGAGAGATTGTAATAAGGTTGAGAAAGAAATAATTAAGCAGTGTGTAATTGCAGGTTGGATAATTTTCAAGTCGGTCTTGTTTCGAAAGAAGTATTCGGTAATAATTAATCGTTTGAATACACATAGTCCAATCTAAGTCTGTTGAAAAAGTCTTCGCTTATCATTTTTTCCTTGTATACAACACAAACAATCGTACAGTATTTATAAAAATACGTTTTATTTCAAAATGTTTTTATCATAAGTATCAAATAAAAAATATACCGATTTTAGTTACAACAGCAAATAAAGGTATTTAAAATGTAGTATACGAGTATACGAGGGTGGTCCCAGAAGTACCCGACCCAACAAAGAAAACACAAAAATTTTGGAAAAATATATATTTATTTTTCAACATAATCTCCTTTCAGCTCTATACACTTTTCCCAGCGATGTTGAATAAGTTCGATACCCTTTTTATAATAAGAACTGTCTTGCTCCTCAAAATACCCATTAACTGCCGACATCACTTCTTCATCGTTGGGAAATCTTTGACCACTGAGGAAATTTTTCAAGTTTGGGAACAGAAAATAATCCGAGGGGGCTAAATCTGGCGAATAGCGTGCATGAGGTAGCAATTAAAACTTTAATTCATTAATTTTGGCCATTGCAATAACGGATTTGTGAGCTGGTGCATTGTCTTGATGAAACAACACTTTCTTCTTAGCCAAATGCGGCCGTTTTTACTTGATTTCTTCGTTCAAACGTTGCAATAAGTTCGCATAATACTCGCCGTTGATAGTTTTTTTCTTTTTCAAGATAGTCAATGAAAATTATTCCACGCGCATCCCAAAAAACCGACACCATGACCTTGTCTGCAGATGAAACGGTCTTCGCCTTCTTTGGAGCCGGTTCTCCCTTTTCAGTCCATTGTTTTGATTGTTCTTTTGTCTCGGGTGTGAAGTGATGGACCCATGTGTCATCCATGGTTATGAAACGGCGCAAAAATTCTGTTTTGTTGCTGTGAAACTTTGCTAAACACTCGATTGAAACATCTTCACGACACTGTTTTTGCTCGAGTGTGAGCAAACGCGGCACCCATCTTGCACACAGCTTTCTCATGTCCAAATTTTCAGATAATATGCGGTGTACCGCACTTTTTAAAATGCCTACTATGTTTGCTAACTCGCGCGCTTTCAGTCGACGATCATCCAGTACCGCTTTGTGGATTTTCTTCACCATTTCTGGAGTCGTCACCTCATTTGGTCGACCACTGCGATGCTCGTCTTGGCAGCTCGTACGGCCTCGTTTAAACTCTGCTACCCGATATTTCACTGTTGTAAACGAAGGAGCAGACTCACCCAGAGTAGAATCCAGTTCAGCTTTTATATTGGTCGGGCTGAGGCCTTTCAAATAAAAGTATTGTATCACGTAAAGATGACCAATTTTCTCCATTTTCACAAATTCACTGAAAACGTTCACTATTGATGGCTGCCAAACAAATACTAAACAACGTGGCGTCCTCAAACTTGAAACATATGCTTTATAGATTGTGTACTTTCTAATACAGTGATATTTTTCAAACAACTACCACCATCTCTAGGTCAGGCCGGGTACTTATGGGACTACCCTCGTATATTCTGACAAGATCCAAAACATTTTCCACACATTGCACGAATGTGAACATTGTATAACTACCCAAAAATCATACAAACCCCCGCTCAGTGTCCAGAACATAATGTAGTTGATCATATTTGGAATGAATTAGATAAAAAAAAATACAAATGTATTGAATATCAAACATCAATAATTTAAAAAAGGTCCTACAAGAAGAATGGAAAAACATAAAGAAAGATTATTGTGAAAAATTAGTTGATTCCATACCTACATGACTACAAGTTATAGAAAACAACAAAAGGTTTCCAACTAAATAATAAAAAATATTGCTTTAAATCATTTTTAAGTCTCTTTTTATCATATACTTTTACTGTACAATTTTAACTGCCTGATTAATTTTGTACCAAAAGCAATGAATTATTTTTTTTTAATAGAATTTTGTAATTATTTATCATTAAATTAAATTTTAACATATAATCAATGTTTTATTAAAAGTTTGTGTAATTAAAAAAGTTTTTCAAAAACCTAACTATACAATTTTAAGTGAAACGCTCTGTAGATACACATCCACATATATAGGAACATCCATATATCCAGTAAGAATGTCAGAACTTTGAAACCTGGTAGTAGCCATGTTTGAATTTTTTTTAAGTTAATTTTGATATTTCAACTCAATATAGTTTGTCAAATTATCTTGGAACGTTTAATACTTCAACAACGTTTAGAAATTGTAGAAATTTCAATAGACTTATTAAAACAAAAATTTAACGAGTCCATTATTTCACGAAATGGAAGCATCAATTGGCCACCAAAACCATGTGATCTAACTCCACTGGATTATTTTTTGCGAGGTTATATGAAATAATTAGTTTATGCTGATAAACCACAAACAACAGAAGCATTAAAAATAAACATTGATTTTGTAATTCGTAAAATTGGACCACAATTATGTGAAAGAGTGACTAAAAATTTGACTGAACGAATGTACTATGTTAAGTGAAGTCGTGGTGCTCATATGAGTGAAATTGTATTCCATCATTAATGCCATAGAATATGCTTAAAAATTTTAAAAATAAATATCTAATTAATTAAATACTTTTTGTTTTAATTCTATTTAAACTTCTGAAACGCTTATTGGAAACCCCTATATAAACAAATAATTTGATATACTGTTATGATTATTTATAACTTTTTATAATTATGAAACATTACATTTATTATTATATTATTTGTTTCTTCAATAATCATAATATATATATATTTTTTATATATTATTTTCCAATGTTTAGATACTTAACAATATTTCCTTTCAATATACAGAGGTATTATCTGTTCTATAGAGAAATACAAGATGATATTTTTCTTGAAATATGAAGTCGCATCCTGCGCTCATCGGAAATACTCTGACAGCGGATGAACGTCCTGTTTTTTCCACCAAGTTAACGAGGTACAACGTAACTGAATAACAAACGTATCGACAATGAACGTCAATCGCAACGATGTTTCTGAAGGTTGAAGACATCGTCGTTCGTTCGTCGATACAAATTTCTATCGAATCGGTTGACTCTATTTATAATCTTAAAACAAACACGACGGTTGCTGATCGAGAACATGAATCGAGATTACCGACTTAAGTGGTTGTACAAGACGAGTGTTGAATTCGAAGAAGTGTCATCTTTATATTAACGATCAAATTTAGAAAGATGGAATGTAATTGGCTGTCGATATAAAGAAATGTACTTTATTTCTTTCTATTCATAAATTGAATGAATTGAAAAATAATGAGATAAGACAAGAGTTGTAAAATGTGAAAATATGTTATCCCTCTTAACCTGATTTTCAGAAAACTTAATCGAGGAAGATTGCATAGTGAAAATCTGTGAAAGATTTTATTTTCTTGATTTTTTTTTATCTCTCAATTTAATTTTTATCATGAAATCATTTCTGCCAAAGAAAAAATGAGAATCTGTTTTTTGGTAAAAATCCTCTCAAATTGAATATTCTATAACAAATTTAAGACTATTCAGCAATTAAAGATATTGTTGTAAAAAATAGTTCATAATAAAATAAGGCACTGACGATGATGGCATCGCTATCGAAATGTGTTTGAACCGATTATTGTTATAAATAATTATTGAACATTTTATGAAATATTGTGATGTTTGAGGGGGTGATAATTCATTTGTGTTAAAGAACAGAAGACTGTTAATTGTTGAAAAAGAATAATTCTTTTCTTTGGAGTTTTAAAAGGAAAATTATTTTCGATTATCGAATTGTTAAAATTAATTAAATAATTTATCTAATGAAATATTTTGATATATTTCTGGTTTTCACAACAGTAACATAAAACATTTTTTTGAGTGAATGATTCTTTTATGTAAAATCGAATTATCCAATAATGCCAAACGAATCCTCATTTTTAGTTATTAGTATAGGTGTTTGTTTAGGACCCAACTAGTCGGTCTTTTTCACCGTATGTTTGCATACAAGACCCGTTCACATCTCCCGTACCGATCCGACCGTTCTTAACACGACGGATTACGTTACGAAAAATCTTCCACCGACTTATCTACTTGTCTCAGCTCGTCGCGTTCGATCGGTGACAAAGCCCCGACGTTCTTTCCGAACAACAATACATCCGATTTCATGTATTATGCTAGTCGCTGAAAAACGAGACGCCGTCAGCATAAACACGGTACGTTTTTTTTCCGACGACAAAAGGATCGTCGTCGTCGCGACGCAGGTGTTACATGCCGGATGACCGACCGACTGACTTATCGCCAGACAAGAGATTTATGATTCGTATTCACGGGATCGAAACTTTGTTCGGTATTCGAACGCTTGCACGGCATTGTTAACGGTTTAGACGA
Organism: Neoneuromus ignobilis; assembly: GCA_029203775.1. Taxonomy (NCBI): domain Eukaryota; kingdom Metazoa; phylum Arthropoda; class Insecta; order Megaloptera; family Corydalidae; genus Neoneuromus; species Neoneuromus ignobilis. The sequence goes on from CP092092.1 coordinate 1,858,692, forward strand.
TATTTAAATATTAAGGTCACATACTGAAACCTCTTTTCATATAAACTTTTCATACGGGCCTTTTCAGATATGTGGACGGAGACGACGCGGTACGAGCCAGCAATATCAAATAGATCGTCGTGAATTAATGTACTGGAATATTACTTTGTACTTGTTTTGATTTATGTATTTTATTTTCGTATATTTAAACTTATTTTGATATACACTGCACTATATACTACATTTAACTATTTTTTGACTGTAACTTTACGATTTGTTGCGTAGCAACGAATCATTGTTGTTACGCAACAATAATAAATAAATAGGTTGTTATCGATAGCAATGCAAAAAAATCAGTGTAAATAACGATACGATAAAATAAACATTACTGAGAACTTTTACAATAAAAAATATAGTTCATTACTAAAATGTAATCAGTTCCACGATTTTAAAACATCCTGGACTTTACGAACAAACATGATTATTTCTAGTGTTATAAATCACTAAAACTTTTATTAACAACACTTTTTTTGAAATAGAAATTTAAATAAGGTCATTAAATATGAAATATCCGATTTCCTTAAGTACTAAGTTTGATACTTAATATTTCTAATGTTTCACTTTGACCGTTTTTGTTTGTTTTTTATTGTGAAGTTACATCCTCACTCTTTCGAACGCACGTTTTGGTTTATGATTATCTTTCGAATTGTCTTTCTTAGAGCAATTTTCGTAAAACAAACAGGTCAATATTCTTGCAAGATAATGCTCGACCACAGGTCGCACAAACAACGTTGTTCAAACTGCAAGAATTAAACTAGGAAATTCTCAATCATCCATCGTATTCACCAGACCTTGCACCAACTGACTACTACTTCTTCCAGACATTGGATCACTTCTTGCAAGGAAAAATATTTAATTCTCAACAGACTGTGGAAAACGCCTTTTTCGATTTCAAAGTCACTCTCTTTCAAGGCTTCTTCACTACTGATATAAATAATCTATCGTTAAGATGGCAAAACTGTGCCGTTAGTTTAGGCCAGGGGTCGGTAAAACGCAGCTCGCGAGCCGCATGCAGCTCTTTGGCCACTTGAATGTGTCTCTTCCACAAATAATGACTATGTGCATTAAATGTGTGCATACAATATTATAATAATAAAAAATACTTTTTATCAATAAACAAGATTATTGTTAATTATGATAGGTATCTAGTTTTTTTTAATCAGTGTTTAAAGTCAAAAAACCGATTACTCAAAGTTGGTACATTGGGTACGCTTTTTGATTGTCAATAATAATAACGCAGTATTTAAAAAACCAGAGGCCCGTTTCATAAGACTTACAGTTCCTGTATTACAAGTTCTTTCTTCAAATATCCCATATAAATTATAAATAAAGAACTTGTAATACAGGAACTGTAAGTTTTATGAAACGGGCCCAGGTACCCCTCTATCACTTTGTAATGTCACTCTGTAGTGAAGAAACGGCGCAAGGATTTCCACAGAAATCATCTTTTCAAACATTATTATTTTACAAATTTGACATTATAGTGGATAAAAAAGGCAATCCAGTACATGGAGCGTGTCTAATCCTATCTATCACATAATACTAGTTCCTAGTTTTAATCAAAAACAGCTCTCAAAAAAAAAATATTATTGTGCTGTTGACATTTGGCTCTTTTGACTAATGAGTCTGCCGATCACTGGTTTAGGCGCATATTTTGATTAATTGTACTGCTTCTTGTTTGAGAGATAATAATAAACCAAACTTTCCTATTTAATGACCTTACTAGAAAATAAATAAGTTACTAACGATGTCTATGAAATGATATAGTACTAAAATTTATTACAAAATCATTTATACGAACGTAAAGGATTTTTGCCTAAAAGAAATGAAACGAATAAAATATGTTTTTCCATATTATATTTTCTGTGCAGATTTTTCGATACAAGTGCGTGTATTTTTATATCGAGAAGCATGCATATGTGTGTGTATGTAATTTCATCGAAGACATCTCGATAAAATCAGTATCATATTGAAAAAAAATTATACGTGCCGAGCTAAGTTATGCGTAATAAACGTTCGATCAAAAAAAAAATCCGTAACGTCTCTGCGGACAGACCAACCGACTCAGAACCAATATTAAAAATATATCTCCTTTTTTTATTGACGTCATAAACACGTCTCGTCATAAAAGGTATCGGTGCATGCACGTGGAATGGCACGTGTATAAAATACACGCCTTATTTTTATTTCCATGTCGTTCAGACAAATTCTTTTATTTTTTTAATATTACACAATACATATAGCCACTCGCACAATAATTCTTCTACTTATACACAATTCATTGTTAATTATTGATCTGCCCGTTCGCCTCTCAACATACATTTAATAAGGTACTTTCTATTTGCAAATTCATAAACTAGATTCATCTTTTACCCGTCTAATGTATGATCCTCGAGTGATTAATTAAATTCAATGCTGTATTAATTGATTGACTCTGTAATTCTTCGAGAGAGAAAAAAATAACTTCCACATTATTTGTTTTAAAACTGCGGCAAATTCACATTTTCACATGAACGACTCATCACCCCACCGTCACAAGATTCAATTGAAGCGGCTCGAAATTTAAAGTCGCCGTCGTCTCCTGCCCAGTCCTGTCACCGGATTCTCTCGAAAATCATTATCTGTCGTCAGATCTTTGATCCGTCGCCTGTTTTGCGACAATATCCATTCAAATCGCTGATTTGAATACATTCTGCATGCGGCCAAAACTCTACATGTTAATTTAACGTCGCTGATATTAATTTAAAGTTGATCCTAAAATAACAGTGTATGTTTTCACTACTCGTTATGGTCGGAATATAAATCTAAATTTAGATTAAGTGTTTGCGTACGAACAACGACTATTCGGCGTGTGTGCGTCGCCACGACGCGTACTATTTGTTAGGTTTAAAATAATCGCCGTTAGTTTATGGATGTTATTAACAAAGAGCTGGGAATTAGCTGGAAATTATACACGACTGACGATTAAAATAAATACAGCGGGCGAAATGGAGTACTACTTCAAATAATTATTATTTCGGACCTGATGTTATTTTTGTCTTCTTTAAAAATTCATTCGTTGTTTCAACACTACACGTGGATGAATATAATAACAGGTCGTTGTAATTCAACTGGAGGAAATTCAAATAAAAATATGTAACTTCGAGTCTAGATAAAAAATTATACAGTACAGGTCATTATTTATTTTATTCCGCTGCTCCAGAATTTCTTCGGCCATCTCCTCCAACTTCTGAAAAAATGATCCAGCTGTCAAACTCGTCAACTTTCATCGCCATTTGTTTGTCTATCCTCGAAATTAATCGAAACATTCAATATAAATATATAAGTTTTTTAATGTTTTTCTTTAATGATGTTACCTGACGTGATCTGACCATCAAAATATCAATTTTTAAAGTAATTGAGTTATAAGTGATTATTATATAGACATTATCAATAATTTCATACGAATTTTTCAAATATAAACATGTAGTGACACTTTTTCCGATTCCACGTATCACACGAACGTTCATTTTCTAAGAGAACCATCAGTTTTCCTCAAGAGAAAAAAGAGCAATCGACAGAGAATCGTCATCACTTTTTTTTATCTGTGCAACGGAGCTACGACCTCCGTGTCGATCTTAATGTTGATGTGTGTCACATGACACCCGTACGTTCGTCGTCGGCGATGTTCCATTAACCGCACGACACATTTAAGACGTTACGTCGTCGTATAAACGGTTCAACGTCGCCGCCGTAACATTTGCATATTTAACGAACGTGACGGCGCGTAACTCGAAAATCGCGCAACGGGAACCTGCGTCGAACAACAAACAACAATATATCCGACGCTCATCTTCACCTGACGCTGTCAAACGGACGACGCAAAACTTTTCCACGACGAAAACACACACAGCGCACGACGAACTCCGAAACTCGACGTCGCATAAAATATGAATTAATTTGAATTTAATATCCGGAACGCACGTACACCGTCACGCGAACGATTCGAATTCCACGACGGTATATAAAAACCAATATAAATTATATATATATATATATATATATATATATACAGAGTTTTCCAATAAGAATGTCAGAACTTTGACAGCTGGTGGCAGCCATGTTTTATTTTTTTAAAGCTCATTTTGACATTTCAACTCGGTATACTTTGGCAAATTGTCATGGAACTTTGTACACTTCAATAACGCGTGGAAATTGTAAACTTTTCAATAAACTTATTGAAATAAAAGTTTAATGAGTCCATTATTTCATGAATTGGCCACTAAGATCATATGATCTAACTCCATTGTGGTGTTATGTGAAATCATCGGTTTATGCTGATAAACCACAAACAACAGGAAGCGTTAAAAATAAATATTGAAAGTGTAATTCCTGAAATTGTACCACAATTATGTAAAAAAGTGACTAAAAATTGGACTAAAGGAATGAAGAATGCCAAGTAAAGTCGTGGTGGGCATATGAGTGAAATTGTGTTTCATCATTAATGCCATAAAATATGCTTAAAAAATAAATAACTAATTAATTAAGTACTTTTTATTTTAATTCCATTTAAACTTCTGGAGCGCTTATTGGTAAACTCTATATCAGTCTCTGATAATCCACTACTTGATAAACGCCTTTCTTAAATTATTTTATCTTTTTCAGTTTTCTTTTTTCAATAAGATACCAAATATTTTCATCTTTCTTCTTCATAGATTTCTTTCGTGGTCTCAAAAATCAGAAGACAATAAACGTCCAGAACAGCAAGACAAATTTGGAGATATTGAATTGGAGGCTTAATTAAACGAAAATTCAGTTCGAATTTTTAAAGAATTTGCCGAAGAATTGAATGTTGATCAAACAACTGTTCACGGCCGTTTTAAAAGGCATGTAAAGAAGATAAATGGATTCTTCATAAACTGTCCTTATTGGCTATCCAAAATCACTAAAAAATTGTGTTTCACTGTTTACACTCCATAGAAAAATGCAGATTTTTTATTAAATTGTGACTAGCAATAAAAAATGAATTCAGTTGAATAATATTAAAAAAATAAAATTGTGGATTAATCCTAGAGAATCTTCGACATCGACGCATAAACACAATATTCGTGGAAAGAAGATTACTTTTTATTTTTGGTGAGATTCGAAAGGTGTCGCGTATTACGAATAACTGAAACGAACTGTAACTGAATCAGTTGTTCGTTATCAACAGCAATTACAGAAGCTAAAGGAAGAATTGCATGGAAAACTTCCACAAACAGTGAATAAAAGGCATAATGCGATTTTTTTACACGACAATATTAGACCACATGCCGTGAGAATTGTAAAAGAGAAATTACTGAAATTGAAATGGGAAGTCTTATCACACTCAACGTATTCTCCCGATACTGCATCTTCTGATTGCCACTTGTTCTGGTCAATGCAATATGGACTTTAACCACTTGCGCTGGAATGACGTGCTGTGCACGTCGACTGCTATCTGTACCAAATGCCGATATAACGTGCATAGCACGTCTTGTGATCTTTGCTAAATATAACATCGGAGTTTAGTTAGCAAATGTTATTAAGTAACTATAATACACAATATTTTTTTTATTATTATAAAGAACTATTTTATCCAAGAATTATTTTATTCTGATGATAGCGCATCAGAAAATGTTGTACTGGATTTATGTAGACGTTTAGTTGATTTTGGACACACCCTCTTTTTAGATAACTGGCATTCGTCACCAAAACTGTATCGGAAATTTCATTTGTAAAAAATTAATACTATCGGAACAGTCAGATCTAATAGAAAGAATATGTCAAAAGATCTCGCAACGACAAAATTAAAAAGATTTGAAGTTTTTTCAAGATCTTGTAACGGTATCTTAGTTGTAAAATGGAAGAACAAAAAAGATATATATTTGCTTTCTTCAAAACATTCCAAAGCAGAAATGATTACAACAAAAAAGAAAAAATGTAGAAATTATACAGACCAAAATGGAAACATTACAAAACCTAATATATTTTTAGATTACAATGATGGTATGGGTGAAGTAGACCTGCAAGATAGCTATTTATCATCTTTTCCTTTAATGAGAAAATTTGCAAAAAGTCACAGAAAAATATTATTTTATCTAATGGATATGGAATTTTTTAATACCTCTATTCGGTAAAATAACAAACGTACCAAAACCCAAGAAATACTTCTTTTCAAAAATTATTAATATTATTAATAAATGTGTTAATCAATTTAAGTGTTTTACTATAATGTTAATGTGTGTGTGTGTCTAAAACTTTATAAAAAAAATGATTTCAAATACCAACTCGCTGCGAATTGCTTTGGACGAATTTACCACACGTGCAAGTTTTGGTTTCGGTGTTACGAAAGATTTGAAAAAATCACAAGTGGAGTTTATTAGATGATTCTTTGAATACAACAATAATACTAAATACAATTTAATTCATGCAAGGCTTATATAGTTAACTTGTCTGTATACTGTTGTTGTTCGTCGGATTGCTAAGTCAGCGAATTTGTCTTTTGGATGATGTCTTTCTCTTGTTAACCTTCAAATGTTTTGTCTAAGTAATAATCGATGAGTAGAATTTCATAATTCGTTGTTCATTGTTCGTCGTATTGCTAAGTCGGCGAATTTGTCCTTATGAATGACTCGTTGTTCGTTGGATTACTAAGTCGACGAATTTGTTCTTCGGATGATGACTTCACTTCTTAACCTTCAGATGTTTTGTTTAAGTGATAATCAATGATTGGGGTTTCATAACTTGCATGTTAATTAATTGCCAGCGCACCTGGCTAAGATGTAAACTTTGACGAAACCAAAATAATGGGTTGATGAATGGATTGCTACAAAAATAAGTCGTTTTTTACCATGGATTCATTCGTCTTAAAGGTGGCAAAAAAATATAGCAAGTAATGAAATTATTTTGATTGGAATAAAATTTACACTTCTTAATAAATAAATGTATATTTTAATTAAAAAAAAAACAAACTAAAATTAATCGAAACAGCTAATATATATATATATATATATATATATATATATATATATATATATATATATATATATATATATAGATTTCCAATTAATAATTTCTACCATTTATTTTCTCTTCTTTAGATATATCTTGGATTTATTTTTTTTCATTGAGGATTCGGTGAAATTATTATATATATATATATATATATATATATATATATATATATATATATATATATATATATATAAATAGAATTTTGATGTCGATGGTATTTTTAAGATATACAATAACAACTCATGATTTTTTTAATGTAATTGATACTCTACGAAACAAAATATTTCTGTATGAAAAATATCAATATCTTTTCCTTGTAAAAAAAAAATAACAGTATATTTGTTAAGAGAATGTAATCAATATCGAAATATTGTTCCGTGCGTTGTACTAAAAAAAAGGAAAAAAACGTTATCGTAGTGAAATTGATTTTATTTCGTATCGTACGCAAAAGATTCACTTATTTAGCGATCCGTCCGTAAATCCATTTACATCTCACGTAAATGGAGACAAGTTTCAATTCGGTGTTCGGCTTTCACACGACCGATTGTACAGTCAATATGCGTGTATGTGTGTACATTACGAATCTACGTACAGACGTATGTATGTTTGTGCACGAACCGTGTAATATGGCATCGGCGAATGTTCCACACACTTGTGTACATCGAAATCAAACGGTTCTTTTTATCGTGGAGATAGCGCGGCGGATTTCTTCGAATCGCTGCAATCCACTCCTCCGTCCTACACTTGAAAAGAGTGTTGTTTGATTTTGTTTAGCCGTATATCTCACAGCGCGTTATTACTACTCGAGAAACGCTCTCAGCGCTACATAAAATTGATTCTGATTTATTAAAAGGCGGACGTGAACGAATACGAGAGACACTTGATTATTTTTATATTTGTTCACGTTCCATATTGTAATACACACACACACACACACACAATTTATTTATATACAAAAACATATATGTACTTGTGTGTATATATATATATATATATTGAATATTCTAATCAGAGTCGAACAATCGAACTGGGAGAAGAATTTCGATCTGGTTTTTAATATTCTCTGTTGTTACGTTTTTTGAATACATACGATTGTTCGTGAGTTTCTTTCTAATCTTCGAGCGGATTTAATCAAAGAGAACGTAGGCAGATGAATATTGTTGAGATAAATTGTATGGAAATTAATCTATATAACAAATATCGTGTATATATATATATATATATATATATATATATATATATATATATATATGTATGTATATAAATAAATAATATATAACTCAGATTTGACCACTACAAATTCTTAAAAAATATTGAATTTTTTTTATAAAATTTTAGTTTTTTCCTAGACCAGCGGTCGACAAAATGCGACTCGCGAACCGCATGCGCATCTTAAGCCATTTGAATGCGGCTCTTCCACAAATAATGACTATGTGCATTAAATGTGTGCCATGTAATATTATAATAATAAAAAATACTTTTTATCAATAAACAAGATTATTGTTAATTATGATAGGTGTCTAGTTTTTTTTATTCAGTGTTTAAAGTCAATAAACCGATTACTCAAAGTCGGTACATTGGGTACACTTTTTGATTGTCAATAATAAAAACGCAGTATTTAAAAAACCAGAGGCCCGTTTCATAAAACTTACAGTTCTTGTATTACAAGTTCTTTCTTCAAATATCCCATATAAATTTTAAATAAAGAACTTGTAATACAGGAACTGTAAGTTTTATGAAACGGCCCCTGGTACCCCTCTGTCACTTTGTAATGTCACTCTGTAGAGAAGAAACGGCGCAAGGATTTCCACAGGAATCATCTTTTCAAACATTATTATTTTACAAATTTGACATTATAGTGGAGAAAAAAAGCAATCCAGTACATGGAGTGTGTCTAATCCTATCTATCACATAATACTAGTTCCTAGTTTTAATCGACTTCTAAAACAGATATCTTCAAAATTTGGCTCTCAAAAAAAATATGGTTGTACTACTGACTTTTAACTCTTTGACTAATGAGTTTGCCGATCACTGTCCTAGACAAACGAAATTATATTTAAAACTATAATAGATGTTTATGAAAAATAACAAAAGAAAATGAAATATAATAATTAATTGTTAAGGATAAATGCAGAAGGGAGGAAGAATTAAAAAAAAACTAGTAAGAAAAATCAAGATTTAGTTGAAACGCAAAAATTATTCAAATAAAATATATAGGCTGTTTTTAAGCGTGATAGAATTTTAAATTAAATCCCTATCAAAAGTTCTATCAAACCTAACAAAAACCTTTATCATACCTTTATATATACATATACACACGTGTATATATATATAATGTTTTTTTGGTTAGATAGAACTTTCGATAGGAATTCTATTTAAAGCTCTAACACGCTTAAAAAAACACCTATATATTATTTTAATAAACTCTGAACTTAAAAACCATATGTTGCTGTTTGTTTTGAAACTGCGGCAAATTCATTTTATTAACACAAATGAATTTTCACCCCCAACACCACAATATGTTATAAAGTGTTCAATAATCACTTTTATTATTCACTTTGTTATTTATAAAAATGAGCTAATATGCATTTCGATGTTGATTCCATCAGCGTTAGAGCATTTTTGTTGTAGTTAAGAATTATTTTTTTATAACAAAAAAGCTCTGACGATGATGGCATCGCTATCGAAATGCGCATTAGTCGATTATTATTATAAATAATTAAGTGAATAACAAGGGATTATTGAACATTTTATAACATATTGTGGTGTTGTGGATGAAAATTCATTTGTGTTGAAAGCCATATGTTAAATTGTATAAAATTGAAAATAACAGCAATGGATAAAGTGAATTTCTTACTCAACAATAACTTTTTGCTTGTCTTTTCAAAAGTAATATCCATTTAATTTCTACGCCAAGAGAGAAACTAGCTGTTATTACAAGAGAACGTATCAAATTGTGGAATATATTCACGAGTGAGTTAGTTAATTAAATCGATATCGTGAAGAAAAAAGTTTAAAGCGAAGCTCGCCTCGGCCGAGTTTATCTATTTCGAACATTCGACGTAAAACAAACGGACGGAGTTAAAAACATTCAACTCTATTCAATTATTTAACTCGGTCGAAACGGGTCACCTCTGGTGGAAAAAATACACACACACACACACAAAGCTTATAAACTCATGAACAGTTACAGCGTTTCTATGAAGTGAAAATGTATTTTCGTCTGCACGAAAGCAAAAAGAAGCCGGCTCTTCGCTTCCATATAACATTTTCAATTTGTAGCTCGCTACAAAAGATAAACAGAGATAAACGTCGTCGAAGTGTACAACTTTTTATCGCTCCACGACGTACAATAGACCAGTAATAATACGGGCGCGTATCGTCGTCGTGAGGTTAGAAATGAACGAGCGTTCGTTTCGCGTCGCTCGAGGTCCCGGCAACGACGGCGACGGGTCGAAGGACTCGCGCGTCGCGACGCCGTACGATAGAATGCCGACGACCGGCCTAAGGCTTATGTTAAATTCAATCAGTTTCGAGCGAAACCGATGGCCGAGTGAACCCGTCGCCAGTCGCGACGAACCCCGAGAACCGCACGAAAGATCCGGCCGTACGTTTTTTTTTTCCCCTCTTATCCTTCATCTACGACAGGCTTCATTGTTTGTTTTCGATGTAGTGCCTGAAGGATATCGAATCGAGTTCACGGTCGCGTACAGCCCGAGCCGATGTTCTTGAAATCTATATTATAGCCGGCTTATTTTTCTCGACGATTTCTCTTTCAATCGATATGTGTGTGCGTGTGTTGAAGAAACAAGTCGAACGAAAGAAACCGCACGCCCGTCAACATTATTTGCCGGTTTACGCCGACGTTGACACATTTGTCAGTTGTTTATATAACCGTATGAGAAACGCTCGAGATAAATCACTCGAGGCACGGATGCGGTGTGAGTGAACGATACAAAACCCTAAAACGTATTTCCTTTCCAGACATAATGACGGTAATCACACTTACGCTTGTACGATAGTCTGATGAGAAATGATCGTTTTTTTTCTCGCAAGAAAATTAATAATAGTCGATGTATTTTTATAAATACATAAATATATATATATATATATATATATATATATATATATATACACCAAAAAGTCGACCCTTGAACCGTACAAAAAAATAATGTGGTAATGTTCAATGTAAACTTTTGAATATAAAATAATTGTTGATCCAAACTAAGTACTTGACCTCATATCCATTTAAATAAAATGAATCGATCGATCTGAACTACACACACACACTATATTTAGTCTTTTTTTATCTACCAACACTTTTTACTTTAAATTCACAAATTTAATTTTAAGCCAATTAAAAAAGTAAAAATAAAGAATTATTGAATAAATTTACAAAATCCATAAGTGTTTGAGTTCAGATATTAATTTTTACAAAAGTGAACAATTCACAATTCTAAAGTAAAAGTGGATATAATATTATTATACAGAGTGGCCCAAAATCGATATGATAGATTTTATATTAATTAATTATAAAATTATTTTGATATATTGACCTAACGATGAAAAATAAAAAAATATTTATTAAAAATTAATTCTAGGACACCTATAAATTATTTGTAATAAAGAAGTTTTTTTCAATTGAGATTTAAAATTATGAAATTGTTAACAAAAATCGATATACTAATTTTCATAAAAAACACTCGTTTTTAATTGAGATATTTTTGTATGACATTTTCATTCGTTATCAGTTAATTAAAATAAATAGAATAAAATCAGTTAATAAATAAAATCAATAAATAAAATCAAATAATCAGTGAATAAATAAAATCAGTTAATTAAAATAAATAAAAAATATTATTACACACACACACACATATACACATACACACACACACATACACACACACACACACACACACACACATACACACACACACACACATACATACACACACACACACACACACATATATATATATATATATATATATATATATATATATATATATTGATGGTTTAAAGGCCAAAGTGATTAAATCCACTTTTGGATTTTTTAAATTCTATTACAAACCACTTGATTGATGTTTAAATTGTTATATTTAAAATAAATTTCCTTAACATTTAGGTTTAACACGACCAAATGACAAGTTTTTTTGGCCGTGGAATAATAAATAATTTAATTATAGCAGTGAAAATATAAAAACAAATCATTTGACAGGGTAGAAAAGAAACTATAATCTTACCAGATAAGCCCGAAATATCCAAAAGCACAGAAGAATAAAAGATCTGAAATACAGAAATAGAATAGGAATTTTAATGCTTGCAAAAATATTTCTATATATAAAACGTGGATGTTGTCAAAAATGTAATGAAAGAATGATTTCTGATGAAAGAGAACAAGCCATGAAGGTATTGTATCATTTGGAAAGTCAACTTGAACAAAACATTTTTATAAGAATTTATACTAAAGTCAAGGAAATAAAAAGACCGAGTCTAAATGATAACTATGGGCCTTCCTACACTAATCAACATGCATACAGTATTCACGCTCATTACCTGTCGTCTCACACCCTCTTTTCTTCAAATTATCCCACCTAAAAAAATTAGTTTTCGGAAAAGAGCGTGTGAGACTACTATACTGAATACTGTATGCATGTTGACTAGTGTGGGAAGGTCCAATAAGACTCAAAATCACATTCATTCTCATATTATTTTCAAAAAAAAAATGAATAAAATGATATTTCTGTCTACAAAAAATATTTTAGGGATACTTATCGATTATTTTATTTATTATTTTCTGAAATATTTTTTTTTGGAAAGTGAATTCAATGATATTAATTATTTTATTTTAATATTCACTTGTCAAATCGATTAACTTTCTAAGTTATAAGAAAAATGTTAAAATAATAACAATTATTCCAAGAATATACTCTTTTATGCATTATTTTCGTTGTTAGATAAAAGCTATATCTGGAATAATACATTATATAATGTTTATTTCAATTTTAAAAGGAATTTTAAAAAAGAATATATATTAATTTTATCAATTTACTTACTTTTTATTTTGCGGAGTTAATCGATTTGGCTAATATGTAGCTCATATATATAAATACTTAAACATGCATAAATAAAATATTTTTCCAATTAAGAAACTTAAAAAAAATTAATTAAAAATGTTCATCTCTACGAAAATGACTTATGACTACAATTATTATTATATATATTTTATAATCCAACTACAATTTCATCGGTTGATGACATCAAATCAAGGTACCGCATTCGCAAACTTCCTGATTGTTCAACGAAAGAAAAAAAGAAATGTCTTTCTCGATATCAATTTTTTTTACAGATATCAAAACTTTTCTAGCTCTATTAAAACTTTCTCGCCAGAAACGTGACATAATAGAAAGAATCCTGCGACGAAAAAATCACCGGAAATCTCACAAGTTTTTTTTAAAAAAAAAATTATCTCTTCATTGCTGTTCAGCTCGTAAGCGACAAAAGTATCCAGCCAGAGATATACTTTATTATTAGTATTTTTTTTCTTTTTTGGATATATGACGCGACATCGACGTCGATGTTAGCCGCATTCCGTGAACAAACAGTGATATGAATTCTTCACGGGGCGGCGGTTCGGTCGTCGTGCACGACGACCGACTGTCAATAAAATATTTCCAAGTACTGTTTTCCGTAACATCGGATGTAAAATAATTCCAGCATATTGAAGACATATACAAAGAAAAACACATACTTACAAGGTACACGGTCGAGTGGCGCAAGTTGAGCTAATCAAAAAGCATTCTTTTGTGAACAAATACAGCTCGTATCGAGCGTGAAATTCAATTTCGAGTCCATTGAACCCGTTCGCAGTCGTTTAACGTATATTGAACCGTTCATTTTCGTCGAGAAAATATTTGAATTCCAAATAGGCCCTCGGATACGCTTTTTTGTTGTAGTTGATTTGTTCGCTTGTGCGGACGTCGAATAACGGAGAAACGCACGTGTTGATTCTCTATTTTATTTAATGAAGATTTAAGTGAACGCTTTTAAGTGATGGATTGGAATTTCAATTTCAAATAAGTAATAAGTCTGTTTATATATATATATATATATATATATATATATATATATATAATATATATATATATATATATATATATATATATATATATATATATATATATATATATATATATATATATATATATAATATATATAATGTTGAGTCATAAACAATTTCTGTTATTGAGAGTAAGTTTATTTATTGACTCACCACATATGACAAGTTTTTTCTTGTTTGAATTAAGTGAGTAATGCTCAGTCTTCTTACAACAGTGGTTGCTTATACTGTACGAGGCCGTTTGATAAGTCCGTGTAAATTCCGAAAGATGGCACCACTGGTGCATATCGAGGTTATTTTTAATTGGTAGCACCTCTTGGAAGAACACACATCAAGTTTCAGCCATATCGGTCTATTCCTTTGTGTTTGACAATCGTTGGAATCAAGGAAATCGAGTGATTGTCAAATAATGGACGAAAAAGAATTTCGCGTGTTGATTAAACACTACTTCATTAAAGGCAAAACGCCTCAGGAGACTAAACAGAAGCTTGATAAACATTATGGTGACTCTGCACCTTCGATTAGTGCGGTTTATAAATGGTTTCAAAATTTTCGGAGTGGCCATATGAGCACAAGAGACGCTGAACGTTCTGGACGCCCTGTTGAGGTCACCACTCCAGAAATCATTGATAAAATCCATGATATGGTGATGGATGACAGAAGAGTGAAAGTGCGTGAGATTACTAGTGCTGTAGGCATCTCGTGTGAACGGGTACATAATATTTTGCACCAACATTTGGACATGAAAAAGCTATCCGCCAGGTGGGTGTCGCGATCGACCAAAAACGAGGTCGTGTGAAGTGTTGCAAGAACGGTTTGCAGCTGTTTCAGCGAAATCCGCAGGACTTTAAGCGTCGTTTCATCACTGTAGATGAAACATGGATACATCACTACACTCCTGAGACCAAAGAGCAGTCTAAACAATGGGTTATCAAGGGGAATCTGCTCCGAAAAAGGCGAAGACAATTCCTTCGGCCGGGAAGGTTATGGCGACTGTCTTTTGGGATTCGCAAGGAATAATCTTTATCGACTATTTGGAAAAGGGTAAAACCATTACAGGTGCATATTATTCATTGTTATTGGATCGTTTGAAAACCGAGTTGCAAGAAAAACGTCCCCGATTAGCCCACAAAAAAGGCCTCTTTCATCACGCAACGCACCAGCTCACAGCAGTTGTGGCCGCAAAACTAATGGAAATAGGGTTCCAAATCGTTTCACATCCCCCCTATTCTCCAGACTTGGCTCCATCGGACTATTATTTGTTCCCTAATATGAAGAAATGGCTCGCGGGAAAAAGATTTTATTCGAACGAGGAGGTGATTGCAGGAACGAATGACTATTTTACAGACTTGGACAAATCCTATTATTCGGAAGGGATCAACAAACTAGAGCAGCGTTGGATGAAGTGTATAAGCCTAAAAGGAGACTATGTTGAAAAATAAAAACGATTTATTCAAAAAAATGAGGCAGTTTTTATTTTTACACGGACTTATCAAACAACCTCGTATAAGCAATATACTGTATTGCTAATGATTTTTGGACAACTGAAAAATCAAGACTGAATGTTGATTCTCTTGCTGTGAAATTCAATATGAAAAATAGTTCTTGTACGGATATTTCTAATATTTTGTTAGAAAATGATACATTAACGAAAAATATTCATTCAATCGAAAAATATTCATATTTAAATAATAATTAATCATAATACGCCAGCGTTATCTTTTACTATATTGTAATACTTTCTGTTTAGTTATTGTTGCAAAGAATATTTTTTTTATTTGCAATATTTGTTTCTTTATTTATGTCCTTTTCATTGGAAAAAAGTTGGTCACCTTATTATACATCGTATTCAAATAACAAAATTATTGGCTGTGAAATGGAAGAATCGACAGTATACATTCGTAATATAATGTTATGGGAGTTTAAGCAGAAGAAAAATGCTACACAGACAAATGAAAAAATATGCAGTGTGTATGGTGAAAGAATCATAACTGACCGGCAAGTATGGAACTGGTTTGCAAAATTTTGTTCCGGAGATACGTCACTGAAAGATGAACCTAAACCAAAGCGTTCTTCGAACTTTAAAGAAGAAGCTCTAAAATCATTGATGGAATGCAATTCACGCCAAAGCACTCGAGAAATAGCAAATAAGTTACATATGTCACAACCGTTTGGAAAAGATGGGTAAAATCAGCACACTGACTACAACAAGAGCAACGCAGGAAACAATTTTGGAGCTCAGGAGGTCATTTCTCCTTCACCGACCAGACCTAGCTTCATTCAATTATCATCTTTTTCAATCGATGCAGAATGCTTTGATTGTCACAAATTTTTTGAATAAGAACCAGGTTCGAAAATTTGTCTAAAAATTTTTCAAGTTAAAATCATTAGAATTCTATTCAAAAGGTATAAAAGAACTACCTAGAAAATGATTACAAATCATTGTAAATAATGGCCAATATATAATTGATTAAAATATAATTGCTGCTTTTTTATTAAAAATTTAATTTGAGATGCAAAAACGGAAATTATTTGACTCAACCCAATATACGATATATTAGGTGTATCCGAAATGAATGTCGTATGTTTAATGAAACAAAAAGATCATTCTAAAACTTTTAGTTTTAATTTAATCATTTAAAATATAATTTCCTTCCAAGGATATGACCTTCTCCCATTTCTCTGCCAATTTTTTTATTCCATTTTTATAAAATTCTGGAAACTTTGAATTAAAATAATCGGAGAGTCCCTTTTTTACATCGTCTACATTTTTAAAAAAATTTCCATCAAGAAAATGTTGCATCGAACAAAATAAATAGTAATCTGATGGAGCAAGGTCTGGAGAATAAGGTGAATGGGCCTATAAAAGCTTCCAGCCAAGTTCCTTGATTTTATCCAACGTCAATTTCGCCGTGTGGGGGCGCGCATTGTCATGTTGCAAAACTATCCGACTTCTGTTGACAAGTGCAGGCCTTTTTTTCAATTCCTCGTGCAAACGATCCAGCTGATCGCAATAGAAACTTTCAGTTATTCTTTAGCCGGATTTAAATGTTTCGTAATAGAAGATTCCTTTGCAGTCCCACCATACAGACAAAAGAACCTTTTTTACAGTTAATCCGGATTTCGGGGTGGATTTTGCTAATTGGGCTTTAGATAACCACTGTCGTTGTTTTCATATAACACCCATTTCTCGTCTCCAGTTACCAAACGATCAAGGAAAGGCGATTCGGTTTTAATATCCAAAAGTTCTTGGGATATGCAGACGCACGCCGATTTGTTCTCTTCGCTCAGTGCGTACGGAACTCATACGCCTTGTCTTCAGATCTTCCTAATCTTCTTAATGTGTCTTTGCATTCTTGTATAGGTGTAATTTAGTCTCTCGGCAAGCTGGTGAATAGTCATGCTAGGATTTGCTTCCATTTCAGCAGCCAGAACATCATCATCCACCTTTGATTGCCTCCCACATCCAAGACTATTCTTAATGTCATAATTTCCCGTTCGAAATTTTCTGAACCATCTTTGACATTTGCGGATGTCTAATGTATCATCTACCACTTCACTAATGTTTTTAGTGGCTGTAGTTGCCGAGTTTTTTTTAAGAAACTCATATAACATACAATTTCGTATAAATTGTTCAGTTAGTATAAATTCTGCCATAATGAATTCAAGGACAAAATATGTTTTGTAAATATCGGAATGTGGAGTCTAGATGTTCACAAACACAGATTTAACAATAGACGTTGTCAGGTATAGACGAGCAAAGCATGACTGACGCTCAAAACCTAACTTTGAAAAATACGACATTTATTTCGGATATACCTAATATATATATAAATTATTTATAATTAATATACCAATTAAACTCCATTTCTTTTAAAATATTTTTTCTCTACTTCTGAAGGCCAATTTATATAATCTCATAATTAGAAAATATCTTTTCACATCTTCAGAAATCATCCTCTTTTAATTCAATTAAAAATTTCTCCACGTTTGTTTTTGCTTTTTTGATAGTTTAAACATAGTGTCCTTTAAATGAATTTTTTATTTTAAATAAATAAAAGTTACGCGATGACAATTCAAATGTATAAATTGAATTTTCAAACAGACATTCATCATATTTACTATCACCAAAATGGACTGTTAGTACATTGTCTTGATATCAATTGTCCAAGCTCATCTATTAATCTGCAATTCTTGTTATTTTTTTCTATTGCAATCTCATCCAGTTTCACCGAAACGTCTTTATAGTAAATAATTCGATTTTCATAAAATAAATTTCCGATCGTTTAAACGACGTTACGATACTATAACGCTGTTAAACTGTCTACACGTGTCGACGCGTTTCGATTCTGACTTGAACGGAAAAAATCTCGTCCGTGTGCGGTGAGATTTTCCGTCATCGCCGTCGTCGTCGAACGAACGAACGAACGAACGGAGATGGAAACTTCTTAGACACGGTTACACGTTCGGAACTTTTAAATTGATATGTGGGCTCACCTTGGTACTGATCGCATTTTACGGATGGAATGCATCGCGAAGAGTTTTCATCTAGTTAGGTGTACACGGTTCGACCCACGTCGCCATCGTCTCATTGAATCTGAATCGGTGACACGGTTTCATCGTCGTCTGTCAATATTTGATGAAACGATGTGTGTTGATCGTGCAGCGTATATTACGTTCGACAATCGTTGTTTAGATATTTCAAACGATCGAACATTTATGAATAATATTCGAATAGACACGAAAATGTATGAGCTCGATCATTGTTATAGTAAATAAGCAAACGAATTGTTGCCATGGATACTTATTTACATTCCGTAATGAATATATTAGCGATAATTTCATGCTTAGTAACACAGACGTTATTACTGTTTATTTATTCTAGAGATAATATATTTTAATTACAAAATACTGAAAATAATATAAAATATATTATTATTTCTTTGTGTAATAGGCTATTAAAAATATTAATTTAAAAATCAAATCATTTATGTGTTACAACAAAATGTCTAATAACTAATGTTTGATACGAAAAACGTTTCCTTTCTCTAATCAGAATCAGAAAAAAATTATTTTGTCTCATAATTACATGAAGTTTACATGATATTTTCGGGGTTAGTTAGGCTGTCTATCTTATGATAATGTGCCTATGGTTGAGTATTATTTTCGATATGTGTTAGTGAGATTTTGTAACAATACAGGAAAAATTTCAAAAAACCTGTTTTAATGTGAATTTTTTAACTATTTTAACTTATGCTAACTTAACTATCTTAATTAATTATACTGACTTAGTTGTAAATAGCTTATTTTCTAACTTAACCTATTTAAAAACATTGTTTACAGCGGCTCTAGGCGCTAAGAGTTTTGCCACTGAGGGGTTGTTGAAGTCTTTGAACTGTTGTTCATCATTAACACTAAACCTACCGATACTTCATGTATACCTATTCCTACCACAGAGGGTCAAATGACCCCTCTTTAAAATGTTATATATATATATATATTACTATGTATAGCGAAAAATATATCATTTAGCACAATTTGGTATATGAATAAAACAATTTTTTTTCAAATAACGATTCAAAATTGTTTATTTATTTATTTATAAAACCTATTTTTTTTCGCATTTGCACACGAGAATCCGAACTTGAATTTGTTGACGTTTTCTGTATAATTTCTTTTTCTTCCTGTTGCTCATGTTGAAAATCTTCGGCAAGTTCTTCAGCTAATTGGAATAAAAATTGTTGTCTAGAAATTTTTTCGCCGGTTGTTTCTCTGTATAAAACCCACGAGTTGATTCCAGCCAGGTCAAGAATATTGAAGAAAATCTGCGCAGGCCATCTTTGCGATTTCGATTTCACGGAGTATTTTCTTGCCGTTTGATCCGTCATGTGTAGACATTTTACCGTATTTAGTATTATTGTAGAATCTGATCGTTTCAGGTATACGCTTACCGTTTTTTTCGATGCTTATAGATTTATGCTTCGAGCTTAGTAGAAGGACTTTTTTGTTTGGCTAACGAATTCCCCAAGCGGAGATGAAGCTCCTCTGTTTTCATCCTTTCCTAAATATGGAAATCCATTTATAATGTATTTGGTGCTGACGTCAGATGCTAGCCAGAATTTGATATCAAACTTATCCGGTTTGTTCGGCATATATTGCGTAAACCTACACCTCTCTTTGGTTGGGAAAAGCTGTTCATCGAGAGTTACATGTTCCCCAGGCTTGTAACAATTTTGGCTATTCTCGATGAATTTGTACCATACTTCAGAGATTAAATCCAATTTATCTGTTTGTAAACGCTGGTTTCGTTGACTTTTTTATCGCTCGCTTGGAGTAGAGTGAAATTCGCTATTCATTCGTCAGCCAACAACAAATATAACGCAATACAGCAAAATATATGATGGAATAGCAAAAATGTATAATGCAATGGTTTTGTATCACAACCACACATACAAATCTTCATGATATCATATGAATCTTTGCAGGGGTCAAATGACCCGTTGCGGTAGTTAAGGCAGATTACATATATATCTCGGTAAAAAAATAACAAGAGAGGAGTAAATATTGAAAAATGCATTGTATGTAAATTATATTAAAAGTCATAAAGTCAACTAGCGATGTGATAACGCTTTATGTGAGAAATTTTGAAAAAAAGTTTAAAAAGGGTCATTTGACCCCTCGTGGTAGGTTTAGTGTTAAACGCGTGGGTCACTGATCACTCGCTGTATTCTTTCTCTAATAAATAACATCTACTATTTATTATCTTTTTCATATGTTTAACCTAATATATTATTAAAATCTATAATTAGAATATCTAAAATTTTGAATAAAATCAAAATTAAATGTTATTTTTCTTTTTACTAATTAAATGATTTTAATTTATCATTATTATTAATAACTTATTTTTTAATATTTGCACAATTATCTAAAATTTGTACAAAAAATCTATTGAAACTAATTCAGCAACAAAATTAAAATTTATTGTTTATAAAACTATTCTACAATCGTTTATTATTCATTTATAATCATTTTTAATACCTAAATGGCCATTTAATCAACTTCAATCAAATCGGTATAGACACAACACTTGCGAAATTTTATGATACAAAAATTATAAATGCAATAGAACAAAAAAGAATTAATATTTTAATTTCATAACGCATTTTTTATTCTTTAATAAAGAATCTTATATATATATATATATATATATATATATATATATATATATATATATATATATATATATGGATTTACTTTAGAAATATAAACCGTTTTAATAGTTTGAAAAATTAAATACAACCTCTTCTCATTTGTAAGTCAATTAAGATAATCCTCTTCTGCGAAACATTTTGAAACGTGATTTAATTTAACGTCATTATACGGACTTTAATTATTCGCCACATTTATTTTTTCACGAACGATGCAAGTCAATCCTTGATTTCTAATTCAGTTAACCGACTATTTGTTCAACAATACTTGAAATTTAAATTCGCATGCAAGATGTAATCGGTCGATACTTCGACTGGATTTTTATGTACTACAGACAATTTTCGGAATAACATACGTACATTCACATATATGTATATAAATATACACACTTATCTCTCAATTGATGATAAAGCGATTCGAAGCCGGTTTCAGATTACAGTCACATCTTCTATCTCGACCACGACGTTGTATCGTCGAATACCATAACGGTTTTTTATTATATGCATTAAATATAGACGTTGCGTCGAGCATAAAATACGTAAAACCTTTCTGTGACGTCGGATTCGAACTTTATCAAATAAAAAAAGGGTCATATATTCGATTCTTCACGCACGGCCGCGTTTTGTGAACGCACGCCGCTCGCGAAGAATCCACTGATCGATATTCTTCACCTCGTCGGTCGACCTTGCACAGTTATATTTAAATTCATTCGAATAAATTTTTAAATGACTGATATAAAAAAAGGAAAATTAATAGTGGATATAAAACTATAATGGACTCGAGAAATATAGGGAATCGTTTAAGATTGGATACATCCATTACGACAACAAGATTAATATAAAATCTTGTAGAATTAAGCGAATGATTTATTTGTATAAAAGTGAATTAGCTAGAGTACTAATTGAACAGAGGGAAGGGTAATAATGAAAGCAAGATTAATAATGGAAATTAATTTTGATACTATAGTCAATTCATATTTCTTAACACTGATTTTTTTATAAAAATATTCAATAATCACTTATTATTTACTTTTAGTTAATACTATGTCACTTTCATGCTTTCAAAATGATAAAATGGCCATCAAATAAAACAACAACACAACTAATTACTTTACATTTTTCTAATAAAAGAGGCTGAAAACAGATTTTTGTTCTAATTTCAAATCAATCACACACACATACATACACCAACATTCAAACTGTTGAAACGTCAGTGATTTTGTACGATCTTACTTTTTTTAAAAAAAAGCACACCAACAACCACAATAATGAGTTTCTGCAGTTCGCCCGCACGTGAAACTCGTCAAACAAAAGTTGAAAGTGAACGAAACGAGGTGAAAAAATACACGAAGAAAAGGAGGAAAAACTTTTAAGTGAACCGAACGTTCTCGTTCGTGACAAATGGTTCTGTGAAGTTACTGACACGTCTGCCCGCCGACAACGGCTCGGTGACAATAATCGAGTTAAAAAGCCGTTAAAAAGCCAGTCGCATGTGACAGTAGTATCTAACAAGTGTGGTCGGAACGAGCACTATCTCATTGTTCCATACAAGTTGATGGCCGTGTGTACACTGAACGTCGATGTCAGTATGCTTCGACTAGACAATCGGTGTCGTCTCTTTTATATAGTAAACACAGAATAAATATTTTCAAATAAAAGATCCGAGAGAAACAGATCATTCTCGTTTTAAGATTCGAAAAGTCCTACATACTTTCGTATCGAACCGACATGAATGTAATTTAATAACGAACAGAACAACAATAAAAGAAAATACATTTCGAACACGATTCCATGATGACGGTCTCGTCAACGAATTCCGAATGTATATTTATTAAAAAAAAATACGCGCGGCGAATTTAAATTGTTCAATTTCGAATATGGAATGAAAAAGATCAATTTCTGCTATTTAAACGCGACCGAGATGTAATTCTTTCACGTCGCACGTTTATAAATCTCCATTTATCTCGACGTTAAACGAAATCGAACACTGGCTTTAAGACTAGTCTCTCCTAAATCAATCAATTAAGTAAATTTGCGCGGTTTCGAATTGCTTATGTAAAATTTATAGTCCGTTTGCGGCGGAACAGACGAGGGCTGTGCGAAAAAGAATTATTTCGGTATCCAATTAGCCGAAATTGTTTCTGTTACACACACACACATATTGAATGTCTCTTCACAACGAAAAGAAAAAAGAAAATTATACGTCTTTCTCCACCGTGGTCGTTTTTATGCCTCCTTCGCCGGGACAGAACTTGTTATAGAGATTTAAAACTTCGACCGGCGGGTAATACAATTTTTACGAGCCGT
This sequence comes from Neoneuromus ignobilis, assembly GCA_029203775.1. Classification (NCBI taxonomy): domain Eukaryota; kingdom Metazoa; phylum Arthropoda; class Insecta; order Megaloptera; family Corydalidae; genus Neoneuromus; species Neoneuromus ignobilis. The sequence goes on from CP092092.1 coordinate 1,882,383, forward strand.
TCGTCGTCGACGACGGGCGAAAAAGAGTAGCGCGAGAACGAAGTCGCATCTGTCTGAATATTCAGACTATTTAATTTTTCAACAGTGTTCGAAAACGAAAAGGTGACGAAACGCTCCGGTTTGTGAATTTTCAAACGTCGCCGTTTCATTCAGCCATCCATCCATCCATCCATCGACGAATTACGCAACGTCGGAATATTCATTTTTCAAACAGCTTACGGCTTTTATAAATCCGGTCTTTCATTTTTAATCAGTTCAGTTTTAAATTCGAACGTATTTAGAAGCTTACTTATACATATACATACAAACATCGAGAGGGTGAAAGAGGAATTGAAAAACTGTCTAAAAAAATGTTTCCAAGCCTAGTAAAAAATTCAACGATTTTTATACAATGATTCTTCCATTGAAAAATATAAATACTTTTTATGCATTATCCCAACAATAAAGCATTCTCCATCTATCATAACGTGGGCAGTAATTAGTATTGACGGTCAGGGATGTTTTTTTATCGTTGATGGCACGATGAAAGCCGATCAGTATAAAACAGTATTGGTTTAACGGCTAATTCCGAAAATATGAGCCTGGTTTTTGGAGAGTAAAAACCCAATTTTCATCTTGTCATGAGGCGAAAGTTGTCCAAAAATATTTAAATGGTAGTAATATTACAGTGCTGGATTGGCCTGGAAATTCTCCATACGTGAATCCCATAAAAAATATATAGGAATTCTTGAATAAGGAAAGATAATCCCATAACCAAAAATAAACTAACAGAAAAATTAATAAATATAAAGTCATCCAAATGTGACGCCTAGATCTGTGTTTTATTAAAAAGAAACATATGTGTATAGTTTCTTTTTTTTAATAAAACACAAATCTAGGTGTCACATTTGGGTGACCCTATACATTGCACCACGACCCATCAATCTGCAATAATAAATTGTATTAACAGTATGCCTTGCCGAATAGCATCATTATTGACAGTTAAAGTTTGGCATAAAAAAATTCAAATACAATTCAAATATAAAAAAATAAATATAGTTTTTATTGATTAGAGATATAGAGAAACTAAATAATTAGAGATCAATTATTGAAATCTCAAATAATAATGTTCATAAGACTCAAAATACAAGGAAAATAATTGTTCATGTACTGCAAATTGTAAGAAAATAACCCATTAAATAAATGATACAAAATCAAGACATTGAAAAATTCTAATAAAAAAAAATGTTCAACTTGTAAAAATGAACAGACATGAACTGAAAATTTCTGACAAGATATTATACTACCAAAAAGCGTCTACAATATTTGTTTTTTTCATTAATAAAATATTTTTTAACAAAATTCAGTCTACATGAAAATTACACATGACATCTAAAATAACAAATAATTTATGAACCAATCAGCTGATCGATTCAATCAAATAGAGCTTTATTTAAATATTACATAATCTACTCGTCCTAATCACAGTAATAAATCATCATCTACGATGACGTCTTCGGGGTCCTCTCACAATCTTTTTATCAGATTAGAAAATAATCGATACGATATAAACATCAGTTAAATGTAAGTTGTTTCGAATCTATATTTTCGACACACGCACGTCCATTCCTCGAGTACAGTAAAACGAAAACGATGATTGTCAATAAAAAAACGTAAGTATGTTTTCGTCTAACGACTTTCTTTTCATTTTCTCGTATGACAAAATTAAAACAAAGTTATGTTATTACATCGTAAAAGTTCATATCTTATAAACGAGTTTTATATGAGGAAAAATATGAAAAAGAAACGTGTGCTTTTTATATTTCACCTGCCGAGTGCTGTATTTTATAGATTTATGCAAATAGTGTATCATATTTAATAAACGAATATTATATTGGATTAGCAAATAAGTAATTGCGATTAATAGATGTTCCTAAATGTCATAGAATGTATCTGTTATGAAATTTGATAGGTGAGAATTTAAGCTTGATTTAGAAAGAAATTTTGTATGATTTGTTTAAAAATTATTTATTTGGCATCAAGTGGAAGATGGAAAATAAAAACGAGCGTTAAAGACATATTTTGTTTTATTATTTCCATAAAAGAGAAAATGCAACAAAAGCTCATAAAAAGTTATGTGCTGATATGGTGGTGATGTCTTAAAATAACTGCTGAGTCAAAATTGGTTTATTCAATTTCATTCTGGTGATTTTTCACTTAAAAATGAACATAGCTCTGGTCGTCCAATTGAAGTTAATGGTGACAAAATCAAAGTATTAATTAAAGCAAATCGTCTTAGCACAATTCGAGAGATTGCAGATAAGATAAACATGAAAATCATTTGAAACAACTTGGTTAAGTTAATAATCTCGATTTTTTGATACCACAGGAACTCAAAAAAAATCATCTCATCGAAGGCATAAATGTCTGCGATTCTCTCATGAAACAACGAAAATGATCCATTTTTAAAACGACTGATAACAGATGATGAAGAATGGATTTTTTTACAATGTTCAGCGAAAAAATCCTGGTTGCAACCTGATGAACCAGCTCAAAGCACATCAAAAGCAGATACTTAGTAAAAGAAGATTTTGTTATCAGATGGGCTTACAAGGAATTGTGTTTTTTGAACTACTTTCAAGAAACTAAACGATCAATATGGATGTGTATTGAAAATTGAATGATGCATTACAACTGAAACGTCCTGAATTGGTAAATCTTAAAAATGTTGTATTCCACTATGACAATACGAGACCATTTACATCTTTAGCAACTTGCAAAAAAATATTGTAGCTTGATTGAGATATAAAACCACATCCACCATACTTATCTGATCTTACACCATCAGATTACCATTTATTCCATTCCTTGCAAAACTCTTTCAATAGTAAAAAATTCATTTCAAATCAGGCTATCACATCGTACTTGGATCAGTTTTTCCCCCACAAAAATCGAAATTTTTTGAGCACGGAATTATGAAAATACCTAAAAAATGGCAAAAGGTATTGGAACAAAATAGTCGATACAAAATTGAATAGAATGAAAAAATCGTCTTTCATTTACTTAAAAAACGCAATTATTTATTCTTGAATTGTGATTATTTTTTTTTATTTCGGTTGATAAACAACATATCGACTAGATCTGTCGAGTAAATGATAGTCGTTCTGCAAACGAGATATCTGTCATGAAGACGAATATGTTTATAATCACAGGCGTACGTTCGTTGTTACTGTAATATTATTTTCGGTTAATACCCGATTTAATTAAACACAGTGACGTCTGTTCAAGTTAGAAGAGGGTTCGGCAGACAACTTTAATTGTTGTTAGAACATGTTTCACGAGGACTTGAGACTGAAGTTTACAAGCAAGTTCATATTATTTTAGATCAAACTTTAATCAAGCTGCAAGTGAAACCGTACACCTTTCAAAACTACACACACACACGAATATATATATATATATATGTGTGTGTGTGTGTGTGTGTGTGTGAATAAATAAAATTTATTATCCATACGAAACGATGACGAAATAATATGGCGCGTTTATCAACTTTTAACTGAAATAAATTCGATAAGTTAACATCTAATCAGTTGACTTGTATTACGTGCATCGTTAATTATCTTAAAAGCAGTCGATCGAACAACTAAAATTAACTCACGGTTCGCATCGATAGATAATGTAACGTCGTATGTGGTACGCTTGAGGTTATGTACATTTTATGCCGGAGATAGTATTTAGGGCGTACGGGAATTTCACGATATTCGCGACTATCAGTTACGGTAAATTGTTTATTCGAATGAATTAATTGGAACATACATACACATAAATATAGATATACAGTAATGGAAATTCACGTAAACTCCATATTATTTCAAATATTATTTTTCTGGGTTTTTCTTAAACGTTTCATAAAATTCTTTTCATAGCTATGGAGATAAAAGTTGAACCCTTGCAAAAGAAAAAAAAAACGGAAGTAAAATAACAGCAATAGAGACGAAATATCTACAAATAATGAAAGTTCCAGAAACTATTTGAAAATAAATGGAATTTGGACAGCTGGTGAAAGCCATGTTTAATCCAATTTCTTTTTAATCCAATAAGAATGTTAGAATTTTGACAACTAGTGGCAGAAATGTTTGATTTTTTAAACAGATTTTGACATTTCAACTCAGTATAGTTTAGCAAATTATCATGGAACTTTTAATACTTCAACAACGTTTAGAAATTGTAAAAACTTCAATAGATTTATTGAAACAAAAGTGCAATTAGTCCACTGTTTCACGAAATAGATCTATCAATTGGCCACCAAGATCACATGATCTCACTCCATTGGATTATTTTCTGTGGGGTTATGTGAAATCATTGGTTTATGCTGATAAACCACAAACAACAGAATCATTAAAATAAATATTGAACTTGTAATTCATCAAATTAGACCACAATTATGTAAAAGAGTGACTAAAAATTGGACTGAACGAATGTACTATGTTAAGTGAAGTCGTGGTGATCATATGAGTGAAATTTTGTTCCATCATTAATGCCATAGAATATGCTTAGAAATCAAATAAATAAATAAATAATTGTTTGAATACTTTTTGTTTCATATTCATTTAAACTTCTGAAGCACTTATTTGAAAACCCTACAGATTTACATTTTATAGCAAAATCAATACATAAATGCAGTTTTTTTATATAAAAGAGTATGAAGTTTTACATGGGGGCAATATGGGATTCTCAAAATGCAAAAATCAAATACAAGCCGATGGATCTCTTAGCCGGTGGAAATGAAATAATTGAAATGATACGACCGTATTCTTAAAATGATAGATGAAATAATTTCAAAGAAAATTATAGACAAGAGAAAAATTAATTCCGAGAAATCAATGAGAAGAAATTATAGGAAAAATAGTAAGAGAAAAAAGGAAAATAAAATCAAATAAGAAAGAGTTCCAGAAATAATCCAAACATTCTTCGTCCTAAGATATGAAAAATTTGAGATTGAAGAATTTATTAATATCTTTTAGTTCGTCTTAATAACTTATAACATCAAATATGAAAAAATGTTTAATATCCTTCACTATAGTTTTATTTACTTGGTCTCTGGTTATTTATTGTCTTATATTCCTATCGTTCGAGTTTTATTTACGTAGAGAAAAACATTTCAGACATTTTTTTGATACTTGTATCAACAATAAATATTTTGTTGGTAACGAAAATAGTTCATAAAACAATTCAACAGCACAAATACGAAACTCCTATATAACAACTAAACAAACAAATACCATTTTTATTTAAGTTTATCACGAACGAACGACCGACCTACCAACAAAATACCATAAATCGCATCCGTTTATTTTCCAGCAACTGAAAATTATTAACATTGCTCAGGTGCGAGCGATTTGGCCGACAATCGGGTCCGGCCCGTTATAAATATTTGACGAGGGAGAGCACTAGATGTACGCAATCCTATGTACGTTCCATACAAGAACAGACGAAAATGCATACACGCATGAAGATATCTCAGAGGACAGATAAAATTCCTCATCGTCATGGGAATACGAACGTGCGTCCGCGTCGACATTTCAAACGACGCCGCACGAACGTCTCACGTGATCAGACGTAATTAATCCGCTGATTAACGTAATAGTCGCTGAAACTCTCTGAAGATTTCAATCCGTATGTCGTATCTACATATATATACAGGGGGTGTCATTGAAAATCGTATAGCATTTATAAAAATACACTTTATTTAAAAAAAAATCTATCGTAAATATCAAATAAAAAATGATATCAACTTTAGTTACAACAAATAAAGGTATTTAAAAATGCAGTATAATTTTTTTGAGAAAACTAATTAATTTTCACTTGAGATCAATTTTTATAAATACGAAAACTAAACGTCATTTAAAATCGTACAACAAATCTGAAAGATTCTCTATACTTAAGACTATTCAATGTAGATAGAACTTTCGATAGGAATTCAATTTAAAGTTATATCACGCTTTAAAAACACCTCTATAATTAAATATAAAACAACCTGTTTCGTTAAAAATATGTGTAATAATAAAAGTTTCTTAAAAACCTAGCTGTACAATTTTAAGTGACACTCATTGTACATATATATATATATATAAAGTAATATATATATATATATATATATATATATATATATATATATAAGGCAAAAATGGCGTCTATACATTGTAATTACTAAACGACACGGAAACTTGTCGAATGTTTCGACATAAGATCGTTTTGCAATGCGGAAAATATTCCATCCGCACTGCTTATTTTATATACCAGTTATATATACACATATTTACATGAAAATATGTATTCTAAAGTACTACCGTGTGAAAATTCGTGTGACGTTTTTAATTACGACGACGATTCGAAGATTTCGAACAAACGTCAGTATTTGATTATCATTTCGTATAAGAGGTTTTAAAAGCCTAGAACCAGAATTAAAGCTCGGGCACACGCACGAGGTGTCTGTGCGATTAAATAATGGTTCACTGATTTAATGAAATAGTTTTTTTTCGATAATGAAAATGTGGATGGATCGTGGAATGAATTTATCCTTGCAATGTTTGACAATTCAAGACCAAACTAAAAATCGAGATAAATAATATAATTACAGAATTTATAAAAATAATAAAGTGTAATTAAACACCTCATGTCACAATTGTCTGTACTAATGAAAATTGATTGAATATAAAACATTTTTAAAAATATTAAAACAACAGATTGGATTGAGGCAGCAAAAAATATATTACATTATTTATTCAAATTAATTTTAACCCTTATCGGACGTTAGCATTTTGTACTTAACTTTCCGCTAGGTCGGAGATATATTTGAGTGCTTATTGTAAGAGACGAGTAACTAAAGATACTTGATATAAAAAGATAGTTTTGTGCATAAAAATATTTATATTTACACTTTAGATGTTTACATTTTATTAAACGTGTAATCTTCAAGCTTAAATGTTATTTATATTTTTTCAATGTGTGGTCTTTTTTGAAATATGTTCCTACATGAAAGAATGGTTTTCTGTTACAAGTTTTGCAGAAGTATATAGTCGTCTTTCACTAGTCTTTCACTAGTCTTTCACAAAACAACCCTGAAAAAAAGCACTTATTTCATCATATGAAATATCTTTCCAATTGTGCCAAATTGACCTGGTTGTGAAGTTGTTTTTTTAATTTCCTCATTGAAATATAAATTAATTTGGGTTAACATTTCTATTATAAATTCGTCCGTACAAAATTTTTTAAACTAATTTATAGGCTCCTGAACATTTCCAAAGATTTGGCGTCCTATATTTGTAAAAAGAATACTTGAAGTTAAATTGTCTTCATCATCACTGTCGATTTCAATCCAGTCTTCATCACAATCAGGATCAATTTCTCTTTTCACTTCGCTTTCCTCTTCACTTGAATATTGAATAGAGATCTATTTTTTTCTTGACTGAAATATAACACTTGTATCACTGTCTCCTTCATCACAAGAATTAAAATCACTTGCCGAATATTCAAAATTTTCACATATTTCACTACAACTATCACTGTTACTTTCCATATTGCTATAATTTTCTTTATTCATTTTTGGAGGAATAAAATATTATAATATAAGTAAAATAATTGCTGAAATATGACAGAACGTGTTGTCTGCTATCGAGTAAAAATTAAACTGTAAAAATATATAGTGTGTACATTCAGCAATGAGGACGTTGTTACTTGTTCAGTCTTGTCACCTGGCACGTGACATACGATTGATAGAGCAAAGTTGTAATGTCACGTCAGAGGTGATATACAACCGATAAGGGTTAAATTTACATGACAATTTTTTAATTAAATTTTAAATACAACCTTATTTTTATTTGAAGTTTAGAAAAATTTAGAATTTCCAACTGAGAATAACAATTACACTAAATTAATTTTAATCTACTCATATATAATAAAAGTGAACTACGATAAAACGAATAAGAAAAAAAATATTTTTGAAAATATACATCTATATTGATTAGTTAAAACATCAGTAATGATCTGGTATTTACGAATGATATAATTAGTCCTTTTCTTTTTATTCTATATGTCGACGATCTTCTAATCGAATTAATTTAAAAACATCTTTTCGAAAACATCTCTGTTATTTTATAAAGAAACTGCCATCGAATTCAATACACAACATTTACAAATTTACATTAAACAAAAATGTATTTGGATACAGTAGAATGGTATCATTAAAACTCTAATGTCAACACAAACATTGAAATGATATAAAAACATCTCTTAAACAAACAACAAAATAAACTTTACATTATTTTTTAAATTTCTAAACGAATTTTAAATTTGATATTTAGACAGAGTTGAGAAAACACCAATTATTTATAAATATAATTTTAATGAAACAGTTTTAAAATTTTCAATAGGACAGTTACACTAAGTTCATTTTAATTTATTGGAATATTAAAATGAAATAAACATCGACTGAGAAAAATAGCTTTTTAAAAACATTATATATATATATATATATATATATATATATATACATATATATATATATATATACATATATATTGATATAAAACAGAACGTTTCAAAAGCAAACAATTTAATATACATTTCTATGTAAATTACAAACTGAGCATTCGTTATAAATAAAATAAAATAACAAGAAAAATGGAAAATAACTGACCTGTTTGTCATTTTACGCTATAACATACATTCAAGTCTGCTGAACTGCATTTTTAAACCAAAACAACTAATGATGCCGTTGTATTTGTCTGTAAAAGAAAAATAAATGTCATTACTGAAGTACATGTTCGTTGTTTCAGAATAAAACATAAATGTATGTGTACATACAAAAAAATATTATATAAAAATACAATTGTATGATACAGAATAATGTACAACTATAGATTATTTTTAGTATATTATTTTTTTAAAAAATAAAAAATAGATGATTGAGGACATGACAACTGTATACAGTTATAATTTGACACTATGATTAAAATCATTTTCATACATTAATTAATTGTATTTGATATTAAAAAAACTGATAGCAGTTACAATTTTCTACAAAAAAAAGGGTTATGTGTATTCTTATACACATGCCAGAAGTGAAACTTCTTTTCAATAAAGTCATCAAAAGGTACACGGACAAGCGTATGCCTAAAACTCGTAGATGAACAAATTCTTCAGAATAAAGCAAGTAACAAAATGAAGAAATGTAGTAGGAAGAGAAGCGGCAAATACGCGGGATAAAAATTTAAGTAGAAAATGATCAATGTTTTAAATGAATTAAATTTTTACAATTATTTCATATTAACACATCGTATGCGGACAACGCGTCTCGATGATGTCTTTCATGCTATAGTAATAGTATGCAAAAGACGTCGAGACGTTGTTCGTATACAATGTGTTAAGTAAGATTAATATTCATTTTCAAATTAAAACTTTTATAAAATTATGAATTATGAAAATTTATTCGTTTTCGTTTGGAATTTCTTCGATTTCCACTGCTTCCTCCGGTGGTGACTGAGTAGGTATAAACGATACAATTGGTTTTTGATAAGTAAAATTTTTGCGCAATAGACTTTACCATCCTAATTTTTAATTACTATTGTATAATATATAATATACAATTAGATCAATGTTTTAAAAATTAAACAATTAAGGAAATACTCACAAGTAATTAAATACTTTAATATAATTGCAATAAATAGCATCTATTTAGATACTATTTATAGATAATTGATAATTTTATAACCCCACATAAAATTCAATAAATCTTCAAAATGACACCTGAGAACAAAGAATTCATAATTATTGTGAGAATTTATTACAAATAAAACAACAGATAATCTCAAAACTGTTATAGGTTTCGATAATTTTTTTTAATATCACGTGTTTTTAATAGTATTTCTTTTATTTGATAAATAGATTAATCAAAATAATGTTACAAAATACTACATACTACTGTATATATTGGTATACGTGCCAATTCCCTCAATTTCGTGTTGTTTGCTAAATTTTTAAATACCGCGTGGATTTAATTGACTGTTATTTTTATGATTATTGAGGTTAATATTATGATGACGTTATAAAAATTAATATACTTATCAAAAATATCAATTTTATAGCACTGAATAACACTCTTATTTAAACACAATTAACAACAACTGATTGTATATAAAAATACTAAGCATAATAATGACATCATTGAAATAGTAAACATACGTGCTGCCTGCATATTAGAACAGTTCTTGTTATCTAATCACATGTTAAAAGAGGGCGCATGCGTGATGGGCTTTTTCTCACTCTATCTACTACTTTTTCTCACTCTATCGTCTAAGCATGTATGCAAATTCAAATCAGGCACTAAAATTCGTACTCACGTTCCGTCTCTATTTCCGTCATATATTCTCTATTTCCGCGTCAGTAAATTTTTTACCCTAAACGCGGCTAAAGAAGTTTCACTTCAAAAAACAAGAAATGAAATTCGATTAAGAGAATTTTTACAAAATAAACTATTCGATTTTTTTAAACAAAATATTTGATTATTTTATTAATATTCTATCAACTGAATTTGTTATTTTCATTTCTTTTCTTCTTGAATAAAATCTCTATTTGCTCTTCCTGAATAAAATATACAATTATTCAAGAGTTTATATTTTATTATGATGTCATGTTATGATTTGAAAAATATAAGAAATATTCTTGTTCTTTTTTTATCTGAATTTTCTTTCTAGTCTAAGAAACAATATTCAATGAATATTATTTTTTCTTGTCTAAAGAAATAAATATTATTTCTTCTGAGAAATGTTCAAGCAGTACTAATTCTTATTTAAATTGTTAATAAAGTCTCGATGCTTTGAAGATGATAATGTAACAATCTAAATGTACATCGACAAATAAAATAAAGAATAATAAATGAATATCAAACACTGTACAGAATTATTAAATTCGTATTGTTCTTTTTATTTATGTTTAATATTTAATTTTATTAAATTTTCTATTCGTACCTATTCTATTTTCTTTCATTAGATACATACATCTAGGCACGTATATAATATAAATTGATGAAATATTATTATATTATGCAAATAAATAGAATATAATTAAAAGTACTCTCGCTTCTATTATACATCAACGCTTCATTGAAAATATCTGCTGAAAACATTCACGAGTAGATTTAAATGATTTAATTCGTTTTAAATGTTCGTGCGTTCAAAGATTCAATTTTAAATTGATTCGGTGCTGTTCGTTTCAACTTTATCGACTCGGATTCGTTCGCATTGAACGCGAACGCGTATGAAGTGGATGGAATTGCTACTTACAAGATTAATTATCGCATAAACAAGCTCCGGCGCTAATGAAAATAACTCTGAGATAGACAGACGGACGGACGGATAATCGGAGCGAGCGCAGTTACGATTCGAAAGGAACGACGAATTCGAAAGGAATGTCTCTGTCTCGTATTGTTCGCGACAAATGGATAATTGTTTCGAAACGTACTTGTTGTCAGAACGGCTCGATGATAAGGGGAAACGTCGAGTATTGCGGATTTATTTACTGGATTGATGTCGAAAAGCCGTGATGCGATTACATGCGCGTTCTTCTTCGACAAACAATTGAATCTGGACGACCTCTTTAGCGTCGAACGATTTATTAGAACGGGAATGAATAAATCGTAATATCAATTCATATTTAACACAGAAAATAAAAGATTTAATGTTCTTGAATCTTGCACCGTACGCAATAACATACAAAAACATTTTTTTCAAAAAATGTCAAATAACAAGAAATATTCATAACCATATTGTACTGTTACTACTTTCATTAATAGTTATAATTAAATTAAAGAGTGATCTATGATTTTCCTCTATAAGGGATTACTATGAGAAATTTAAGTTTTATCGGTTCAAAAAGTTTAATGTATTTTATATACATTATATATATATATATATATATATATATATATATATATACAATAAAAATATCACGGTCTTTTACTAATCGTAACAAATCCTTTTGTATTTTCAAAAATCGCTACTAATTATCATCGTTTATAATCAGTTAACGTAATATATACAGTGGGTCCAAGTGAAACTCATACAGAGTTATGTTTCCAATAATTTTACACATATATTTTAATATAATAACAATTTTCTTTATTTTTTTTGCTTAATTTCTTTATTAAAGTTATTTTTATTATATTTGAAAATTTCAATCGTAAATTAATACTTTTACTCGAAAAAAGGTAACAATTTCTGAAAAATCAACAAAACATACATCAAAATGAACTCATACAACTAATTATTCTCGTTTGAAAACTGCTTTGTTAAGAAAGTATACTCTTCAAATATGTGTTTGGTCACTTTGGTTATAAAAAAGAACCTATTGTTAAGTCGTTTATAATCATTTTGTAAAAAATATAAGTTGGATTTTTACTTTGAGTAGACAAAGGAGACAATCATCGACAGACGAGCGAAAACTAATGATTTTTCATTACAAAAATGAAAAAACTCTACGGGAAATTGGGAAAACCGTTAATAGAAGCCACACTACAGTGTAATCTGTAATAAAAAGATTTAAAAACGACCAAAGTGTTGACAATAAAGTCAGAAAAAGTCCCCGCAAGATTTTTAATGGCCATGACGAGCATTGGATTCTACGAAAAATTAAAGAAAATTCGAAAATTAGGTGCCCAAATTGACTTTAGAAGTAGAAAAGTATCTAAATAAAAAAGTAATTCCCCAAACAATTCGCAATATACTAAATAAAAATGGGTTTCATGCTCGTATTGCCAGGAAGAAAAAATTCATAAATCTAGCTAATCGCAACAAAAGGTTAAGCTTCGTTTGGGAACATGTTAATAAGAGTTTTGATTATTGAGAAGATGTTTTATTTACGGACGAAAGTAAATATAATTTATTTGGATCCAATGGGAGAAATAATGTATGGCAGAAACCAAATACAGAAATGTCTTTAAAACACTTACGTCCTACAGTCAAACATGGGAGCGTTGATGTTATGGTATGGGGGTGTATGTCTACGAGAGGGGTTGGAAATTTAATTTTATAGATGGCATTATGAATCAAAATGTTTATATTGATCTATTAAGAAAAAAATTGAAAGCCAGTGCTCAAAAACTTGGGATTTTACAAACATTTAATTTTAATCAGGACAACGACCCCAAGCACAAATCTTATAAAACACGTAGTTGGTTGTTAAATAATTGCCCCAAAGTACTGGAAACACCACTATAATCACTTGATATAAGTGCGATTGAAAATCTATGGAATCACTTAAAAGTTTCCATTAGAACACACACTATTATTAATAACAATGATTTAAAAAAGCGTTATTAGAAGAATGGGGAAAAATCGATCTAGATTATTGTGAAAAATTAGTTAAATCCATCCCGAAGCGTTTAAAGGCTATAAAAATTAATAAAGGCTACTCTACCAAGTACTAAAATAATTCAATCGGTTGTAAATTTTAATTTAATAAATAATTTGTTCGTTGTATGAATTTCATTTTGATGTATTTTTTGTTCACTTTTCAGAAATGGTTACTTTTTGTGGAGTAAAAATATTAATTTACGATTGAAATTTTCAAATATAATAAAAATAACCTTAATAAAGAAATTAAGCAAAAAAAAATAAAGAAAATTGTTATTATATTAAAATATATGTGTAAAATTATTGGAAACATAACTCTGTATGAATTTCACTTGGACTCACTGTATATTATTAGTTACTTAGCAACGTAGGTTGCTAGACGACCGTTGATTAACAAAAAAATATATAATTACAACGATAAAGTTAGAAAATATTGAAAAACATTTATCTTAAATTAAAAGCAGATTAAATTTTAAATTAAAAAAAAATCTTTGTTCGTATCCACTGACCTATACTCAAAAAATACCCTCGAATAAAACGATCGAAACGAAATAAGACGTTCAGCCGGTAAGCATAAAAATAGAACAGTAAATTAAAAGATTGAAAGGATTATTTATTTACACAAAGTCTTTATTTCTATTCCAGTAATTTTTAATGGGTATAAACGAAGTTATTATCTCAACTGAATCGTAATACGAATAAAGAGACATCGAACACAAATTCATCTCGACGTCGATCGATTGTATCTTATACGCTAAGCTCTTAAAGAAGTTTCGCTGTTTTAAGATTGCAAACTTTTCGAATATTCTTTTTTAAATTTTGTTTGATTTGAATGCGAGTTTGAAACGATATTGGTATTTCGTTCAAGTTTAAGGTAAATACATTTTTATATAAAGTATTCAATTTGTTTGTATAGTGTGATTGATATATTTTTAACGACTTCAAATTATTTAAATAAATGATACATTATGAAAATATGATCAAAGATATGATTTGGAACGATGTATGCAACAAATAACAAAAATATCATGACATAACTGAATCGGAAATATCAATTTATATATATATATATATATATATATATATATATATATATATATATATATATAAACATGTACACATACAATGAATGAAATATGTATAAGTCACATAATCTAACCGTGAATGTTAATTTAAATTTAAGATACACATCGTCTGTACCTCAAAGCCAGAGATGTACGTAGACGTACACCTAGAATATTATTGTATCAACACGGATTATTATGTAAACATATGCATGATATTAGTTATGTTTATCTTTACTTAATGAATTTCGCGATTTATACTCTTACCTGCAGGTTTCTACATGCCTCTTTCTGATATCGTTCGAAACTTACATAATTTAAATAAAACTCGAACGAACGAACGAACGTTACAAAATGAAAGTAACAATTTTATACTAGATTCGTTATTAATGTGTCCTGTTATGTCTGTTGAACATATATGATATTCGATACGAATCCTGTATATAAAACAGACAATAATTCAAACATGAGACCGTGTGCGGAAGTAACTTTTTTGCTTTTATTTCCAAGTACAAATATGAAAAAGTAAATATATATATATATATATATATATATATATATATATATATATATATATATATATGTATATACATGTGGAACAATGTCAATATTTTACGGTAAAGGTTATCTGTTTATGTCACAGTTATTTACTTAAATACTTTTTTATTCTGGAAAGTTTCTTCGTACGTATGTTTTTATTCATATATTCGTTGTTATTCAAATATAGCTTATGTTTTTTTCCACGAATTGTTCTTTTTTGTAGTCCACTAATACATTATGTATTGTTTTCATTAATACGACTCTGTATACAAACAGAAAATTAAATAATATATCGATATCGTATCGAATAACTAAATTTATAGAATGTAATTTATGTATATATGTATGTATACATAAATTACATTTGTATGTATATAATCCTTCGATGAGAAATGAAAAGGAAGGCATTGAATTACTGAATATAGAAAGTTTTGAGGGAGACTTTCATCCAGCAATCAATAAAAACGCTAATAATGATTATGATGATAAATAATTTGTTACAACTCACAGAAACATGAAAAGAGGTATTCTAAAAAAATAATAAAAGAAGAAATAAAGATAATAAAATGAGATCAAGAAAGATTTAAACGTAATAGAAAAAATAACAATTGTGAGGAGGTACAATAAGTAGAAAATTTAACTAATATACAGTATGAAATACTTGCAGAAACTAATAAAGATATTTATAAACAAGTAGAATAAAAAATATTAGATATGTGTGAAAAGTCAATAAATCGTTTAAGCTGGAAAAATTTACAAGATACCTTAATTCATCAAAAGATTTATAAGGACTGAAAATAATATATATATATATATACATTCTCGAAAATGACTGCATACACTTATCAATACGGATATATTTCTCAATAAAACAACCTTAATAATGTAAATTTTAAAACAAACATATTTTTTAATAATTCTATAAAGTACTAAGTCTTTATATGTGGCAATTCAAAACATTTTAAATTTATAACAAAATAAAACATAAAAATTCATACAAATTGAGCAGAAAATGTCTGGGTACACATTTTATTAAACGGTAAATCATCGATTTTTTTGCAATATTTGCACTTATTGCTGTTTTAAAATTATCACAGTTTTATGTAACAGTTCGTATGTTGCAATTGAAACGCTAAAATATTATTTTTAGTAACTATGAGTAAAGTTTTTTGCAAAAAATAAATAAGATGGAATTCAAAAAAAGGAAATTTCTGTTAGCGAGTGTAAAATTATTTTTAAGTTAGGAAAAGAAGGAAAAAGTTTTCGTGAAATAGGAAAGGGTGTTGGAAGACAACATTCTTTCATTCGAGGGTAGTAATCAATTTTAAATCCACATTTGAAACCGCTTTCTGGCCAATCGTTGAAGTTAACGTTAAGATAAAGGCGTAAGATTGTGGTTTCAGTGAAAGAAAATCCCCGAATAACTGCACCCCAAATTGCAAAAGATAATAAAGTACTATTTAAAAAACAAATCTGTGCTGATATTGTGCGAAAAAGAATAAAAAAGGGTGGGTATCATGAACGTGTTGCGCGTAAGAAATCATTTATTTCACGTATCAATAGATAAAAAAGGATTGCATATGTAAATGAACATATTAATAAACTAATCCAGTTTTGGGAAAACATGATTTTCTCATCCGAGATCAAATATTGCATTTTTAGAATAAAAGGACTCAAAGTTGTATGAACATCATTGAATAAAAAAATCTTGTTCTTACTGTCAAATCAGTGGTGGTAGAATAATGGTTTAGGGGTGTATAACAAGTAAGAACGTGGGACAAATGAAGTTTTGTCCCATGGATCCACGATGGATAAATATGCTTACTTAAATATTTTAAAACGAAATATAAAACAAAGTGCTGAAAAATGAAGTCTAGGTCCCGATTATAATTTTTTTGCATGACGATCCGAAGTACACGGCAGAAGTTGTTAAGCTATAGATATTATATAACATTCCAAAACAATTGTATGCACCTCTCCAATCTCCAAACTTAAACCCTATAGAACATATGTGGCATTTTCTCGAACGTAAATTCGCCAACATGGCATAACTGCAAAGGAAATGTTGAAGAAAATTATAGAAAAAGAGTGGAATAAGATTAGTGCTAAAGAAACCACAAAAAGTGGACCATTCCATGCAAAAACGATTATAGGAGGTTCTTAAAAAAAGAGGCTATCCAACCAGTTACTAATTCACTTGAAAAACCTATTTCACTTTATATTATTTTTGATTTTCATTTGTTGTACGTAGGAATTTTCTGCTCAATTTGTATGAACTCTTGTGTTTTTTATTTTTTAGTTTGTTTGTTATAAGTTTAAAATGTTTTGAATTGTCATGTATAAATAATTAGTAGTTTATAGAATTGATAAAAAATATATTTGTTTTCAAATTTACATTAATAAGTTTCTTTTATTGAGGAATATATCCGTATTGATAAGTGTACACAGACATTTTCGAGCATGTATATATATATATATGTACAAATTGCATTTCAAGCATAATTTTATATCGATTTAACCTGCATTGTCTGATAATATGACCTAAATTAGAAATATAGGTCATATAATCCTCTCTGCAGGTTAAAACTTTACACTTACATATCACTTTTCGATTTTATACGAACCACTCGAAAGTTTCATGCAACTCTATCACTTTGTCGCTAGCCTGAAAGCCTCTTACAAAGACTTAATGTACGCGATATATAAATGTAAATAATTGAAGTTAGTTTCTGAATTGTTTACAGGATGAGTAAAATAGCAGTTATCGGAAAAATGATTAATAGATAGACGTGCACATTTCTGATAAGTTTATAACTGGATTAATATTTGAACGCGTATCTGTATAAATAGTTAATTTGTTTTGAACATCACAATAGTTTGTGCCTATTTTATAATGTGATATTAATATACATAAGTTTAGTGTATATATATATATATATAATGTATGTATAAAAATCTCGTACATTTTTATATTTACATTTTTAATGCATTTTGAACAACATTTAATCGAAGAGCAAGCGAGCATTGTTACTCTCTGTGTATGAAATATGTCTTCAACGACATCATGTAATAACATCCACTTTGATCTTATATATAAAATCTGTGCCGAAGTAATATCACGCTGACTTTATAATAGGTTGACTCTAAATTACTCATGTTCAGAATAAGTTATCAAAGGAAACCGTATTATTTTTATACGAAACATCGTGGCAGTCTGGACGTATCTTTTTCGCTTGTCTTCGTTCAAAGAGAACGAACGAAAACCAAATTAAAAACGAATGTTGCCAATAGAACATAAAACACGTGGGTAAATAAACGTGTAGGTGAATGTGTATGAACGATGCTTGTTGGTTTATAAATCGATAGTGAATTGAATTGACACATTTGAAATTGTTATAATGAGGCTGAATGTGACGAGAAATATTTTAACAAGATAATATATATAAATGAGTCATTCATTCAATCATAACGACATTTTGTAAAAGTGTTCAATAGTTACTTATTGTTCACTTCACTGTACCATAATTGACAAAGCTATCTCTTTCATTGCCCAATTTAAAATATAAAGTTATTTGTTTTTAATATCTTTTTCACAAGTAATAGAATATTTTCTATTAAAGAAATTAATACATAAAAAAAATTAAGCTCCAACTATACCAGTAATGGCGAACCTTTTGAGCTCGGTGTGTCAATATTTTGAAAAACCCCAACTTAACTTTGGTGCCGTGTCACATATAGAGATATTCATAATTTTTTGATATTTGCGACTGTAATAAAAAAAGATTTATATTTTTGATATTTATTTTATATATTTAAATGCCATTTAAGAGGGTATTCTAGTCTAGAATTTCGAAAAAATCGATTTTTTTGCATATTTTCAAAGTTTAGACCTCTAAGAATATGTCCTTAAGAGGATTTTTCGAAATTCGAATTATTTTCGTAGTTATGGCTATTTTTGTGACGCGCCAACCAATCCGGTCTGGCCGGAACGAATCAACTTTAAACGCGTTTTTCTCGAAACTACTTTTTTCGACACGGTTGACGTGATATCTCAAGTTCTAATGGACCGATTTACTTGAAATCTGGTACAGAGGTTCTCAGTATAACAATGATTGCCCTCGCTTAAGATTTTTTGAAAATTTTGTTTTTTACTATTTTTAAAAAATTCCGAAAGTTGAAAAAATAGGGCAAAAATGACTGTTTTTCACAATGCCGCCATTTTGCGAAAAAAAAATTTTAATTTCCCTAGCGGGGATATTACTACAACCTTCTTTTTTAATAATTTCAAAAAAAAATTTGTTTCAAATGACCGGAAGAGTTGGAATCACGTTAACCAGGAGACACCTATTTTTCGAGCCCCCACAATTTTTTCGTTTTTAATAATACTTTTTTATACTCTTGAAATGTCAATTAATAACTGATAAAAAATGGATAGTAAAAATATTTGTTGTTTTTTTTATAGCGCCCGAAAAAACACCTAAAATTCGTGTGTTTAAACTAGAATACCGCATTAACAAAGAAATATCAACCAAAAAATATGTATAAAATGAACAAAAACAGAAAAACAATATACATTTAGAAAAAAATAATAATAAAAACAATGATAATCAAATGGTACGAAAACTAGAAATTAGTGACTTATATTTGAACTAGAAATTAGACAAATATTTGAATTATACAATTTTTTGTCTCTGTCGATGCGTGTCACCCAAAATGAATTCGCGTGTCATAGGTTCTCCATCACTGAACTATACTGATCAACGAAACATTCATTGTAACAAATAAAATGAACAATAAATGATTACTGAATATTCTAATTAGAATCTTGTGGTGTTAGACTGAGTAATTCATTTGTAACCAAATGAACTTATCGAAATACTAAAACAAATAATGAATTATAATGACATCGTTGTCAAAATTCATGAGCAGAAATAAAAAGATTATTGAACACTTGACTTATTTTAAAAAAAAAATATTTGCAGTAATGATTTATAAGACGACATTTACTTTAACGCCTGTTTCTATAAAACAATCAGTTTAGGTTTCATGTCACACCACCATTTGTACAAGAATAAAAAGAACGTACACGTTTCGTGTTAAAAACATAATACATTTCTAAAAAGACACAGGACGAAAAATATTACGACGACAATGGATGGGAAAAAAACGTCCGTTTCATATATATTTTTGCTCTTTACTCAGATTACGGCTAGTTCACCTTTGACGTGAAAAGAATCGTCGAAAATGTATGAAAAAGCGGCGTACAGGAAACCATTTATCAAAGTGCATTACAATGGCCGCATGAATATTGAATTGATAAAAGTGGAACGTAAATATTATCCGAGGTCAGCACGCTGTATGAGAAAGATTCCCTTCTTCCATAAATGTACATATAGCCATCGCAACGTCCGCAGAAATACATTCCCTTATATCATCTCATTCATTAAAGAAATAACGACACTTGATGTATATAAAATGAAATTCTAGAAAATGTACGACTGAATAATCAAAACAAAGACGAGGTGTAATGTTTCAATTCTAAGAAATATTACATTAAAAAATATTTGAAGACATTTAATTAAATTTAATGATAATGAACAAATTATTAACATATTTTCTTTTCATTAATTTACGTAGAAAGGTTCAAAATCTTCCAACGTAAGTATATCTGAAATTCGTAGATATTTACATTACTAAATACATTATAAATGTTCTATTATAATAAAAAAATAATTAATTTTCTTGTGTCGAGTTATGTATATATTATAGTTGAATAAATGTATACTTAATCATTTACATTTTTATCAATGTTTTAAATCAAATACTGAACAGTATTTAAATTAAATCAGATCAAAAAATTCCATTGATAGATTTTGACATTTTCAGTAAATATATCTGAATAATATTCCCTGAAAGTTTTAAACTAATCCGACTAAAATTGATGGGAGGTATAGACGTCGTCCTCGTTTTTTACAAAATATAAACTAGTTTTGAAACTTTAAACGCGTTTTTCTGAAAATCGCATTTTCAAAACCGGAAACCAAAATATCTCAAAAACGACTACATCAATTTATTTCAAATTTTACAGGCTTATTATAGATACAAAAAAATAGTCCTTGAACAAAGGGATTTTTTTCGTTGCATGGTTTCTTTTTTATTAACTAAAAATCATCGAAAATCCAAATTTTATATTAGAATGCCCGTCATTTTGTTTCAAATTAATATTTCAAAAAACCGATCATTCAATGACTACACAATTTATTGCATAAATAAATCTTCATTTTTTTGATTTCCTACGATCCAAATCCAAACCTGAGCACCAAACGTTTTTTTATCAGAGGGTCTACATGAGAATGACAATTTTTTTTTTAATATTTTTTTATTGAGAAAATATGTAAACTTCTTTTAAATATACGTTTCTAGATACTCGAACACTTGCTGAAAAATGTATTATATTTCTTGAAACATAATTCCCAAGTCAGGTTTTTTTTCGACCTCTAGACTAAACATGACCCCTTAATAGATATTAAGTAGCCACCCACACAAAAATCTCTTTGGTCTTGCAAGATAAAGCTTATCACAATTTATTCTTTGAACGTGTTCTGTAAACAAAGATAACAATAAAAGTATATTTCTTATCACTATCGATTTTGCACTATAACAAATTACATATATGCTTGCAAGTTTTATTGCTTATGGAACAGAGTATCCTATTCATTCGTTTCATTTCAAAACATAACCAAAGTTACTGATCTCCATTCGCTTCGATGGCAGTTTGGAAATAGTTTCTTAGGATGAATCGCGATCTGTACAGAAACTCGTCGTGCAGGTCACGGCGCAGTTTCATTCGACGAAATAGTTTGATGAAAATGTTGGCCGCGACTATGGCTTCGGTTTAAACTTTGTGGCACGGAATCACATGTTGATATCATGACAATACAATGGAGTTCGGTTTGCAAAGCTCGGCGAACAACATATAAGTTATTATATATATATATATATATATATATATATATATGTGTGTGTGTGTGTGTGTGTGTGTGTGTGTGTACATTTGTATAGTTTCCGACTAGGTATTATGAACGGTACGAAACTATTCAAATTAAGAACTGATCTTGAAACCCTTCATTAATATTCCAGTTCAATTAAGACGACACGGATATGATTTCGACATGTGTTCCAGTTTTTGATCGATGTGGGAATTTTCACAACTATAAATATTAATAACATGAGCGTGACGGTGATTTAAGTTAAATTAATTACAGATTCATATATAAGTACTACAAATAAAAAAGTGTGGTAGGTGCGTACATTAAATGTGTAATAGAAAAAAATGTTTCATCTATTAAATTTAATAACAATTAAAGAATTATTGAATTAAGAAAATAAACACTAACAATTTCATTTTTTTTAAATATAAATGGTATATCAAATATTCAATTAATAAAATAATAAAACTGATTACTGTACATTTAACTCTGTTTTTTATTCCAATAAATTCAAATCATTATCTGTCTCAAAGGATGGTTTAAAACTCGGATTAAAAACAATGAAAATAAAATCTAAAAGATCAATTAAAACTGAGAATAATTCATAAAATATATTTTCGATTGAATCTAATACAAATTACAGCTAAAGTGTTCAAGATTTTAACAATACATTTTAACAGCATCTCTAGAGAAATATTTTAATTTGAAAATCTTTTCATATCTACCTATTAGAGAAGCAATGAATACCATAAAATCTAATATCAGTTTAAAAAAGGTAAAATAATTAAATTGTATTACATAAAATATTTATGAACAAAGTTAAGAAATTATAAATTGTCCTTTTCATTACTGAAAATAATTGAATATTTGTAATTGTGATACAAAATTAAAAGCATGGATACAATTTATATTTCTTATCTATTTTTAAATTCAATTTCATGCTGTTTGTAGTAAATTTTAAATATTTTTTTTAAATAATATTTATAGACAAAAATTGAATTTATTTGTAGAAAATCTTTTTTCACTCCATAATAATTTTTTAATGTATTCATACATTTAAGAAATACAAATACATCTAAAAAAGTATTTAAAAACAACTTTATACATCAAAACATATATGAAAAACCTAATTATAGACACACTAATTACTCAACAAACGACTAAATGAACAATTACAAATAAAAATACATTCCAAATGTATATTTTTCAACTGGAACGAATCTAAACAAAAAATTAACACTAGGAAAAGCACACAAATTAACACACAATGTCTGCCCTATTTGAAATGAAATAATTTTCAACGTTTCGAAAATTAAACGTTGCTCTCTATTGACATAACCTCATCTGTTAAAATATGTAAATATTAGCTTATTTAAAAATATTTTTACATTACATTACAGAACTTCAAAAAATACATTAGTACGAAGATAAATGTTGAAAAACGAGGATGAATATATTTCCATGTACAAAAAATTGCCATGTAATACATGTACATTTATGAAACACATTTGATGTTATTATTTCTTCAAAGTCGATTCAACACGCCTAATGTAACATCAAATTTATTTATTTAATGAGTCTCGATTACATAATAAATGTCACTTAGTTAAGGATCTGGAGTAATGTACAGGAAGTAAAAAAATCATTGAAGGTACAAGTGACAAATATTAAAATAGACAGAAATAACAAATTGTATTAAAAATATTTAAACTGTACCTTCTATTAACATTTAGGACTCACTATATATGTGTATACACACACACACACATATATATATATATATATCTAGTACTTTTTATTTTAATGAAAAAGTATAATGTGATTAATTAATTATAAAAAATTCATTCTTTTCGAATCGAAACAAACATTAGAACATAATTAACTATAAAACATTTTTAATAATAATCCCAAACTTTCATACAAAATTCATTTAATCAAATTGAGCGTCAGATAACAAATAATTAATGAATCGTTACGAAGAGAAAAGGTCGTTTTTTATATTTTGAAATACCATTTATACTTTAATACATTAAAAAATATTATATATATATATTCAAAGTTTACATCCTGTTTCGCGTGACGAGTACATTAAAATAATTACATGTTGTCTGTGTTTTTAATTTAATTAATATACATTTTTCCTGAACAATGACCTTGAATAATATATTTACTTGGAAAAAGATTAAATATTCAAAAAGATGAACACGGTAACGAATCGTTTATTAATTTAAACTCGAGTGTATCAGTTAAAATATAATATTTAATTAAAAAAGAAAAAACCGGTCTGGTATAACTTGTTACTGTGTTTGAACTACATCTATACAAATTTTATACCACTAGAAAAAAGTATAGTTCTATAATATGGAATTCATACACGGTTCCGAAATATTTTCAAACGAATATTTTATAAATGGCAGTGAATTATAACCTGGATGTACTTTTTATACAAGCCTAGAAATCATTTTTTGAAAAAAAAACATATATGTTAGTTTCCAGCAAAATGTAATTAAAAAAAATCGATGTGATGAACAATTTCATTATTTTCTCATATCGAACGAAACGATTTTTTGATTCGATAATAATTACCGATGAAGGTTAGCCGACTGACAGAAATATGACCTAATTGAGATTTTTTCCAAACGATTCGCCGATCTATAAACTAGGTTACATCCACCGTGAATAATATGAAAAAATAACCTAGGGACATACACTTGACACTAATCAATATAATAGAACTATTATGGAACGTCAACATCGAAGGGTTATATTATTAATAACGTTCAAACCGTTACCATGACTTTGATTAAATTTAGTTTCTTCGTCAGACATATCCGGCCCCCTAGCTATGGAATCTTTACCCTTGTTTAACTCAAACATCATTTATATATATATATATATATATATATATATATATATATATATATATATATATAATGTGTAATAAATTCCTAGAATAGCCTAGGAGTATTGTACGTATGACAAGTCAAACAAGACAATATGACAATACACGAAGAAAATGTTACTGATGGAATACAAATCGTCAATTTAAAAGCCATTTCATAATTTAATTCAAGATAGATTTTATATTCAATATTGGTGTTCGACCTCTTTTCTTTACTATTTGATTTAATTTAATATTCAATTTGGTAGCGATCAGAATTCTATGAAAGGAAATTATTATTATTCTATTTATTAATTATTCTAATCTATGTTTGCCATATTTCAACATAATGTATCGCAGTTTATATTAATAATGAATTATTTAATTCAAATTATCATTTTGTAACATAATAAAGTTTCATATTTTATTTTCCCATATTTACTACCTTATATAATTTGATTTAAATTCTTCTTCATCTTCCAATCATCAATCTTATGAACAATTTGTCTTATCTCTTCATAATTCCCTATGATCCTGTGTTTTCCATTATTTATTTTATAGAGTTATGTCTAGATCTCCTTTTGTAATTTCTTCTTTACACCATTTCCTCTAAAATACTTTTATAAATAAAATTTATTTCTTAATTAATATCCCAATAAATTTCCTCTTCTTCATATAATTTTCTTCCATATACATTTCTTCTCATTCTTTCAATAATCTACCTACCCATTTAACATCTCATATTCTTCTATAATACCAAACTTTCAAAAGTCTCTTTTCCTCTACTACAATTTCTCATATTTCATATCCATACAAAGCTATATTCTATACCAGGGGTAAACTGCAAGAATTAAATTAGGAAATTCTTAATTATCCATCGTATTCATTAGACCTTGCACCGACTGACTACCACTTCTTTCAGACATTGGATCACTTCTTGCAAGGAAAAATATTTAATTCTCAACAAACTGTGAAAAACGCCTTTCGCGATTTCAACGTCACTCTCTTTCAAGGCTTCTTCATTACTGACATAAATAAGCTATCGTTAAGATGACAAAACTGTGTCGTTAGTTTAGGCCAGGGGTCGGTAAAACGGGGCTCTTTGGCCACTTGAATGTGGCTCTTCCACAAATAATGACTATGTGCATTAAATGTGTGCCATTTAATATTATAATAATAAAAAATACTCTTTATCAATAAAGAAGATTATTGTTAATTATGATAGGTATCTAGTTTTTTTTTATTCAGTGTTTAAAGTCAAAAAACCGATTACTCAAAGTCGGTACATTGGGTACACTTTTTGATTGTCAATAATAATAACGCAGTATTTAAAAAACCAGAGGCCCGTTTCATAAAACTTACAGTTCTTGTATTACAAGTTCTTTCTTCAAATATCGCATATAAATTTTAAATAAACAACTTGTAATACAGGAACTGTAAGTTTTATGAAACGGGCCCTGGTACCCCTCTATCACTTTGTAATGTCACTCTGTAGAGAAGAAACGGCACAAGGATTTCCACAGGAATCATCTTTTTAAACATTATTATTTTACAAATTTGACATTATAGTGGATAAAAAAGGCAATCCAGTACATGGAGCGTGTCTAATCCTATCTATCACATAATACCAGTTCCTAGTTTTAATCGACTTCTAAAACAGATTTCTTGTAAATTTGACTCTCAAATATATATATGTATATATATTGTTGTACTGCTGACATTTGGCTCTTTTGACTAATGAGTTTACCGATCACTGCTCTATATGAAAACCTTAATTAAAATTTTCCTTATTTCTAGATTCATATGTTTAAATATAGACAGTCAGTTTCTTATAATGAAAGCTTTTTAGCCATTGATATTTTGATTCTGATTTCTCTTTGATTTAAATTACAAATATTTAAATTCTGCGTCTTGGATCTTCGGTACGAATAAGAAAAATCATTTAAAAATACCTCAGAACGAAAAATGTTAATTAACAGAGTCATATCGTACAATGTTATTCGTTTCTACCATAATTATCTTTGATCATCACTTCTGATCCTATTTACGTACATATATAACAAACAACTCGTTAATAAACTTTCAGGTATATCATTTTTCAATTACGTCGTTAATTACGGTGCTGTGACCTTTGCTTTGTCGTTTTTTCTATCCGTATTCGGCTTTTAAACATCGTCATTAAATCCATTTCGACTTTCAAATTAAATACATGACCGTAAATACCGATAACAAATAAAAATAAAGAATAACGGATTGCAATAAATGCTCTTTGTAACAATCCATTCGAAAATAATTTTACGATTGAGATATAAAATGAACGAACGAACGAACAAGCACAAACTCTGGTTCAATAACGTCGACCGAATTGAATCTCGATCCAATTTTAATGGTTCTGTGATTCGTAGAACGTCCCCGTACGATTTTTTTCTCTCAGATTATTATTATTGTTGTTGTTGTTGCCGTCATACGTTGTTGCCGCCAATTATTTTATAATGAATTCGAGCAAAAATGTTGCGAGTTTTTAGCAAATCTCCGAGATAATTCGGTCGCCAGCGCACGAGACTGAACCGACGCTCATTATTATAACGTAATGTACAAAAGACGAGCTTTCGTATTTACAATATTAATGTCGTGGCGGTTTAATAAGTCTTTCTTGAAATTGAACAATACGTAACCTGTTTTCCTGTCTAACGTCAATTTAGATATGGTAGTTTATTACGATTTTGATATATAAATAGTGAACATTTTCATACCCATACTCTGTGTCAATTTTTATACACAGTATTCTTAAGGGGGTATTCTAGTCTAGAATTTCGAAAAAATCGTTTTATTTTTTTACATATTTTCAAAGTTTAGACCTTTAAGAATATGTCCTTAAGAGGATTTTTCGAAATTCGAATTATTTTCGGAGTTATAGCTATTTTTGTGACGCGTCGACCAATCCGGTCTGGCCGGAACGAATCAACTTTAAACGCGTTTTTCTCGAAACTACTTTTTTCGACACGTTTAATGTGATATCTCAAGTTCTGATGGACCGATTTACTTGAAATCTGGTACAGAGGTTCTCAGTATAACAATGATTGCCCTCGCTTAAGATTTTTTGAAAATTTTGTTTTTTACTATTTTTAAAAAATTCCGAAAGTTGAAAAAATAGAGTAAAAATATGACTGCTTTTTCACACTACCATTTTGCGAAAAATTTTTTTTTTCATTTCCCTAGGCGGGAATACTACTACAACCTTCTTTTTCAATAATTTCAAAAAAATTGTTGTTTCAAATGACCGGTAGGGTTGGAACCACGTCAACCAGGAGACACCTTTTTTTCAAGCCCCCACTTTGCCAGCCTGTACCTTTTTCAATTTTGATTTTTTTGTTTTTAATAATACTTTTTTATACTCTTAAAATGTCAATAAATAACTGATAAAAATGGATAGTAAAAATATTTGTTGGTTTTTTTATAGCGCCCGAAAAAACACCTAAAATTCATGCGTCTAGACTAGAATACCCCCTTAATACTATATAAATTTATGAAATGTAAAATCTATTGAAAAATACAATATATGAAAATTTAAAACGTTAACCAATAATCATGAAGAATCATTTAGTATTTTTTCTCAATAAAATTATGGATTCATACAAATTAGATTATAAATTCAAAAACAATTATGTCAATTATGTAAATTACCTAAATCATATTTATTCATTTCCGTTTTATCTTTCATATTTATATGCATTACAATTTTTTATTTCATTTCATAACGTAACACTCTTTTTACAATATTCTTCAATATAAATTTTAACTTAGTAAAATTTTATAACTGAATTAAAAAAATATCTTTTTGATACCTTAAGGGGTTATACGCAGTTGCGAGGCGCAAAAACGACGTTTTTTTAGGAATTTTTTTTAGAAACAGTATTTATTTTGCAATTACAAATTATGGTTATTTGAATAGATCCTACTTTCAAGAATAAAATAACATGTCGATCATAAAAAAATATTGAAGTGCACCGCTCCTGCAGACGATGTCCCGAATGACCTCCAAAAAAAGGCGCTTGGCGGTGATCTCCATATCGGCGGTTTGGATTATTTGAAATCAAAAAATATGGTCAATTCTTTTAAAAGATAGATTAATGCAGGTATTGAACGAAGGAATAATAAAAATTTTCATTTTTGACAAAATGGCGTCTACTTGAAAAAAATTTTTCGTTTTTTACTGAAATTTTCGCTCTAAAAATAGTAATAATTTTTGTAAACCTTATTCCTTCGTTCAATACCTGAGGAATATATTTGAGAAGATTGTGTGAAAATTTGAGACCGATCGGTTCAGCCATTTCTGAAATATCGAGATCACCGACTATGAAAACACCGTTTTGAGATAAACGCGTTTGAAGTTTCGGAAGTAGTTTACACATAGTTAAAAAAATTTTACAAATTCAGGTGTATATCCGAAAATATTTATCGGATTTACTTCAAATTTTCAGAGAATATACTCAAATATATGTGCATTCCGAAAATGCAAAAAGAAAAAAATCAATTTTTTGAAATTTCTAACTGCGTATAACCTCTTAAATGACAGTCCAGTGGTGTTCAACTCTTATATGAACAGTAACTCATATATGTATTCAGTTTAAGAGTCGGACAAAAAATATATCAAAAAAGGTCTTTTATGTCCAAAATAACTCATTTAAATTTTACATTTAATTTTCTTTATAAAACGGTGCTTCTTACAACATACTTCTATAATTTGCAATGTTTTAAAAATATATTTTTTAAATTCAGTTTTTTTATTTTAATGAAATAAATTTCAAGTTTTTGGTCACGGGTCACATTCTAGAATCTAACATGTCGTATGTTTGACACTACTGACTTAAACACTTTTCAAAATTAGTGATAAATATAAAAAATAGCTTATGACAAAGAAAAATATTGAATTTTATCAAAAAAAAAAATATATAACTATTGTAATTTTTAGTTAATTTTTACCGATATACGAGTTTTCTTCTTCATCATTATACTCGAATTTATATACAAAGTTATAATATAAAACAATATGACCAAAAAAGATGATACATTAACTCGAATTGATATTTATTTGATAACCCGTTCGTTCTAATAACTCTACACGATATCTTTCATAATTTTCATGTTAATTTTATTAAGATGGAGTAACTTGTGTATAATGACGTTTATAACTTTTACAACTAAAGCTATGAAGTAAACTCGAGTTGAGAATCATCCATTTTGAGTACATTGTACGTCGACATTAATATATGTATATATATACAGGTAACCCTCCTACAACACGATTTTGCTTTAACACGTTAATAAAATTACGGAAACTCTTCTATAACACTAGATAATACGATTTTTTTTAATAGAAAATGTATTAGAAAATTATAAAATATATGGTTATTGAGGACATTCAAGATTTATTAGTGGAAGAAGAAGTTGGCGAAGCGGATTTGGTGTAAATGGCATCCGAAGTTGTAAATCAAATCGATTCTGAGGACAATAGCACTGATGAAGCTTGTAAAGTTAATAATTTAACACTAAAAAATTACAGGAAGACATAAGTTTAGCCAAGAATTTAAAATCATTTTTTTTTGGAATGTAGACCCTTCCGCTGAAAAAAACGAAAATTCAAAAGGTAGCTGCAAAATTGCCTATCTCTATACCATGAAATCTACAATGACTTTGTAAGAACCAGCAATTAAATCAAAATTACAGATTTTTTTAAAGAGGCCAGAAGGTGAAAAATCTAACTGAAGAAAAAGGTTCAGAAAGTGAAGATGATATCGTTTAACTGAAAAAACGTTCTCGTTTGATTGTACTGAGCAGTGATGAAAGAAATTATTAAATTAAGGTTATATTAAATTAAAATAAATATTGTTTGTTTCTTTACGTTTTGTGTTATATAAATTTTAATAATAGGTTGTCAAATATCTCCCTTCCGCCTTTTTGTCTTTTGAATTTCGCGGCTATGTACAAAGCGTTACAGAGCTCGTATCGGGCAACACTATACATCATTTGAAAGGTCTTTACATAACCTACAAAACGACGCTATGCATGATTAGTTTGGATACTGCGTTCAAAAGTTATAGACGTGTAAACATGGAGTTCACTAACGCCGAAGTTCGCGCTATTTTGAAGTTTTCCTTCGTTAAAGGCAAATCCGCTAGAGAAACGTTCCGTGAGATTAATAGTGTTTTGGGGGATGGTACTCTATCACTTCGAACCGCGGAGGAATGGTTTCGACGATTCAGAGCCGGTGAAAACGACACCATGGATAAGCCAGCCGGCGGAAGACCTGTGACGACGAATACCGATCAAATCATGGAAATCATCGAGTTAGACCGGCATGTGACATCTCGTGACATCGCCCAGGAGATGGCAGTTAGTCACCAAACCATTTTAAACCATCTGCAGAAGGCTGGATACAAAAAAAGCTTGATGTTTGGGTGCCGCATGATTTGACGCAAAAAAACCTTCTGGACCGAATCAACGTCTGCGATATGCTGCTGAAACGGAACGAACTCGACCCATTTTTGAAGCGGATGGTGACTGGCGACGAAAAATGGATCACATACGACAATATTAAGCGAAAACGGTCGTGGTCGAAGGCCGGTGAATCGTCCCAAACAGTGGCCAAGCCGGGATTGACGGCCAGGAAGGTTTTGCTGTGCGTTTGGTGGGATTGCAAAGGAATCATCCACTATGAGCTGCTCCCATATGGCCAGACGCTTAATTCTACCATCTACTGCGAACAACTGGACCGCTTGAAGCAGGCGATCGACCAGAAGCGTCCAGAATTGGCCAAGAGGAAGGGTGTAGTGTTCCACCAGGACAACGCCAGGCCACACACATCTTTGGTGACTCGTCAGAAGCTACGGGAGCTCGGATGGGAGGTTTTATCGCATCCACCATATAGCCCGGACATAGCGCCAAGTGATTACCACCTGTTCCTGTCCATGGCGAACGCCCTTGGTGGTGTAAAGTTGGCCTCAAAAGAGGCTTGTGAAAAGTGGCTGTCCGAGTTCTTCGCAAATAAGGAGGGAGGGTTCTACAAGAGGGGTATTATGAAGTTGCCGTCTAGATGGAACCGGATTATCGAACAAAACGGCGCATATTTGAACTAAATCCGATCACTGTAACACTTTTTATAAAGCATTGAATAAAGAGCAAAAAAGCGGAAGGGAGATACTTGACAACATAATATTTTTAATAAAAATGAAGTTGCTTGTACGAAATAAAAAAATATTTGTTTTTAATAAGTTTTCGAAATGTAACCCCTCTTTTTGTACTGGCTTCTAGTCTCATATAACACGATTTCACACAGCATTGCATTTTCTAGGAACCTATCTAACGTGTTATAGGAGAATTATCTGTATTTAAGAATTACATTGTAACATTTCAAATAATTTAAAAGAAATAACATATTTTCGAAAAATTCGAACGTTTATAAATGAATTCTGTATAATTTCGTACAAGATATGAAGCCAGACTATCGCAACAAACTACAGAAAAAAGAAAAAAAAATAACAAATCGACCTAAACAAACATTAAAGCCGTGTATTCAACCGATATCGATGACTCTACTGTCAAAAGAATAAACAAAAATCCACCGTCCGTCTTTCTGTACACGCATATTTTTTTTTAAAAAAAAAACCTGAAAAGGTCATTCTTTTTTATATTTCCGCGAAAGCGCTGGAGATATTCGTACGGTTTGTTGAACGGCGCACGTGTCAATCTTTCGAAATAAATCGCAGCGACGGGGGAAAAGAGCGGAGAGGATAGACGGGACAAAAACGGTTACGTTTGCAATAAAGATTACAGCAATTAATCTTTTTTCGAAGAATGGAAAAGATGGATTGTTAAAACTTCAAAAAAACAAACACGAAAAAAGACTCTCGGACGGTTCGTTCGTTCAGAACGGTTATCTGCAAATTAGTTTCACTGAGACATGAAAGTTTAGAACAAACTTTTCTTTGAATATTTTTTTCGCGATTAACGTCGGCCATTTCATTTTTTAACGCTGCATATTGATCTGACATTACATTTATTACACACATTCTTTCCCTTTCTCCATTCATCGATACATATATATATATATATATATATATATATATATATATATATATATATATATATATACATATATATATATATATATATATATATATATATATATATATATATATATATATATATATATATATATATATATATATATATATATATATATATATATATATATATATATATATATATATATATATATATATATATATATATATATATATATATATATATATATATATATATATATATATATATGTATGTATGTATGAATTTGTTCAAAATTTGTATCATTAATGATACAATGAAAAATAAAACATGCCGTAGCATAAATTTGACGAACCAATAAACGAGTAACTGACAATACTAATTAAAAACGACAGATATAAACAGAACATATCATCGTCCCACAGAATAATTACATTGAAAATCTGCGGAGAATTAATTGTGCTGCATGTGAAATATTTTTTTTTCAAAAGATAATAATTGTAACATATCCGCATTTTAATTAAGCAAGTATATAACAAGCAATTAATGATAAAATACAATAAAAAGCAGACAATTTTAAAATAGTATTGTACATAATCAAAATCACTGATTTCTATAACGAATTTAAATAATTGGATTCGTTTTGAATTCGATGTTTGATAGTTATTTATATGAAGAAAAGTGTAGAATATGGATATTTCACAGGTCATAGTGATTAGGCGCACTTTTTGATTTTTTTTAAAAATGTTAGTGTCAAAGCACTTGATTGATGCTTAACTTTTTCTATTTGAAATTAATTTCCTTAATATAAGGTCATCTAAATATGACGCTTAGATTTGTGTTTTATTAAAAAAGCAAAATAAACTATACACATGTTTTTTTTTAATAATTCACAATTCTAGGCGTCATATTTGGATGACCCTATATTTAGCCCTAACTTCAAATGAAAAAAAAATTTGCTATAAAAAAATAAAGAATTTATTTCAAAAACTAATATGATTAACTTCATACTCTTTAGCAAATCGTTGTAATAATGCAATTCAAACGTTTATACAAATTTAGTTGAGTAATTTTTTAATACAATAATATATATTAGGCAATAACGATAAACTGTTTATTGCTAGTGTCATAAAAAAAATAATTTTTTAAAAAATACATATAAGTTAAGCACCAAACCCATTTTATTCACATTTTCATTTACACCACACACATTTTATTTAAAACATTTTATGTGCAAGAAACAAAAAGGAAGATATGATAAACCTGTGAAAATTTATTCCTCCTATTAAACATAGTTATAAAAACTTGAGAATAAATCGACATGACAGGTCCATGAATACGTCTGACGAAAAAGATATTATTTATGTAGATCATTTTGATATAAATACTTAAACTAACCATATTATTAATAATAATAATAGTTGTAAAAGTAACAGAACATTTATTGTTAATTTTTTCTAAAATCCTCTAATAAACAATGTATGATAATGATTTTTTGTAATAATTTTTTTTTTTTTTGAGAGTGAATTCAATGGTATTAATTATTCCCCTTTTATTTTCACTTGACAAATGGATTAACTCGATTAGTTAAGCAAAAAAAGTTAAAATAATATCGGTTATTATAAGGATATACTAATTAATGCACATTTATGTCCTTAGATAAAAGCTAAATCTTATAATAATACATTCTATTGTACAATGTTTATTCGAATTTAAATTTTAAAAGAAACTTGAAATAAAAATTTATATTACTTTATCAATTTCTGTACTTTTTATTTTGTGGAATTGATTTGGCTAATGAGTGATTCATATGTATGGATTTTTAAACGCTAAAATTAATAAAATCGAATATTTTTAATAATCAAACTTAATGTCATAGACAATGATAGACATTTATGATAAAAAAAATTGCTATTAAACTAATCGTAATTAGAAATAAAAGGAAATTTAAAATTCTTAAATATAAAAACTTTATATAAAAATTAAAACTTGACAAAAACCTAAAATCATTTTTATATTTTTATGTAAAAATTATTTTAAGATTACTATATGTTTTAACCACCTAATCACCAAAATATATTGTAAATATCAAATAATTCATTATTCATTTTATTTGTTTGGAAAAGACGATTCAATTTTTCATTCTATAATAATTTTTCTGTATTATCTATCTTTAAATCATTATTTTTTTTATTTATACATAACCGATTTCATCTCTAACACAATCACGAATCAATTAGGTATTTTAAAATGTTTATCTACCTGACGACAAGCTTAAAAAACGACCATTAAAAAATACAAAATCCAGTGACTTGATGAGAAACGAAAAAAAACGTAGAGAAAAAGAAAAATCTTTTATTTTCAATATAAGCCAATGGAACAATAATAGGCTAATGGAAGCGTGTAAAAAGTATGACAAATTTACAGAAGATGAAATAACAGACGGAATCTCGTCCATCAGTTTTGATTTTTCCTTGACAGAAGTATTATATATATAAATATATATGTGTGTGTGTGTGTATGTATACGTGAATCCATTTTTGTTTATAAATACATCGTTAATATTAATTTAACGCGAACGCAATGCAGCGCTATTTTAAAATACATTTATAGCGGAACACTTGTACTGCGATTGTAATTTAAATTTCATTTAATTAACGTTAATATATTCTGGAGCATTCGGTGCGGTCCCGACGCAAACGGTTATTTGAATTTTATTTGAATATATTTTTAACGATTGTATTACGACAAACGTTAACAAATATTACATTAACAGTCGTTATAATTAATGTGTCTGTTGAATCGGAGAGAACGAGCGAACGTTCTATACATATTTTATACAGCCATATTATATATATATATATATATATATATATATATATATATATACATATACATATTTATATAAATATATATATATACATATATATACATATATATATATATATATATATATATATATATATATATGCTCGAAAATGTCAGCATACACTTATCAATATTGATATATTTCTCAATAAAACAACCTTATTAATGCAAATTTAAAAACAAACATATTTTTTAATAATTCTATAAAGTAGTAATTCTTTATACGTGGCAATTCAAAACATTTTAAATTTATAACAAATAAAATAAAAAATGAAACACATACAAATTGAGCAGAAAATGTCTGCGTACACATTTTTTTAAACGGTAAATCATCGATTTTTTTGCAATATTTGCACTTATTGTTGTTTTAAAATTATCACAGTTTCATGTCCCAGTTCGTATGTTGCAATTGAAACGCTAATATATTATTTTTAGTAACTAATAGTAAAGTTTTTTGCAAAAAAATAAATAAGATGGAATTCAAAAAAAGGAAATTTCTGTTAGCGAGTGTAAAATTATTTTTAAGTTAGAAGAAGAAGGAAAAAGTTTTCGTGAAATAGGAAAGGGTGTTGGAAGACAACATTCTTTCATTCAAAGGGTAGTAATCAATTTTAAATCCACATTTGAAATCACTTTTTGGCCAGCCGTCGAAGTTAACATTTAGATAAAGGCGTAAGATTGTGGCTTCAATGAAAGAAAATCCCCGAATAACTATACCCCAAATTACAAAAGATAATAAAGTACTATTTAAAAAACAAATCTGTGCTGATATTGTGCGAAAAATAATAAAAAAGGGTGGGTATCATAAACGTGTTACGCGTATGAAATCATTTATTTCACGTATCAATAGATAAAAAACGGATTGCATATGCAAATGAACATATTAATAAACTAATCCAGTTTTGGGAAAACATGATTTTCTCAGACAAGAGCAAATATTAAATTTTTGGAATAAAAGGACTCAAAATTGTATGTACATCACTGAATAAAAAAATCTTGTTCCTACTGTGAAACTAGGTGGTGATAGAGTAATGGTATAGGGGTGTATAACAAGTAAGGGCGTGTGACAAATGGAGTTTTTCGAATCCACGATGGATAAATATGCTTACTCAAATATTTTAAAACGAAATATAAAGCAAAGTGCTGAAAAATGAAGTCTAGGTCCCGATTATAATTTTTTGCATGACAATGATCCGAAGCACACGGTAGAAGTTGTTAAGCTATAGATATTATATCACCACCTCTCCAATGTCTAGACCTAAACTCTATAGAACATATGTGGCATTTTCTCGAATGTAAATTCGTCAAAATAGCATAACTGCAAAGAAAATGTTGAAGAAAATTATAAAAAAAGAGTGGAATAAGATTAGTGCTAAGGAAACCACAAAAATTGGATCATTTCATGCAAAAACGATTATAGGAGGTTCTTAAAAAAGAGGCTATCCAACCAGTTACTAATTCACTTGAAAAGCTTATTTTACTTCATATTATTTTTGATTTTCATTTGTTGTGCGCAGACATTTTCTGCTCAATTTGTGTATGAACTCTTGTGTTTTTTATTTTTTAGTTTATTTGTTATAAATTTAAAAAGTTTTGAATTGTCATGTATAAATAATTAGTAATTTATATAATCGGTGAAAATATATTTGTTTTCAAATTTACATTAATAAGTTTCTTTTATTGAAAAATACATCCATACTGACAAGTGTACACAGACATTTTCGAGCATGTGTATATATATAATTACGAGATACTTTATCACTTAAAATTTTCTATCGACATTATTTTTTTAAACGAGATGAAATTAAAAAAGAATAGAATTATTAGACATGTTAAAAACAACAAATATATATATATATATATATATATATATGTGTGTGTGTGTGTGTGTGTGTGTGTGAATATATGTTTATATAAAAGTCTTTATCATATTTTTTATATATGTCTCCCTTCCGCCTTCTGGTTTTTAGGTTAGATAGAACTTTTTATTAAAGACTATCATATGTGTTTTTAGGTTAGATATCACGCTTAAAAACTTGAAGTTCTATATATTTAAAACACCTATATATTTTTATATGTACACATCAACAGGTTATTAATCGTATGAAAAAAAAATAAAATCATCAGTATTCTGTATCTGGTACCTGAAATCAATAATGTCGACCGAGAACCATTCAATCTTATCGTTCAAGACGTCCTCGCCGCAATGTTCTCGTCTGTACATCGTCGACGCGAAACAAATTACGCAATCAACCGGCTCGAAATTCGATCCGCACAATGCGAGAATGTAATTAGAATCAAACCGTGCGACGTCGGGCCAGCGTAATGTAGATCGCGACGTCCGCAAATAAACTCTAATATTCATCATTCCTGCATTAATATTCGATCGAGACGTACGCATAGTTTACGTGCACACAAACACGCCGTCACAAAACCGCACGGCCGCTCGATACGTAAATACAAAACAAGCCGACCATAATTCGATTTAGTTTCATTTATGTGGAAATTGCGACCCACGTCGAACGAACAACTTCGAGAGGGCGGACGGCGACGACGGCGGACGCTTCTGTCGAAATTCGACATTTTGTTAAACTTTACAGCGGCGGTCAGAGTGTGTCCACCGCAAATAGCACGAGTGCCCGAGATACAAACTCGTACTCGTTTATACAAACATGCATGCGTGTTAAGTTGATCGGAAAGTTCGTTCGTTTTTAGATGAGAAAGGAGACGAGAAGAGAGGTTTTTTGTAATCAGGTAACTTACTAAATTAATCCCCCCAAAAAAAATCCAACGACAATTGTTTGAAGAGAAGCTGTATAAATAATTTTCAATCTTCATTAACATTCGAGGAAGTACAAGAACATATTTTGTTCAAATACAGTAAAAGTTTAAAAATAACTATGCAATCAGTTATAAACAACTTGAAGGAATTTTAAGATTTTTTTGAGGTACTCTACTTGTTTTATTTCAAGGTTTGCTCCGTTAACTGACTAACACTATTTTTAACATTAAACGTATAGCTGGTCAAATGACCGGTTGTAAACTTTTGAATAAAAAATTATCATATAATATTATCGCTTTTTCTCACCTGACTATGACTTTTTCTATTAAATATATGCAATAAATTTTTCAATATCAATTTTGTTTCTTTTTTTATTTCTTCTGATATAATCCACCGTTATCTATCACAACCGGTCATTTGACCGGGAGAAAATTTATTTCCTTTCAAAGTTATTGAATTAGAAAACATGATGTACTTGCACATATTGTATTAATTCTCTAATCATTTCTGCACAGACTGTTGCGTAGTTTTTAATTGTATTAAAATTTCAATAAACTGTGTACAATTTTAATTTGGAAATTTACTTTACTATGAAATCTACTTCGAGTGAAATTAGATACATTTATTGCAATTTTATATGTACGACATATGAAGCAAAAAAATTTGAAAATGTCTTATTTATCGAATAAAAAAATGGGAGTCTAATTTTTTTTCAGAAACCATCAGTTTTGATAAAAAAGTGACGAAACCAACATTTGAAAACGGATAAATTTATCTTGATATCAGAGTTATGGAATACATTATTTAAAATAGCCAGAAGTGCTACAAACCAGGTGTAAATGTTATTATAGACAAATAGCTGTTTCCATATAAAGTCAGATGTAGATTCACACAATACATGCCGAACAACTTCATAAATTTAGATTCAAATCCTGGTTAGCATCGGACCTCGATATTAAATACATCATAAATGGACTTCCATATAAATGTATACCTAAGACCATTTCATTTTATAACAAAAGTGAATTCGGTGTAGACATGACCGATCAAATGGCGAGGAAATACAGTGTAAAATCTAAATCTCGCAGATGATGACCTGTCCAAGTATTTTTCAATATTCTTGATTTAATTACAATAAATACCTGGGTTCTATATAAGGAAACAATAGGAGAAAATACATCGAGACAAGATTTTTACTTCAGTTAACAAAAGAACCTGCCACTGAATATCGAGAACATCGTGAAGAACAAATATGGAAAGAACATCGACTAATTCTACTACAATTTCTTATAAACGTAAAATGTGTCAAGTAGGGTATTGTAAAAATAATAAAGTCATAAAAATCTATTGTAAATATGAGAAATATGTAATCAAGTTCTTATTTAACACTAGATTTACTGAGCGAGTCACTTTGACTCATTTAAGATTTTGTTGCTATATATGAGCTGGTTTTTTTGAAAGTGGTATAAGTCCACTTTTTAAAAAAAACTAAGTTAACGGTAATTTTGATGAGCTATAGACACCTTCTCTTTATAGTTACAATCACAATTTCAATAGAGTTCTATTTTGATATAAAATAAACAAAAACAGTTTTGCTGTACAATGCTATCGCACAAATATTTCTTTTGAAAGTGGAATAAGTCCATTCCTAATAATTATAATGAAAACAACTTTCTTATTGGAATTATTATTGATTATTGCTACTTCAGTGCACGCTGCTCGTTAGCAGATTATTATGATGCAATAAAGGCTTGCCGAAAAAAACAGCTTCATTTTGTATGAAATGAAAAGAGAAGACTTTGTCTCAACCAAATCTCTAGAAGAGGCAATATCAAACAGAAAAAAAATACGGACGGAGAAATTGTAAACTGGCTTAAAATATGTTGGATGAGGTTCAAAAGGAATGAACCTCACAAAATGTTTTATAAAATTAGTATGGAAGAAAATGCTCCATTTAAAACAATTTTTTATTTGGAAAAAAGGGAAGACCGAAAAACCTCAGAAAAATTAATATGTTACCGCTTTATAAAACTTCAAGGAGCATAACAAGAGAGAAATATAACGATATGATAAGTTTATTACCTTATATACCACCTATTCACCATAAATATTTCAATATGCTAAGTGTAAAAGAAAACTAAGTTTAAAATATCTTTTTTTTTATTTAAAGATCTTAACGAAGTAATTTTCATTTTTATATTTTTAATATAACTGAAATAAACTCTTAATAAACTTAGTTATTCGTGTATTTAAATGTCTTCATTTTAACTATTACTTTTTTACATAAAAATCCATTTCAGTAAAGCTTATGTCTATAAAAATATGGACTTAAATTTGCTCTTGTTTTTACTTCTTGTAATATGTTATTTTAGAAAGTGGTATAAGTCCATGTGGAGCTAAAAAATCGTTTATTTTGTAAAATAATGTTAGTAATTATTATTTCATAATAAAATTTAAAAGGTGTATAGTGTAAAAAACATCACTCGATTTGATTAAAGTTGGCCAATATTTTTAAATTAACTCAAATGCAAACCCTTAAATATCTCAATATATGAAAAAATGGACTTATACCACTTTCAAAAAAACCAGCTCATATATAGGAAACTTAAATATTATTTTTTAAAAACATATGTTGGTTTTTAATTACATAATTACACATACACAAAAAAAATATATTACATATTTACATATATGTCATTATGTAATTAAAAACCAACATATGTTTTTAAAAAATAATACTTAAGTTTCCTATATATATAGTAACAAAATCTTAAATGAGTCAAATTGACTCGCTCCGTAAATCTAGTGTTAAAAAACGGTCATTATGTGAAAATCGTTCAAGACGTCTTATTTACCGATTAGGGTACGAATAGGTTATTGTTAAGTGTCAAGGCACTGATTATTCTCCCTTGCTTTTTAAGAACTACTGCCCCATACTTTCATGCTAAAATATTGCTCCTCAATTGCAAATGATAAGATTTATTTACAGAGTTTTCTGGATTACGGTAAGAAAACGTTAAGAACGACCGATGTGTTCGTGTAAAAACAATCTATTAAAAAAACGAACGAACTTTTCGATCAACATATATATATACATATACTCGTACGATTTCTGTGTATCATGTTTTGTGGCGTTCATCCGGCGTAACATAATCGTAATAGATCACGCACGTGTCTTTGAAGCGCGTCATGTATCAAATACTGGCTACGAAACGGGCGGAAATATCTGTTACGTGTTTCAGGTCCACCATCTTCGGTTGATGCTTAGTCGATCGTGTTTAAATAATGTCCGACGACGACAATAAATACGACGGTTGCGGAAAACGATCGACTCGTGTGGCACGAAGTTATTTCTTTGATGAATTGACTTCGGAATGGTGAAAGAGTTCCCGGCGCTTCCGCCATTGAACTACACTATCATTAAACATTTGTATAACGGCTTCAATATGTTATGCTCGTTTAGTATAAACACAATTCGTTATAATCTGACAAGACTTTTTTAATTTTAAATTATTACTATGTACGTAGCTACGTAAAAAAACCAAACAGGATTTAAAACGAATCGATCTTGTATTGACTAAATTAACACATTTCGTATCATCATTTGTAACTAGCCTCCATATTGATTTCATAAACTAAGGTTTTCAATTCTCTTAAGAGAAGCAATATACGAAAACTTATGAACAACTCTAATATACCACAGAAAATTATCAATTGTAAACATCACATTTACAAGACCAATGTTAAAACTATATCCCTATATAATTGAGAAACTTGAAAAATCACAACTGAGATCTCAAACAACCTTTAAATAATTATTAACAGATGCTTGTGGAAGATCTTTTAAATTTTAACTGAACGTTGTCTCTAATAAAGAACAATAGAAGCAAAAGAAAGAAGAA
Source organism: Neoneuromus ignobilis (assembly GCA_029203775.1). Taxonomy (NCBI): domain Eukaryota; kingdom Metazoa; phylum Arthropoda; class Insecta; order Megaloptera; family Corydalidae; genus Neoneuromus; species Neoneuromus ignobilis. The sequence goes on from CP092092.1 coordinate 1,924,861, forward strand.
CAAATCGTTTCTTGATTCAAAAGGAAAAAATAGAAATGGATTGGCTATATTCTACGAAAAAGTTAAAATGCTATAAAGAATCAAACGCTGTTATGAAACAACTAAAGAAAGAAAAAGTAAAGTAAATTAAGAATATCATAAAAAAGAGGGAACTTGAAAGCCTTTGTCCACAACAGGACCCGCTGGCATCGTTTTGTCTAAAGTCTTGTGTTCTAGATAAGACCCAAAAAAAACATCAACCCCTTAGACTATGATTTCAATCGGTATCTACAGCAGTTTGGACCACGAGAGTCTTTTTACACTTTTATCAATCTTATGTTCTGTTTTTTATGTATACTTCAATTCATTGATGACCTTGGGGGTTTCTAGTGGTCACTCCTGCTACCCACATCATTTGTCTTTATATCAAAATAACAAAAAAAGTTCATATCAAAAAAACAATCATAAAAGTACACATCAAATAATCAAGTGAATAATAAATGACTTGAACACTTTTATAAAATCTTGTGGTTTTAAACTAAATGATTTATTTGTGTTGAAATGAATTCGCTACGATAGAAAAACGAATCATACTGCAAAAGTAAGTTGAGGATGAGTCGGTGGGAATTTATTTTAATAATAGAGAACACGGATAAAGTAATGGCCGGACGAGTAACAGACCGCGGCACGTAAATAAATATTTCATACGTACTACAAAAGAAGCAAACATGTTTCGCCGCTAAACCGCATCTGTTAAATATTAGAGAACACACGACCGCCGTTTATAACGCGGATGGATGTGATGTTAGACACTGACGTTTCTTTTATATAAATATGAAAACGTTTCGTTCGAAAACTGACATTGTCGTCGATCGATACGAAACGTAAACATTTTCATATTTTCGTAATAACGTTTTCGTTTGAAGAATATCTGTTCGATCTCCTCCTCCCGTTCCTCTCACTCGCCGTCCGTCAAAAAAACCGTTAATTATTTCGTGTTTTGTGGAAAAAAGCGTGCGTAACGAATAAAACAACCGAAGACAATGCCAATAATTATTATTACTTGTTTGTACGTCGAGGGGGATGAAATGTTGTACCTATTATGAAAACGAAACGTGTCTTTCATTTGGAAAATGTTATTTATAATTCTTTGATATGGACAAGAAAAAATTCAGAGTTCAATGGCTGGAATTAATGAACGTCTAGATGATTTCAATAAAACTCGATAGCGAGACGAACGGGCCTGTATCGTTTTTTTCTTCTTTCAACTGAAATCTGTTGACAAGAGTTGATAATTGACGTACATTCTTTTCAATTTGCTTCTGTGTAAACTTTGAACAGTTTTTGTAGCACGAAAAATTAATTTACGGTACAGTAAATAACGAACTAAACTCTCGTTCGACATTATTTAATATTTTTCGAATATAATAGTGGGTAATTGCAGGTTAGAGAAACATCGACTTACGGGTGTGTATTGTGGAAATTGTCTTTTGAACGAGTTTATGTTTTGAAATTTAAATTGAATTTAATTGAGAAGAACAAATGTGGGAAAAAGAAATTAATTATTCATATTTATATATATATATATATATATATACATATTAATTCATATCGCAGAACTTTATGAAAATGTTCAATAATTATTTAACATTCTTTCTCTCTACATACATACATACATACACATATATATATATATATATATATATATATATATATATATATATACATGTATGAATAGAGAAATTTTATTTCCGAAATTTTCCGAGAATTATGGAAGTATAAATTTTATGATATATTAAGATTAACAAAAAATGAAAAAGAGAGATTTTCAAGCAAACTTTTCAGACAAAACAAATTTATAATATATTGATATAAAATCTGAATACATATCAGATCATCAATCTATAAGTTTTTTTTAAACGTGATAGAACTTTAAACTGAATCCCTATCTAAAGTTCTAACCTAAAATAAACGTCTTATATATATATATATATATATATATATATATATATATATATATATATATATATATATATATATATATATATATATAAAGTGTGATTTTTAGGTTACATCAAACTTTCGATAGGAATTTAATTTAAAGTTTTATCACGCTTAAAAAAACACCTACATAATAAACATCGTCTACACAGAAATATTAACGAATATAGCTTTCTAAACATTCTATTTTTCATAACTTTTATAACGAGTTATGAAAAATAAAACATTTAGAATATATTTTTCATAACGAGTAAGAGGCAGAGCACCCTGGTATATTAGAGAATATATTTTTAACGAAACATCTGTAATATATAAAATCCATTTTTTACAATAAAAAAGGCTTTGACAATAATGACATCGCTATCGAAATGCGCATTAGCCAATTATTGTTATAGACAACAAAGTGACCAATAAGTAATTATTGAACACTATAACATATTGTGGTTTTGGGGATGATGGTTCATTCGTGTTAAAATATAAAATCCATTTATACATATTCTGTCTACATTCTTTTAAAACATCCTATTGCCTTTATCGAAACTCTTGTCTGTTTTCGTATAGATTATATTTTTCAATTTTTTATAAATCCATTTTTCTTATACTTTATATATATATATATATATATATATATATATATATATATACATACATGTGTATGTGTTTGGTATTTATACGTGTATCTATGTATAAGTATTTAGAATTGTTACACAAAAAAGCACTTATTTTATGAGCAGCCCTCGCTATCGACCGATCAATTCGAAACGATAGAAGAATGAGATTCCAAGAACGGTCCTTTGACTGAATTCCACTGACGAATTCGTGTAGGAATTTTTCCGATCCGATTTTATTATAGGGCTGTCGACAACACGGACACGTCGTGCGATCTTTCGAAACGTTTATAATAAATTTAGTGTGATTTATTGGTCAGGTCGCTACTGCATGACGTGCATAAATGCTTTTTCTCTCTTTATATATATATATATATATATATATATATATATATATATATATATATATATATATATATATGATATTAATTCTCTCAATTCAAACAAAAGCAGGGTTTGAAAATTTTCCTACAACTCCTGTTTCATATCAAAAATTCTCATTCAAACCTTCAGTGTCTTCCCTTTTTTAGTAAAATATACTCTGTATAATAAGCTAACCTATTTTCATATCTTTGTACTTTATGTATATACTGTACTACTACTATTATATTAATAAATTTTTAATTTATTTTACTTTTCACTCTCTCAAATCTGACATTTGTATAAATTAATCGAACAAACTTTATTTTCTAGTCATTCAAACGAAAGAATTGATGTCTGTGTTCATTCGTGTGTGTGCACGTGTACAAGGTTTCGACGAATTTCACCACGTTTGTAATCAAACTCCTGCCTCATATATATATATATATATATATATATATATATATATATATATATATATATATATATATATATATAAAGCTATTTAAATTGAAATTCCACTAAAGTAGTTCGTAAAGGTTCTATCATGCAAAATTTGCTTTATGCGCATTCCTATAGTCTTTATTACGACCTGTTTTCTATTATCTCTTTATATAGACCCATCAATAATATATTGTTTTATATATTTATACAATATAAACACATGCATTCATTTATGTGTGTATAAAGATGGAGAAAGAGAGAAATTTTATTTCAGTAAACTACCAGAAAACGAAACAAAGATGTTACAGTACGAAACACATCCTTTAAGTAGAGAAAATATATCGAGGTTATGTCTACTTGCAGGAACACATTTATTCATTTTCTTCTTATTTATACCGATTGCCTCACATAACTTTTACTAGAAAATATACTCAACATATTTATTACGGGCGAAGTAAGGGAATTACAATTGACTTTATTTATTTCTCGTATTAATTATAGAGAATGATATTGTTGACAGTCACTTGATAGGTTAATACATTTTTGTTGGAACTTAGAATTTCGTTTCATTAATTTTATTTATTGGACTCTTGAATGTTCGCTTAAGGAATACATACGTGTGGATGTGTGCGTGTGTATTAATAAATTACTATTATTATTTTCGTGGAAATTGTTTCACAAAAATAATTACAGCCATTTATTATTTTTTTTTAAGAATAAACTACAGACATAATAACACTTTTAACAATGAAACAAAAAAAGATATAGACTCTAAATATAATACATTATATTTTAAGAATATAGCAATATTTGTTTATATGTACATACATATATATATATATATATATATATATATATATATATATATATATATATATACGAGGTGTGATCAAAAAGTAAGGTGAATTTTGAAATTTAGCGGGCTACATCCGTTCGATCTTCGATTTTTTTATTTGGTTATGTTGGTACACTCGTCTCGAATATATGTTCCAAATTTCAGCTATATAGCATGTTTAGTTTGTTGGTGAGAGGTATAAAAGTTAGAAGTGTTTTGCAGGCTCCACGATTTTCCGCTGTCGAAAATCATGGATCAAAGAGTTTGCATTAAATTTTGTGTGAAAAATGGAATCAAGTGCTCCAAAACACTTGAAATGTTGAAAGTGGCATACGATGAGTCTACTTTAAGCCAAAAAAATGTTTACAAGTGGTATAAACTCTTCCAAGAAGGCCGAGAAGACACCAACGACGAACCTCGTTCTGGACGCCCCAGCACGTCAACAACTGATGAGAACGTTGAAGAAGTGAAGAAAATAGTGTTGGGGAATCGTCGAATTAACATTAGAGAAATTGCTGATGATATTGGCATCTCGTTTGGTTCGTGCCAATCAATTTTAACGGGTGTTTTAGACATGAGACGTGTGTCAGCGAAGTTTGTTCCGAAATTTGCTCAATTTCGACCAAAAGAACCGTCGCATGAGCATCGCCCAAGAGCTATTGAATGACATCAACGACGACCCAGATTTACTCGACAGGGTCATAACAGGTGACGAAACATGGGTATACGGTTATGACGTCGAAACTAAGACTCAATCGTCCCAGTGGAGGCATTCCGGATCACCAAGACCAAAAAAAGCACGCCAAGTTCGATCAAATGTGAAGGTTTTGCTTACAGTTTTCTTTGATTGCAGGGGCGTGGTGCATCATGAGTTCTTGCCACAGGGTAGAACAGTAAATAAGGAATATTATCTATAAGTTATGCGTAATTTGCGCGAGGCAATCCGCCAGAAACGTCCGAATTTGTGGAAGAACAAAAATTGGCTTTTGCACCATGATAACGCCCCTGCTCACACATCGTTGCTTGTGCGCGAATTTTTGGCTAAAACCAACACACTAATGATGCCGCAGGCACCGTATTCCCCAGACCTGGCCCCCTGTGACTTCTTCTTGTTCCCGAAACTGAAGAGGCCCATGAAAGGACGGCGTTTTGCAACGATTGAGGAAATAAAGACGGCATCGAAAGAGGAGCTGAACAAGATCACAAAAAATGATTTTTTGAAATGCTTTGAGGATTGGAAAAAGCGTTGGCACAAGTGCATTATATCCGAGGGGGATTACTTTGAAGGGGACAAAATAAAAATTGATGAATAAATAAATATTCTTTGAAAAAAATAAAAATTCACCTTATTTTTTGATCACACCTCGTATATATAAAAATTACAATAAGAAAATGTTATAAATATTTATATCAGAATCTATTACTGATTCTCATGACTTGAAGCCATTGAAAATAATCTATCTAATGTAATTTCAACATTTATAAAGAATGGCTATTGTTCTTGTATGGTGAATGAATCTCTACTGATATATATATATATATATATATATATATATATATATATATCGAACAGTTCAACACAATTCATTAAAAACTCTCTGGACGTAAGTTAACATTTGTTTACATTCCATATGAAAACATAACAAGCTTCAGAAATTATTAAATTGAACTAACATTTTATTCATTTGTATTATCAACTGTATGTGTATAATTATTTTTAATTTTTCTCGTGTATATGTATTTATGTATATATATATATATATATATATATATATATATATATATATAACTAAACCCATCAAAACTAAATTTTCGTTTGCCACAATTCCAATTTTATTATAATTTAATCAAAATTCATATGGCCAATGTAAAGCTCATTAGTCACTATCATTGCTTAATAAACAATCTACGAACATTCCGAACGGAAATCCGTCGCAACGACGCCGCCGCCGCCGCCGACCCCATTGTCAAGAACTTGTCACGCTCGTGCAAAAAGGACACGATGTCTAAAAATCCGTCCTCCATTAGATACACGATACAACGACGACGACACATAAAGCCTAATTGAGCACTTCATTATCGTACGGAAGAGTCGTGCCCGTCCGTCAAAGACAAAAGGATCGCATAATATTTTATACAGAGGACCGCGCTTTGTGCCACGTCGGACAGACGCGGCGGATCGCGTTTCTTCGTCGTAAAATATATTATTAAGAATTTGCGGTCGTATGAAATATTCATACGAGGATCAAAGTGCGATTTTAGTGGACGTGAATCAGTGTCTGTCTTCCTGGAAAATGTACATAATTGTGTAAGAATGAAAGACGGATAGAATAATACGTATCGGTGATGCAAATAATAAGATTTTTTATGTACGCGAAATTCGCATACATTTGTTTCTTCTTTCTCTTTGTCTCTATAAACAAAATCATCATATATCATCGTTTTCAATTTCTCAAATGATGAATAAACTCTTCTTCCAATTCGTACGATCCATTGTTTTTATTTTACAAGCATTTTTATGAGAGTTCCTAATCTCAACCTATTCGCTTCTAAACTTCTTGCTCGACTTTTATACTTCTTAAATTAAATATATTTAAATTTTATCAACATTATCATCATTTAAAGTTATATCAGCCCATTGCTGATCGAAATTCTTATCAAATGCTATTTACTCTTAAATATTATCCAGGAATATTTCTCTTCACCACCAGTTCCATCAAATTTTCACTTCCACTACACATCACAGTTTCACTTCTCCATTTTTGACGTTCTTTCTTGTTCTTCCTATCTTATCTCTGGGCCTGTTAGGTGGTTGTTCTTCGTATTAATACTACCTTTTTACAATAGCTCATACATTTTCGATTGGATTTAAATCCGAACTCTACGGAGGCCATTTTATACATTGAAATTGTTGCTCCTGGCTTGCCACTACTTTCACAGTGTGTTTGGGGTTGATGTTATGCTGGAAAATTATTCCATCGATTGGATAAGCATATTTGTCAACAAATTCAGACAAATAAGTCTGCAAAATGTTAAGATAATCTTCTTTCTTCATTGTGCCATTAATTTTCACCAATAAATCTATATACCACCACGTAAAATTCCCCCACATCATTACATGTTTTCTGTTTTTTTTTACCTAATATCTTTGAATATTGTTTTCATGTAAACGATGCCAATAACAATATGCTTTTTCATAAGACTGAAAAAGATTTACTTTGGTCTCATTAGACCGAATAATTCGTTTCCAGTCACCAGAAGTCCAATATTTATTTTCCTTGCAAAATTCCAATCGAGCCCTTCTATTTTTTTCTGATCTGCCAGGAAGAAACCTTTCATAAATCTAGCTAATCGCAACAAACGGTTAAGCTTCGTTTAGAAACATATTAATAAAAGTTTTGATCATTGAAAAGATGTTTTGTTTACAGACGAAAGCAAATATAAGTTATTTGGATCCAATGGGAGAATTAATGTATGATAGAAACCAAATACAAAAATGTCTTTAAAACACTTACGTCCTACAGTCAAACATGGAGGCGGTTATGTTATGGTACGGGGGTGTATGTCTACGAGAGGGGTTGGAAATTTAATTTTATAGATAGCATTATGAAGTAAAATGTTTATATTGATCTATTAAGAAAAAATTTGAAAGCCAATGCTCAAAAACTTGGGATTTTACAAACATTTAATTTTTATCAGGACAACGATCTCAAGCATAAAACTTATAAAACACGCAGTTGGTTATTATATAACTGCCCTAGAGTACTGGAAGCACTACCATAATCACCTGATATAAATGTGATTGAAAATCTATGGAATCACTTAGAAGTTACCATTAGAACACACACTATTAGTAATAAAAATGATTTAAAAAAACATTATTAGAAGAATAGAAAAAAACTGATCTAGCTTATTGTGAAAAATTAGTTAAATCCATCCTGAATCGTTTAAAGGCTATAAAAATTAATAAAGGCTACTCTATTAAGTACTAATAATACTAATAATTCAATCCATTGTAAATTTTAATTTAATAAATAATTTGTTAGCTGTATGAGTTTCATTTTGATGTGTTTTTGAATGATTTTTCCAATTCGTATTTTTTTGGTCTGTAAGTATTATTTTATGATTTATTTATTTTTATATGATAAAAATATCATTAATAACAATTTAAGTCAAATATAAAAGGGATTTTTTTATTTAAAAATTTATTTACAAAAATTTATTGAACATAATACTATTCGAGTTTCACTTTGACTCCTTGTAGCTAGTTTTTTTTTTGTTTTACTTCGGACACTAAACCAATCCTCCTCAATTTTCTTCTTGCGGTGGTCCATTCGCTAACATTTTTATGAAGACAATTACCAGGTTATTCGGGTATTTTGACTCTTTCAGTTTTTGTTAATCGTCCTACTGAAGGCCTCCCGCATTTATTTTTAGCGAATAAATATTTTAATACTAACGATAATGTTTAAATACATGTATCCAATTTTGATTGCATGTATATATATATATATATATATATATATATATATATATATATATATATATATATATATATGTATATATTATAGGAGAATGTTTTTTCTGAGCAACTACATTGTGACAGTAATAAAATATGAAACTTATCGAAGCGAAACAGATAAGTGATAGACATCTTAACTATATTTATATAACTATGAAAAAGTATTTTCTATTTATTCAAACACAAATGTGTGAGTACATATATACTATACAATATATATATATATATATATATATATATATATATATATAGATAGATAGATAGATAACACAAAATGTCTTCACCGTGCATATGATAGACTAATTGGCATAGTCAGTATGATACACGTGTATTACGATTATTTTTTTTATGTTACAGACGAGTCGTTAACTTGCAACGTGTGCGATCGATCGTTCCCATGTCATCGTCAACTCGCGTCGCACAAGCAAAAGAAACGGCATTTCGGGTAAGTCAATTAATCAATGGTATGAAAAAAAATCATATCGATAATCTATCCACCAAATCCAATTGTCTGTTACACGTTGATGTAAGTTCATACATAGCAATTGTGACAAATCTCACATCGAGCGCAGATTTGTAAAAACGGACGAACAATTTGTCACAAGTGGATGGACTCTACCGCGACCAAATCGATGAATGGACGACCCGCTGAAGACCGGCACACAACGTCGACGTTATTACTTTCATTACGTACAGAAATTAATTACGGACTGTTCGCCCGAGAAAACAGAAACGTTTGGAATAACTTCGACCGATACGGACATTAGCCGACATTAATAATATGAATAATTCATTTATAGTCGAATTGGATTAATCGACTGAAGTATAATTCGACGGCCGAACAGATGAAAATCCGATGGACAGTCGGTCGGGGTTTGTTTTTCGTCGCTCGTTCGGATTATTCAATTGAATGTTAAAGTAGTTATTTTTCAATTAACGATTACATATACATCTGTTCTGTAGTTACCGAACGGGCACTTCAAACAGGTTCGATAATTAAATTGGATTTTCGAAATACGTAGTGATGGTTCTTGGCGTATTTGTCGAATGATACGTTTTGAAAGAATGAAAAATGAACAGACAAAGGAAATATTTTTTATTACCGAACACGAGTTCATTTTATCGTAGTCGTGAAAAAAGCAATCGTTCATTTCTAATATAAAATTATTTCATAATTTCGATTCGAGTGAGTTTTAACCAGTTGCGATGGAATGACGTGCTATGTACGTCAACTGCTATCTGTACCAAATGTCGATAAGACGTACATAGCACGTCGTGTGATTTTTGCTAAAACAACATCGGAGTTCAGTTAGCAAGTGTCACACTTATTTCTGTTTTGAATGAATACAAGTGCTTTTTTGTACAACTTCATTAATTTTACATATTTTCATTGAATAATAATCAAGTTACTACAAAACACAATAATTTTTTTTATTATTATAAAAAACTATTTTATCAAAGAATTATTTTATTTTGATAATAGCGCATCAGAAAATGTTGTACTGGATTTATGTAGACGTTTAGTTGATTTTGGACACACCCTCTTTTTAGATAACTGGTATTCGTCACCAAAACTGTATTGGAAATTACATTTGAAAAAAATTAATACTATCGGAACAGTCAGATCTAATAAAAAGAATATGTCAAAAGATCTCGCAACGACAAAATTAAAAAGATTTGAAGTTTTTTCAAGATCTTGCAATGGTATCTTAGCTGTAAAATGGAAGGACAAAAAATATATATATTTGCTTACTTCAAAACATTCCAAAGCAGAAATGATTGTAACAAAAAAGAAAAAATGTAGAAATTATACAGACCAAAATGGAAACATTACAAAACCTAATATAGTTTTAGATTACAATGATTGTATGGGTGGAGAAGACCTGCAGATAGCTATTTATCATCTTTTCCTTCAATGAGAAAATTTGCAAAAAGTTACAGAAAAATATTCTTTTATCTAATGGATATGAAATGTTTTAATACCTCTATTCTATTCGGTAAAATAACAAACGTACCAAAACCCAAGAAATACTCCTTTTCAAAAATTATTAATCAATTTAAGAGTTTTACTATAATGTTAATATGTGTGTGTATCTAAAAGTTTATAAAAATAGGATTTCAAATACCAACTCGCTGCGAATTGCTTTGGACGGATTAGCCACGCGTGCATGTTAAGTAATTGGTTAAACAATAAAAATTAAATAGATCGAAGAAAGTAAAACGATAGTCAGATCTATTTTTTTTGTATACATTTTAGTTCAATGCTATATAAAAATGAAAAACCTTTAGAAATTGTATTAATTTTTATACCTTGTTAACAATTCGAAATAATGAAATTGATAAAACGGATGGACAATGAACAGACATCTAAAATGCCCGACTGTTCGGTACAGAATAATGAAAATATTTTCCATGCACAATACGACCTTTATGAAATGATACAGGCAATAGGTAATATTTATATGTGAGTTATCTGAAATTTGTTTGTATGTAATATATGTACGTGTAGATTAGACACGTGAATAAAAAAGAACGTAAAACTGTAACATGCAATAATAACGATGATTGATAGCTCGAACTCTGCTACCTTTCGAATGACATATATCCATTTGGAAACAAAATAGCAGAAGTGATCTGAAAAAACATCCAACGCGTACAAAAAGCAACAATTCGTGAATAATATACATAGAAACTAACAAAAACCATTTTGTAAAACGAACGATGTAAAAAATTGTACGAGACTTTTTATCGACAGGCAATCGAAATATCTTTTAAACAAGTATCTACTGAATATATATTTTCCAAAAAATAAAAATTAACGATTTTACTGCAAATTTTAATTAAATGAAATACATTGAAGTGAGTTCAACATAAACGCTTTTGTTGTAAAGAAACCGTGCATTCTTATCGACAGACAATGCTGTTATTTGCAGAAATTTGTTAAAACCGAGTGTTTTTTCCTATCGAATATTTTTCTCTTATATTTAATATTTTAGAATAAAAATTAATTATCTCCCTGTCAATTTTATTAAACAATGAAACGTATTCAATCTCGTTAAAGAAAAATTCTTCTATAAAAATCATTCATTGTTTTATATAAACGAAGTAAAGGTTGTACAGATTTTTTCAATAAATAAATTTGTATGTTTAATTATTAATGTTCAAAAATAATTATAAATCGATTTTTAATTAAACAATGGAATATACTTAAACGATCTAACCAATAAAATCATATTTTTCCACAAAAAAACAATTTATTATGGAAAAATATCAATATCAATAACTGAATATTTTAATTTATTTTTATAGAGAAAAGAACACAATTACCTAATCAATTTTAACCGAACAATGAAACATATTCAAATATGTTAAATATTAAATCTTGTATAAAAATTTCCTATTATGCTCTGCTGGTATTCAGAGATTCATTAATGAAAGGAATTGCAAATATTTTTAAAGCAAATATCTGTTTTGTATAGAATTGTTTAAATTCAAAATTAATTATCTGTATTGTCAATTTTTAAAAAAAATAATGAAACATTTTCATACATTGTTACGAAAAAATTGCAAATATTTTCTATATATTATATCAGTTGTGTTTTATTTTCATGATAAAAACTAATTACTTCGCAGTTAATTATAATCAAACAATGAAATATTATTAAACCGCACTAAACATAAATATGTCGACATAATGTGATCTTTTCAACGGGCGAAGTTGATATTTACAGAGATTGATTACAAAGCACAATTGTGTGTAATTTTTTAATGAACCATCCCGTTATATATTTTATTTTTTACATTAAAAATTAATTATCTATCTGTCAGTTTTAATCAGACAATCGAATATATTCAAAGTTTACTAAAAAAAAACACAAACTGTGCATTGCTCACAACAAAGATTTATTACGAAAAAGAATTACAAATATTTTTAAACTGGTTGTCACTGTACATTTTTTTCTAATAAAAATTAATTGTTTCGTTGTCAATTTCAATTAAATAACAGAATAAGTTAAAAATTGTATGTTTATATATATATATATACATTGTGTATATATGTGTGTGACAAACAGAAAAATAATTACAGGATTAAATAATGAATTAACGAAAAAAGCGTCGAATCGAACATAAAAACACTTTTTAGATCCTAATTAGAAACCGTGATCTCTGAACGTAAATTTTATTATCGTCTGAACAGAGCAATAACAATGTAAACGAACTTTTCCATTATGCTTTATTTATCCCGACACAAATGCTCCGTTCAGTTTGAAACATGTGTACGACAATTTACATTCGTCATTATCAATAGCTTTCACGTGATTGTTCGTTCGGTCGTGACATATGAATATATGATATGCTTTCTTTCAGAGTTTTTTTTAAAAAATACTTCTTTATTTCCAGTCAGTAATTCCATGTCTTTTTTATTTTTACATATATTTATATATATATATATATATATATATATATATATATATATATATATGTATATACGAGGTTGTTTGATAACTCCGTGTAAAAATAAAAACTGCTTCATTTTTTTGAATAAATCGTTTTTATTTTTCAACATAGTCTCCTTTTAGGCTTATACACTTCATCCAACGCTGCTCTAGTTTGTTGATCACTTCCGAATAATAGGATTTGTCCAAGTCTGTAAAATAGTCATTCGTTCCTGCAATCACCTCCTCGTTCGAATAAAATCTTTTTCCCGCGAGCCATTTCTTCATATTAGGGAACAAATAATAATCCGATGGAGCCAAGTCTGGAGAATAGGGGGGATGTGAAACGATTTGGAACCCTATTTCCATTAGTTTTGCGGCCACAACTGCTGAGGTATGAGCTGGTGCGTTGTCGTGATGAAAGATGACTTTTTTGTGGGCTAATCGGGGACGTTTTTCTTGCAACTCGGTTTTCAAACTATCCAATAACAATGAATAATATGCATCTGTAATGGTTTTACCCTTTTCCAAATAGTCGATAAAGATTATTCCTTGCGAATCCCAAAAGACAGTCGCCATAACCTTCCCGGCCGAAGGAATTGTCTTCGCCTTTTTCGGAGCAGATTTCCCCTTGATAACCCATTGTTTAGACTGCTCTTTGGTCTCAGGAGTGTAGTGATGTATCCATGTTTCATCTACAGTGATGAAACGACGCTTAAAGTCCTGCGGATTTCGTTGAAACAGCTGCAAACCGTTCTTGCAACACTTCATATGACCTCGTTTTCGGTCGATCGTGAGCAATCGCGGCACCCACCTGGCGGATAGCTTTTTCATGTCCAAATGTTGGTGCAAAATATTATGTACCCGTTCACACGAGATGCCTACAGCACTAGTAATCTCACGCACTTTCACTCTTCTGTCATCCATCACCATATCATGGATTTTATCAATGATTTCTTGAGTGGTGACCTCAACAGGGCGTCCAGAACGTTCAGCGTCTCTTGTGCTCATATGGCCATTCCGAAAATTTTGAAACCACTTATAAACCGCACTAATCGAAGGTGCAGAGTCACCATAATGTTTATCAAGCTTCTGTTTAGTCTCCTGAGGCGTTTTGCCTTTAATGAAGTAGTGTTTAATCAACACGCGAAATTCTTTTTCGTCCATTATTTGACAATCACTCGATTTCCTTGATTCCAACGATTGTCAAACACAAAGGAATAGACCGATATGGCTGAAACTTGATGTGTGTTCTTCCAAGAGGTGCTACTAATTAAAAATAACCTCGATATGCACCAGTGGTGCCATCTTTCGGAATTTACACGGACTTATCAAACGACCTCGTGTATATATATATATATATATATATATATATATATATATATATATATATGTTTTTCAATAAGCGCTTCAGAAGTTTAAATGGAAATAAAACCAAAAATATTTAATTAATTAGTTATTTATTTATTTTATGTTTAAGCATATTCTATGGTATTAATGATGAAATACAATTTCACTTTTATGACCACCACTTTACCCAACATAATGCATTCGTTTAGTCCAATTTTTAATTGTAGTTCAATTTCATGAATTACATGTTAAATACTTATTTTTAATACTTTTGTTGTGTATGGTTTATCAGCATAGACCAATGATTTCACATAACCCCGCAGAAAATAATCTAATGTAGTTAAATCACATGATCTTGGTGGACAATTGATGGGTCCATTTCGAGAAATAATGAACTCATTAAAAACGTTCCATTATAATTTGCCAAACTATACTGAGTTGAAATGTCAAAATAAACTTAAAAAACATTCAAACATGACTGCCACCAACTGTCAAAGTTATGATATTTTATTAGAAAATCCTATATATATATATATATATATATATATATATATATATATACATACATATATATATACATACATACATATATATCATCATCATCATCATAAAGCCCATATCAATCCACTACTGAACGAAAGTCTCAATGAATGTTAACCATTCACTGGTATTTTGGTCATATTTACCACACTGACCAGGCGGATTGGTGAAGATTTTTTATTCGGGGTTTACTCCCTTAACTATTCGACAGTTATTTTTTTACAAAATGAGGTTGTCGGCCTTCATGCTCAATCCTCGAAAGTGAGGGACTCTTCGACT
Organism: Neoneuromus ignobilis; assembly: GCA_029203775.1. Taxonomy (NCBI): domain Eukaryota; kingdom Metazoa; phylum Arthropoda; class Insecta; order Megaloptera; family Corydalidae; genus Neoneuromus; species Neoneuromus ignobilis. The sequence continues at coordinate 1,940,215 of CP092092.1, forward strand.
GGGAATCGAACGCAATCTCCCGCATATATATATATATATATATATATATATATATATATATATATATATACACTACATTAGAGAAAAAACATTTCGATAAAATCAAACTTGAAACTTCAACAATGACCGAGTCATCGATTACAGAGATACATAAAGTAGATAGTTTAAGTATGTCGTTCCGAGATGAATACATCCCTTAAATTTATAAACGTTAGCAGCAATAATAACATCTTGGCTGTTTTAACATTCGACGGAGGTCGAACAAAGCCACAACGGACGGACGGGCGGACGGACGAACAGCCGGATCAATTTACTACAGATTATTATTCTCAATAAACGTTGTAAACTGTGTTCTTGTCAGACAGCTTTATAACTAAACATGTTTGTGCAAAATATGTATAATCGAAATTACAAATGAATTACACTACATCAATATTCTAATTTTATATTTGGAAATATGGATTTATATAACAATGAACCACGAAAGTTATATGACTCGTGTAATTTAAGAACAATAAAATAGACTTAATTGATGTTAGATTTAAAATTTGCATTCGATTTTCATTATTGTTTTTTCCAAACTATAAATGTGTTCCATGACTTTTGTGACATACTGTGTGTGTGTACATATATATATATATATATATATTTATATATATATATATATATATATATATATATATATATACACCTGGGTCTGTTTTTATGCGGTAGATACGTTCCACAGAAAACCGCACAAAAAAATTTTACATTGAAAAAATAGGGATATGTTTCGTAATTTTTGAAAACCGCATAAAACCAAAGCTACAAAGTGAAATTACTCTAAAATTCGCATAAAAAATCAAGAAATAAAGAATGCTTAAAAATTTCAAATATCTGCAGAAAATTGATACAAAACAAAGCTTTTTTACTTTATTTTTTAATCAACTATTTAATTTTATTCAAAGCAATATGTACATATGTGTAATTTATTTTAGAAATTTTCATACATATTTTAATCATCATCGCAATAATAGCTGCACTGTTTTCAAGACATGTAGGCCAAGCCTGTTTCCAACAGGCATTTAAAGTGTGTAATTTTATTTGAATTATAGAAAAAACAACATGATTTATAAAGTCAAAGATTGAAATTTTTTTCCAAGCGTCAGTTGCTATTGACTCATGTCTATTGACTCATTTTATAGTTTGTCCAATATAAATTCAAAAGTGCGTTTAACGTAATATTGTTAAAAGTTGTAATTATGACTTGATCTAATAGCTGAATAATGCTTGTTGTATTGGGTGGAAAAACATCATGTATAAATTTGGATGTTTTAAACATGGATGACCTGGTGCGTTGCCAATAAAAAATTTGGCAACTTCTTCATCTGCCGATGCAATCGCTCCCGTAATCTTCGCCTTATGCAGTGCATTCCTTTTTAAAAACCCGGTTAATCACCCTTTACTAGCCGAAAATTCCTTATCAGTTTAAGAAGCGGAAATAAATGCCTCTGATTCTTTCATTTGTTTATAAAACTGAAGAGCTTTTCGTTGAATTAAATAACCGCTTAGAGAAATTCTTAAAAAAATCGTATAAAATGATACTAAGAAGAAATATGAATCGCATAACTTCAAAATCACATTAAAATAATCTGCACAAAAACAGATCCAGCTGTATATAAAGGAAGAGAGAGTGAAGGTAAGAGACAAAAAAATTACAATGTAGACAAGATAATCAAAAGTATACTTGATTAATTAAACGAGTAATCAATGAAAAGATTATCTTCGATCGAAATTAAGGACTTGAAGAAAAGTTAAATGAAACTTTAATAAATGAACGACATAAACAAAACATTTTTTCTAATAAAAACAATGTTCCTTTCGAGATTCTCATTCACATTTGAACAAGCGTTCGCATTCTTTCGAGCATTAATCAGAACAGGAACTATAATAATAATTTCGATCGCGCATGTCGTCCATAACTGAATCACGCACTCATTCGCCATGGATTAAAACACAGAAACGTTGTTAATGTAATAAAACAACAATGCACACGGCCGCTTATTGTTCTATAACGTGCCGAGGTGCAATTGTAAATCTTTAGAAGCACGTGATCTGATTTTCGAATGTTGTCGGATTACGTGGCAGATGTACAATGACGAGAGCGGTCGATCGACACATGGATTTGTTCCAAGTTGCAAATGTCGACACGACTGCAATAATTATAATGCTGTTTCGATGATTGTGCGGAACGAACAACGTACACCACATTAATACATACACAATGGAGACCACGCCACAATAGGATTCTGTTATCGTAAACATAAACGGAATAATACCGAAATGATAAGCAGTTAATTATAGATGGTCTTATTTAATGATTGTCTGCCTGAACACATTTATTTATATAAATTTAATTCATTCGACGGAGAGGGGACTGTATATTCTCATTCCAAATTTCTCAAATAAATTAATATTGACACATTCGAGACTGATTTCTTATAACAAAACTATACCCATTAGCCAGCAACATTTATTAAGTTATAATAAAATAAATAAATAAAATTGAAAAGTATAGGATGTTTTTCTTAAACCTGATAGAAGTTCTATCTAACCAAAAAAAAAAAACATTTTTATATATATTTACATGTATGTGAGTATGTATATATGATAAAGACTGTTTTTAAGTTAGATGAAACTTTCGATAGAGATTCAATTTAAACTCTATCAAGCTTACAAAAAAAAATATAAAACACCTATATATTGTCATTAAATCTGAATAAATATCAGATCATCAATATGCAATATAATAAACATTATCTACACAGAAGCATTAACATACACAGTGACTCAAAATGAAACTCATACAGAGTTATGTTTCCAATAATTTTACACATATATTTTAATATAATAACAATTTTCATTATTTCTCTTGGTTAAGTTCTTTAATAGGGTTATTTTTATTATATATGAAAATTTCAATCGTAAATCAATATTTCTGATCCAGAAAAAGTAACCATTTCTGAAAAATTAACAAAAAATACATCACAATGAAACTCATATAACGAATTAGTCTCGTTTGAAAACTGCTGCGTTAAGAAAGTATACTCTTCAAATATGTATTTGGTCACTTGGGTTATAAAAAAACCTATTGTTAAGTCATTAATAATCATTTTGTAAAAAATATAAGTTGGATTTTCACTTTGAGTAGACAAAGGGGACAATCATCGTCGGACGAGCGAAAGCCAATGATTTTTCATTACAAAAATTGAAAAACTCTACGGGAAATTGGGAAAATATTTAATAAAAGCCACGCTACAATGCAATCTGTAATAAAAAGATTTAAAAACGGCCAAAATGTTGACAATAAAGTCAGAAAGAGTCTCCGCAAGATTTTTAATGACCATGATGAGTATTTGATTCTACGAGAAATTAAAGAAAATTCGAAAATTAACGCGCCCAAATTGATTTTAGAAATTAAAAAGTATCTAAATAAAAAAGAAAGCTCCCAAACAATTCGCAGTATACTAAATAAAAGTGGGTTTCATGCTTGTATTGCCAGGAAGAAACCTTTCATAAATCTAGCTAATCGCAAAAAAAGGTTAAGCTTCGTTCGGGAACATGTTAATAAGAGCTTTGATTATTGAAAAGATGTCTTGTTTACGGACGAAAGCAAATATAATTTATTTGGATCCAATGGGAGAAATAATGTATAGCAGAAACCAAATACACAAATGTCTTTAAAACACTTACGTCCTACAGTCAAACATGAGAGCGGTCATGTTATGATATGGGGGTGTATGTCTGCGAGAGGGGTTGGAAGTTTGATTTTATAGATGGTATTATGAATCAAAATATTTATATTGATCTATTAAGAAAAATTTGAAAGCCAAAGCTGAAAAACTTGGGATTTTACAAACATTTAATTTTTATTAGGACAACGACCTCAAGCACAAAACTTATAAAGCACGTAGTTGTTTATTATATAACTGCCCCAAAGTACTGGAAACACCACCATAATCACCTGATATAAATGTGATTGAAAATCTATGGAATCACTTAGAAATTGTCATTAGAACACACACTATTAGTAATAAAAATAATTTAAAAAAGGGGTATTAAAAGAATGGAAAAAATTGATGTAGCTTATTATGAAAAATTAATTAAATCCATCCTGAATCGATTAAAGGCTATAAAAATTAATAAAGGCTACTCTACCAAGTACTAAAATAATTCAATCGGTTGTAAATTTTAATTTAATAAATAATTTGTTCGTTGTATGAATTTCATTTTGATGTATTTTTTGTTCATTTTTCAGAGATTTTTACTTTTTCTGGAGTAAAAATATTAATTTACGATTGAAATTTTCATATATAATAAAAATAACCTTAATGAAGAAATTAAGCAAAAAAAAAAATAAAAAAATTGTTATTATATTAAAATATATGTGTAAAATTATTGGAAACATAACTGTATGAGTTTCTCTTTGAGTCACTGTATGTAGCTTTCTAAACGTTTTATTTTTAATAACTTATTTACATTGTTAAACAGAAGCAATTTTGGGGTTGAAAAGCGAAGCAAGTAGGGAGGAGAACGCCCTGGTGTATATGTATACGTATATATATATATATATATATATATATATATATATATATATGTAAGTGACTGTTAAACAAAAAAACAAAGTGACATTTAACGTCGAACCAAAAAAAATAACCATAATCTCTCAGACGTCGTCCAATTAAATATTTAATAGGCTATCGAAGAAATTCGCGAAACGAACACGACGAACTTTGATTGTAACCCGTTCGTAAAATAAATAATTAATAGTACGTAGAAGGCACTCGAGAATAATAATTAAACTGAATTCGTACCGGCCGAGATAAATCAATTTCATAAAGTGAAGCGGTGGCATAGACGCCGATATTCGAGTCACGGGTCATAATAATGGCGTCGCGCATACATGTATCTATCTATCTATCTATGTATCTATCCGCCCATCCGTCCATCTATCTATCTACATTAATTATACTTACTGGTAACAACGTTCCGAACATTGTCAATTATGTACCGTTCAATGTTGGCAACGTATCGACATAACGAGTATGCGAAACGATAACAAAATCGTATCTAATTTTCATCGGGAGTCGATACGGGGGCATATCATGTTTTGCATATGGGAGGATTAAGCGCAGTCCGGAAACTACAATTACCGGATTAATATTTTCGGCTCGACCGTTTATTATTATTATTTTTTTTTTTTTTGCTGCCAATTTTTGAACGATAATCGACAAACGAGCAGCGGATGACCGACAGGTAGATTGTATAATAAAGGGACAACCAATTCCAAAAATTAACCTAATTAACGTACCTGAATACGACAAAACGTTTTAATTTCAAAAATACCTAGTCGCATGGATCGAAATAATGCTATTACACAAAATGGAGTCATGGAATATTGACATTTGCTTATATCCTCTACGAATTATTTTGTATATAAATTCATTCATATAGGGTTATTCAAATGTGACGCCTAGATTTGTGTTTTTATTAAAAAGAAGCATGTATAGAGTTGTGTATAGAGAAACATATGTATAGTTTCTTTTTCTTTTTAATAAAACACAAATCTAGGCGTCACATTTGGATGACTGTTTATATATAAATTAATAGATAATTTGGCTCGTATTATCTAATGCTAATTTTCACCTAAAATAATTGATATCTGGGAGTTGAAAGTCATAAATTAATAATAATAAATACTGGAAATAAAATCAATAAACATACAAAGAGAGAGAAAGATGGAAGAAAATTGTTTATAAATGGAATAACAACATAATGTACATAAAAATGTAAAATCAAGACCGACACAATTTACGTCTTCGTTATTGGAATGTCAGTCACAGACTAAAAAGGGTTAAACGTTAAATCATAAACAGGAAATTATAAAGCACGCCCGAACGGCTCTTTGACCTTTCATTGCAGCCGATGTCAAAATCTACAGGAAGTGGCGCGAGTGTAGTTCGTCCGCCTGGCGTCCAGCCAGCCGTCGACGGATCGAACCATCGCCCGTACCGACTCGAAGCATATGATTATTGATACGGCATCAGATGGTCGCGTGTGTGACACGAAAACAAAACAAAGCGTGTAAAAAACACGCGGCTGAACAAAGTCGAATTCTTTCACACGGTTGCGATCGATCGATCCGCCGCGCACGACGGTTGGAAAATCGGTTAGTCTCTATTCAACAATCTGTCGGTTAAAGTTGTTGAATGTACAGCGAGTAGCCAAAGTCATCGGATAAATTTTATCGAATACAATCACCTGTAGAAAAAGTGATCGTACGATAAAGAAATACATTTAATTAACATATTTTTACAACACTTCTTTTAACAATTTCTGGATCAAATACAATAACCAATTTAAACAGAAATAAACTCAGAACAATCTGCATTCAATCCCTTGTTCAAATCAAGAACCGAAACGAGTACAATCAGCAAATCTAATTGTGAATTTACATGAGTAACTCGAAAAAAAATCGATTAGGTGTTTCAGTTAGTTTTGAAGATTTTCATTGATTGAAAGCTGCGTTTACTTTTTAAAAAATGTAAACTATAGAATAATCTACACAGCTAGCAATAGCCTAAAGAATATGCTAGGAAATCCAAAGGTTCCTCTTGATATGGAAGAAAAATCTGGGATTTACAAAATAAATTGCGAAGATTGTGAAAAATATTATATAGGACAAAGCAAAAGGGTGATCGGCATCAGATTTAAAGAACACAAAGCTGATGTACGATATCATAGAATAGATAAATCTAGTGTAGCAACACACGTGCTTGAAAACGGACACAGTTTAGGGAAATTGGAATTAATTAAACATATAACAGATAAAAGAGACACCTAGACTGTCAAGAGAGCATGGAAATTTACAAAAACAAATCGCGTGTAATGAATTCGGATAATGGTCCAATAAACTCGAGCTTGTTTAGCCTTTTGCACTACCGTAAATAATATTTTATATAAAAACGCAACTAGAATATATGCATGACACTAATTTAAAAAAAAATACTAACATATTTTTAAAAAAATTAAATCACAAAACTAACGCATGCAGATATTCAATTCATCTAGAACAGACCTCACAGATCGTTAAAAAATTTCGAATACTGTCACAAGTAATAAATAAGTCAATTCAGGTCATCAAAAAAGGTCACAAATCTATGAAAAAGAACATGTTGAAAAAACAATAAATAACCGAAAACACTTCATACTTGCAGACCAAGTGACGAAATGAAAAGAAAGATTCAACCCTCAGCTGTAGATGGATTGAATAAGGACACAAAACACAAATGAGTATATGCATATATAAAAAGTTAGTCTAGATTTTAACAGAAAGGCTCTGACGATGATGGCATCGCCATCGAAATGCATCAGCCGATATAATTATAAATAATAAGTGAACAATAAGTGATTATTGAACACTTTAAATTATTGTGGCGTTGGAGTTAAAATTCATTTGTGTAAAGTGAATCAGCCACAGTTCCAAAACAACAAATAAAGTAAATTTTATATCAATCAAAATAAATTTTTATTACTTGCTACCAATTTTTACCACCTTTGTGGCAATAAATAAATTCCACGGTAGAAAAACAACTTATTTTTTAAAACAATCCATTCATCGACCCATTTTCCGATCTCGTCAAAGTTTTAGAAGACCATACCTTGAACAACATGTCACATCGACCGGAATAAATGGTAATCATGAGGTGCAAATGTCTGGAGAATGCGCAGGGTGTGTGATTAGACTTCCCATTCCGATTGCAATGACTTCTCTTTTACAGTCCACGCGACATGTGGTCTAGCATTGCCGTATAAAAGAATCATTTTACGCTTTTTGCTCGTTATTTATGATCGTTTTCTATGTAATGATCAGCTGAGAATTTCGATTGGGTTCAACAACTTGTAATACACGACATCTTTCGAATTTCACCGAACACAAAACATAACCTTTTTCCATGAATATTGCGTTTAGGCGTCAATGTTGATGGTTTTCCAGGATTAACATAGTGAATCCATTTTTCATCACCAGTCACAATTTTATACAAAAACCGCTTTTTAAATGCTAAATAAGCAGTGAAATGCAAATGAACTTTTTGAACTTTCTCATGCTTTTTCAACGGTCGTGGACAGTTGTTTAACCAATATCCAATTCTTTAGCATGTTCTTTAAGAATTTGAACTGAATTGTTATTTAATAAAACCTCCAATTCATTATCCTCAAACTTGTTCAACTATCCTAGACGTTTCTTATCTTTTACATCGAAAACACCACTTTTGTATCCGCATATTTTAATCGATACAACTGATTCACCATAAGTATCTATAATATTTTGATAAGATTTTGATGCTGTCTTTTTTTGATCAAACAGAAAAAACAATACGTGCCAAAATGATGCTTAGTACTCTCCATAGTTTTCTATGACAGACAATCAATATTTTAACACTTCTTATGTGATTGATGTTAAGCACTTCTTAGAAATGATCCAACTATCAACTTCTATCAAAACAGTTTGATGCGATCCGTAACTACGGTCATCTGTTTATCAATCCCTCAAAATTAACCGAAACGCCTAATAAAAACAACACATCCAGTTCGTTTATAATAAAAACTATTGAAATTCCAAACCGATATTTCATTTTATTTTCATGAAATTTCCATCTGTTAAAATTACAAAACATTTCGAATACATAATTCATTACTCCCGTTTACTTTATTATTTCCTTGCACATTACACCTGCGTCCCACGACCCCCCTTACACCCACTGTACACACACACACACACGTAGTATTCACGGGCTTCGTTCGCATCGTATCTACGACGTCGTCGAGGGCCTCTCGAACCAATTTTGTCGCGTTTACGTTTTCATTCGTTCTCTAGTGACACCGTTTCGTCGAATGTGTTTACGAATTTTCGACGTCGGCTTGTTTGAAAGTAACAAGTATAAAATTGAATACGCGAGCAGTCGTCGTTCGCAGACAAATGCTATTCCCCGAAACTAATTTTTACTCTTTCGCTTTTATTGTGTCGTTCGTATCTACAGAAAATTCATTTGGAGTGAACTTGAAAACAGTTCGTGATAGTATCGTACACAAACATTACCCTTGTGTCTTAATAAAAACGTTTAGATGAGGGAGTGTTCAAATATTAATGACAATTCGGTCAATGAACAGATATCAGAACGACGGTCTGTATAAAGAACACATCAGATGCCAGACAAATAATAAAATCATATTTAAGACAAATGGCAGCGAATTGGTTTCGTCGATTTCGATATGGAAATTTTGAAGTGAAAGATCTGATCGACCTATTGTGGAAAGTGTCGATGAAATCTTGCAAAAATCAACATATAAGCAGCTATGACATAACTAGGGAGCTAAATATTGATCATAAAACTGCTTTGAACCCCTGATACACAAAGAAGTTCGAAAAAAATTTAATGAACCGTATTTCTATTTGCGAATCGTTACTGAAACAGATTGAAATAGAGTCATTTTTCAAAAAATGAAAAGTGGATAACATGAAATTGTTTTTGAACAAAATCGTGGTCGAAACGAAATGAGACACCAAAAACGATTGGAAAATCCCGGATTAACGCTAAAGGATGCTTTGTGTCTAGTGAGACTGGAAGAAATCATCCACTATGAGGTGCTACCACTAAGTACAACTATTGATTCTGATCTTTGCTCTTAACAATTAATGCAATTGAAGCGATCGATTCAAGAAAAACATCTGGAATCAGTGAATAGAAAGGGCGTTGTCTTCATCATGACAACGCCAAACCACGCACATCTTTGAAGACTCGACGAAAATTGAGAGAGCTCAGTTGGGAAGTTTTGATACATCCACCGTATAGTCCTGACCTTGCACCATTAAACCTATCATTATTTAAGTCAATGCAGAACTCTCTTAATGGAGTAAACTTGATTTCAATAGATATCTGAAAAATCGCTTGTCTCCATTTTTCAGCCAGAAACCACAGAAGTTTTACACCGATGAAATAATGACTCTATCCAAAAAATGGTCGAAAGTCATAGATCAAAATTGCACATATTTGATTTAATAAATGATTTATAAACAATTGAAAAAATATGTTTCAATTTCGTTTCAATTTATAAAATAACCCTTTTCCCTAACCTAATATATATATATATATATATATATATATATATATATATATATATATATATATATACATCCCTTTTATATGAATTCCATTAACTATGTACACAAAGTTCGCCCTATACGATGAATTTACACGTCACTCTGACTTGCTATCAAGGTTCGTAGTCAGAATTGCGAAAACTTATCAAAAATAATTACAGAACACAAACTATTCGACACTCCGTTCAATAACTGTTTAATTGTATCATTGCTAAAACTGTTTCCGATTAATTATTCTCCGTTGAATAATAAAAAAAATCGATTTTCTCAGGCATTCCGTATATTCATTCCCTCAACGACCGAGCAAATACCAGCCAAATAAAACAAACAGCCAGTCTGTGCATTGCGTTGAAATGCGTGTATACGTGTATGTATGTATGTATGTACATAATGTGAATCTATCGTTAAGTAATTAGAAACGAAATTCAGAAAGCAGCAGTGAATGAAATGAACGCCGTGTTGACATTCAACTTCAGTCTAATTTATATGTTTTCGTACGAACGAACGAATCTTGTTTCGTTTTATATATGGGAAGAATGAGAAAGGCGGAGAGAAAGTTAAGTACAGATAACGAAACTGGGAAAACGTAAAAATTCGAAAATAATAACGAAATCAAATTAATCTCAGTTTCTTGCAAAAAGTCGAATTTTATATAAATATTAAGATGTCGATGTTAAGATGTGATCGGGTTTATTTTTACATAGTACTGTTAAATTAATTACAGATCTAGTATGCATTTATAAAATAATAAAGACAAGCTTATCACCAACTTACACACAAAGATCTAGCACTTATGTGCTGAGTGAGATGGTGTCGTGAATTTCTAAAAGATAATTTAAAACAATTAATAACACAGCCAAACAAGTATCAAAGTATACGAGGTCAGACAATTAAGTAATGCGACAAAATTCAAAAATCGAGTATATTTAAAAATTAAGGTACATCGCTGCGATCCCCTTCAAAGTAGTCCCCTCTCGCATCTATACACTTATTCCAGCGAGTTTTCCAGTTTTCGTAACAATTCTGGAACACTTCTTGTGGGACCTCTCCGAGTACCCTCGTCACAGATTCTTGGATATCTTCAACGGAGTCAAAATGTCGACCTTTGACGAATTTTTTCATATGGGGGAATAGGAAAAAGTCGCAGGGTGACATGTCCGGTGAATAGGGCGGTTGTGGTAACGTTGCGATGCCTTTAGATGCCAAAAACTGAGAGACACTGAACGCACTGTGACAGGGAGCATTGTCGTGATGCAGAACCCAAGTCTTCGCGATCTCTGGACGCACTCTGAGCACCCTTTTTCGTAAACCCTTTTTCGTAATTTTTCGAGCACATTGCGGTAGAATACTTGATTTACGGTTTGTCCAGGTGGTACGAACTCTTTGTGAACCACCCCTTTGCTGTCGAAGAAGCAAATCAACATGGTTTTCACTTTGGACTTGCTCATTCTCGCCTTCTTTGGCCTTGGTGCTCCAGGAGACAGCCACTGTTGGCTTTGTCGTTTAGTTTCGGGGTCATATTGAAAGAACCAACTTTCATCACCAGTAATAACTCGATCGAGAAGAGTAGGATCACTTTCAACCTGCTCGAGACAATCTTGAGCGATGTTCATTCGGTGGGCTCTGTTCCATTTTCGTGACATGCACTACTCGCGCGTTGTTACAAAACACTAAACAGCTGGCGAAGAAATGATCGTACGAGGGTGGTCAAGGTCTCAATCGAGAGAGTAGGGATCTGCTATTACGGTGGCGGAGTTACAGGTTCGCAGTGTTACCACAGGCCGAGAAAAAAAATCGGTCGCATTACTTAATTGTCTGACCTCGTAATTAATGTTATATATTTATTTAATTACGATAATAAATAGCTGACGCAATTATACAACCGAAACTGTAAGATGAATCAAAAACAATACAGCTAAAGATCACATTGTTGACAACGATGTTGTTATAAAAAGAAACAATTGTACAGACAGTTCAATTCTGTAATTAATACTTATAAATGAAAATCATAAAAAAATATAACAGTAAACCATTCAAACGCTATATTCTTTAAATACTGACAACTATTTAATATATGAAATATATTCGTAATAATAATTGATGATTATCTTAAAAAAAACATGGTATGAATAAAAAAAATCATAAACGAATAATTGATAAAAAAATGAACAAATTAAAAAAACAATTTACACAAATGATTCTTAACTAATTCGTAAATCTAAATGTAAGTTGCCAGTATCGGATTACATATAAGCTTGACAAACTGAAACCTAGGACCACCAAATCTAAGAGGCCTCTAGCCAAGGTGTATGAAATTGTTGACACTGATATAGATCTTTCTTAAGCATGCTATGTCAAGGGCTATGCTATAAGTAGAATAGTCTAGAGCAGGCGTCGGCAACCTATGATCCGCGGGTCACCAAGTGGCCCATTTGATAATTTCAAGTGACCCACTTCAAAGACATTTCATTTAAGACATTGCGGAAAAATTTAGAAAAAACGGAAGATAATCATCTTTTCAATATATCAACGTGTTGAGGCATCACTTCCTACGAAGTTTTCATCTTTGAAAAAAAAATAGTTTTACCATTTTCGGTTAGTTTCGTTCGGTTTTACTTATAAATGTGAGCAAATATTTTCACATATGAAATTTATTTAAGTAAGAACAGGAGCAGCTTAACTACCGAAAATTCAGACGCTTGTGTTTGTCTCAAGGTGACTAATTATAAACCAGACTTCACTAAATTGACATCACAAATTAAGCATCAGGGGAGCCATTGAATGCGAAGAGAACGTTTATAAACAAAGTTCATAAATTAATGAACTAAAACTTGACAATTATATTTGTTTTTATAGTAATTACAATTATAATTTTGAATTTGTATGTTTTAAAAGCATCTTGTAATTATTTTCTCGATAAAATTTATCTTATTATTCACTAAAAGACTGTTTTAAAATGAAAATATCATTGATCCGAAACATTTTCTCAATAATCGCTGATTTTGACCCGCAGCCAAAAAAGGTTGCCGATGCCTAGTCTAGAGCCTCTTTGGAATTTGTAGTCTGTACAACATTGTAGATCACTGAATATAACAAAGTACATAAAAAAATGATTTAAAAAATATTAAATACAAAACATTAAAAAACATACAAAATTAATCTATATTATTAGAAGTCAATATATACAGAAATAATGAATAGTAAATGATAGTAAGCAAGTAAATGTATCTGTAAACTCTTCAGTGTTATTTAAACCGTCTTAATTATATATATATATATATATATATATATATATATATATATATATAATAATAATAATAATAATATGTATGTATGTATATAGACATGTGTATATAAAATAATTACATCCCAAAATTAATGTCATTAACAGGTTAACTCTGACATTATAATTTGTATTTTGCTTCATCGTATATTTTTAAAACATCATATATATATATATATATATATATATATATATATATATATATATATATATATATATATATATATATATATATATATATATATATATATATATATATATATATATATATATATATATATATATATATACATATATATATATATATATATATATATATGTATTGTATATACATATGTTATTTAATGAATTAAAGTTACGAGAAGAAACCAGCTGATTAAAGGGTTAACGACCCTAGGTACGAAGAAAACGAAACGTAGAGAAACAATATATTATATGTAATGAAAATCAGCACAATATTTACAAATGAATTAAATAAATGATATTCAAACTATCTAACCGAAAATCATCTTTGCAATTTTAGTATTGAAGTTGTAAAGATCATTTTCAGACACTCTGTATATATTTATATATATAAAAAAGTAATAATAAAAAAATACCTTGTTACTCAACTAAACTAATTTACGATGTACAAATTTGTAGTATTAACAAAAAACACTTCAAAACAAACACACAACTCCTCCTCAGCTCACACACACTGATTTATATTAAAATGAACGTACATAACCACAAAACTTAGTTTATAAAACCGCCAGACAATTTTTTTTCACCAACAGTACAAGATTTTACAAATTCGTTCAATAACCATCACACAATCATCTCATAAATTTCATTTTTAAATCGAATTGTATATTGTAGATCATTTGATTGGAACAAACGATACGGTTTCAATAATAATTTTTCTATTTACAAAACTTAATCATTTGCTGATGATATCCATTGATTATAAAATGTTAGTGTTTCTATTTTTATAATCGATGGACGTAACTCTTGAAAAATTGTTGACAATAATTGTCGTATACTTTTAGAATGATATTCGTTTCGTTTCAAATTATCATAAAAATAATGTATGTATTAAACAACTTACCACAAAATGTACAATCTACAATCAATGACCGGTTCTTCATTACTCCATAATCGTACATATATCACATACATATATCTTTCACAAGTTGACCATTTTAGATTTGAAAAGCAAATCTATTTCTATGATTAACACTCGACAAAAGCAAATTTCAACGTATATGAACACACAGAACAATAAACGACATTAATTAGTAAAAATTCACAACCAATATGGGCAAAAAAATCATTTTTTTACAAGTAAAAAAACGATTTTCATGCCAACGTTCAGCACCACTTAATTTAACCTACAACTGATAAATTCAAACTGACAACGCATGAGCATAGAGAAACTATAGTGTAATTGGTGTTCATAATTGCATAATCTGATTTTGTATGAAATTTATGATATATTAGACAGATACATCAATAGAATATATCGATATCTACAGAACCTTCAACGAAATTCGATGAAATAGAAACTATATTTTTTAAAACATGTTTTTCTATCAAAATTTCAACTGGATAATTAGATTAGAATTAGATTAAGTGATTAATTGATAGGTTTAAGCCAAAACAATAGGTTTACTTTCGTCATATAAATCACATGTAAAAATTTATGAGTGATCAAAAAAAGGTTTAATTTTAATGCATGCTCATTCCTTTCGTTTTACAACGAGGAATAAAATTTAAATGAACGAGAAGTACATCAATTTCACGTAACAGACAATCTAATATCATTACATTTTCATTTCTGTAGAATTACAATTTGATGAGAGTAATTCATTTGAAATAGATTGTATGTATATATTTGCATAGTTTATTTTTACATATATATATATATATATATATATATATATATATATATATATATATATATATATATGTATATGTATACACTATTTTATTACTGATATATCCATAATTATTCCATGTATATATATTTGATATTTTTGTCTATAAAAAAATGAAACGAATTACAACGATCGTACAAATCGTTCCAGGACCGGAACAAATCATCACATGTTATCAATTACCCAAATTGAAAGAGTGTATTCAGCTCTGTCGTTATTTACATTATTTCCCAAATGTCATATGAAATTTCGACATTCGTCCATAAAACGTATATCGGACAGGACAAGTGCGAGTTTATTTTTCACTCGTATGGAACATATTCAATGTTCACGTTCGTCGGACGCGCCGGATTTGTCCGGACGTTACTGGAAATAAATACACATCGAACTCTAATGGATTTCGCTCGTGACGAGGCTGTCACACACGCGCAGTTCTTGCCGAATGTCGATTCGAGTTCGAGTCGTTCGTTTGTAACGTTTTTATTTATATTTATGTGTTAATAACGGTTCGAATGGTTTTACGAATCGAGTGCTTTTCACTCAATAATACAATATATTGAATAAATATGTGTAACATTCAATAATATACAACTGACTGGATAAGTTCTCTTCTTAGAAGCTTTTACTCGATTATTTGTCAGTAAAACCTTTTGGGAAAATCGAACTGGAAACATCTTTTTCAACAGAATTATATTTGAACACAAATTATTTCATAAAAATGTTCAACGATTATTGTTCACTTCATTCGTTGATACGCATTTCGATGACCGAACAATCATTATCAGAACACTGAATTATACAATGTATTAGGTTGTACCACGTGAAATGACCCAATTCTAACTATTCATTTTTGCACAAACGCAAGAGGACTTTTTACAGGTTTATTTCTGTTTTGCCATTGTTTATTATAAATCGATTACTTTTAGATACCTGTTTTTTTTAAAAAAAAACTTTTCCCAGTTTAAAATATAAAATAGAGAAATCATAAGAAGACGCTAAAATAAAACATGACACATAACGGCTATCGGGTCAACCCAGGAACGTTGGAAATAAAAAGAAAAAGAACAAGAGAAACTCAGGACCAACTTATCAGAAAATCCTGTTAGTATTTTAACAAATGGTTTCTTTATTAGCCCTTGAAAACATATTTGTAGAGCAATAGCGAACTCTTTTTTATACAAATTTAAATTGGGGCATAGTACAGCCAAAGTAGAGAGAAATATCAATTCAGTATTCAAAGAAGAAACTGTTAATCGACGAATAATACGAAGATCGTTTCAGAAATTTCAAACTAACATCTGAACCTTGAAAATGATCTACGCAAAAGACCCACAACCATGTTAAATAATTACAGATTAAAAGAAATTATCGAAGATAATCCTGACACTACAATATGAGAACTTTCTGTACTTTTAGAAGACTCGCCTGTAATAGTTTCCCATCATTTAGCTGCAAGAGTAGAGATAACAACTAGACAAATGGATGCTGCATGAATTAACGGAAGATCAGAAACAGCAGTGCTTGGAAGTTTGTTCATCATTGGTTGTTTAGAACAATAATGGTTTATTTCTAGATCGTATTATCACATGCGATATAAAATAGATATTGTGTGATAACAAAATATGGTCTGGATAGTGGATAAATTCCAATGAGGCACCAAAACCCATAATTATGCTGACTGTGTGTGGTCTGTAAAGGGAATCATACACTTTTTGTTTTTGCCTCGAGGACAATCCATTACTGTTACATCTTACTGTCAAGAAATTGAAATAACGCATGAAAAATTAAGATTCCGACAACTTAGACCAATGATCGGCAAACTCAGTAGTCAAAAGAGGCAAATGTCAGTAGTACAACAATATATTTTTTTGAGAGCCAAATTTACAAAAAATCTGTTTTAGAAGTCGATTAAAACTAGGAAATAGTATTATGTAATAGATGGCATTAGACACGCTCCATGTACTGGATTGCCTTTTTTCTCCACTATAATGTCAAATTTGTAAAATAATAATGTTTGGAAAGATGATTGCTGTGGAAATCCTTGCACCGTTTCTTCACTACAGAGTGACATTACAAAGTGACAGAGAGGTACCAGGGACCGTTTCATAAAACTTACAGTTCCTGTATTACAAATTCTTTATTTAAAATTTATATGCGATATTTGAAGAAAGAACTTGTAATACAGGAACTGTAAGTTTTATGAAACGGGCCTCTGGTTTTTTAAATACTGCGTTATTATTATTGACAATCAAAAAGTGTACCCAATGTACCGACTTTGAGTAATCGGTTTTTTGACTTTAAACACTGAATAAAAAAAAACTAGATACCTATCATAATTAATAATAATCTTATTTATTGATAAAAAGTATTTTTTATTATTATAATATTACGTGGCACACATTTAATGCACATAGTCATTATTTGTGGAAGAACCGTTTTCAAATGGCCAAAGAGCCGCGTTTTGCCGACCCCTTACTTAGACTAATCAATAGAGATGGACCAATATTGCTTCATGAAAACGTCCAACTACATACCTCTTCAATCACTGTACAAAAATTAACAGAGCTGTATTGTAAAATGTTACATCATCCTCTATACTCATCCAACTTATCGCCAATTGATTTTCATCTTTTCAAACATGTTGATCTCTTTGTTTGAAATAAAACATTTATAAATCAAGAGGTCATAGTCGATGCATTTACATATTTTATTTCTTCTAAAGACACGGAGTTCTCAATAGAGAGCGATCTATAGTTTAGTTTCATTTTGACAAAGTATCCTTAATGTGAACGGTGCATATTTCGATTAAATAAAATAGTTTTTTCCTTAAATATAACCTAATATATAAATGTCCAATAATTTGAATTCTCAACAATACATCCATCATATAAAACATACTTTTCGTCTTACAATCGACATTGTTGCCGCCATTGCGCAATTTGTTATATGCATATACATATAATTGAATAATAAACAATGTAGTTGTGTGTGTTGACAAAGTCTAATGCCTACAGGAAGCATTAAATGTTAGCAACGATCGCTGCGAACTTGAGAAATGCGCATAAACAACTCCCAAGCAAACATACGAGTCTGTTGATGTGTTTCGGTTAAATTACCATACGCTTTGTTGTTAATGTAACACGGACTCGTATAACAAATAATACTTGATAAATGATGTGTACGCATTAACGAGAATCGAATTTATTGTACTCGAAAAGGAATGTTAAGTTGCGTGTAAACTTAAAGCAGATTATCGACGGTACGGCAATGAATTATTGTAGTGAGCATTGCAAAACACTTCGAGACTTATATAGGAAGTCGAATTGCTCGAATACTTTTCACCGTTCGCGATAGAAATGTTATTGATTTTGAATATCATAAACGTAGATATTTAGTAACTAGAGTAATTATAAGTTAATGACTAGTAGATGGTATGTAAATGTTCATCATTTATAGACATGCGATTCTTCATTCGAAAATAAATCGAGAATCGTTTGATTTCTGGTCGTTAGTTCGATTTCATAATACAGTGATCTAACAATGATTTGCTTAATAATTACAAAGATATCTTTTTAACACGAGTATTTGTTCTAGATGCTCGTCATGCGACAGCCTATTCCCATCTTTGATGGCTCTCGAGCACCATAAGGAAGAGTTCGAGCATTGGTCGGCCGACGACGACGTGTGCACAGAATCTGAAGACGATTCGAGCGAGTTAACAGCGCCATCGGAAGAAATGGAACGTCTACTATAACCACAAAGATGTTACCAGCAACACACTGATTATCGATCGATAGAAAAATATTAGGATAGAAGACATTTTTAAATAGTTGATGGCAAGGAAGCATCTGTCTTTCTCAAATTTAACCAATTTTTAGAATATGAATTATAATAAAAATGTGTATATATAAACATATATACAATATCTATTTATAACCATTCGTAAAATGATGCAACAAAAGTAATTAACCGATTACAATTTTTGTAGCACCCTATATATTTATATATATATATATATATATATATATATATATATATATATATAAAATATTAACAATACCGTTGTATATACTTATAAAAATCTCAAAGATATAAATAAAAGATTTTTGAAGATACATATATACATATATGTATGTATGTATAAAGTATGTGATTTGTATAGAGAAAAATAGAACCGAAAAGAAAATTGGTTCAGGGATCAAATTTTTCATATAATAATCTTCGGAGGAACGATTATTTTCGGGTAATTAAAAATCGTCTTAAACACTTGATCGCGTCGTTGAATTAACTACATATATTTAACGATCACAATTCAAATATCCTACAATTAAATTAATATATAAACGAATAAGAAACACAGATACTTCCTACAATGTAATAAATTGAATTAACAATACACAAAGGTTATAATAATTACTACAAGTATGAAACATATTAGCCATACATTAATTATGATCATGTTTTTGATCCGCGTATATATTTTAGTCAAATTAATGGAACAGTTGTATTGAAGATGAAAATAATAATCAAACGTTTATTGTAATTAAAATATGTAGCAACAGTTAAACAGTACATGTAAATTAATGATTATATATTTGTCTATAATATTGTAATAATCAGATAAATAGGAATTCGTCGTTTTATGTTCGATTGAAATGCAATTGCAAGTAATAGAAACACGTATTCGAATATTTTAAATAAAATATTGTATTTATTTAACATCTATTTACATACATATACATACACGCACATGTATATATATATATATATATATATATATATATATATATGTATGTATGTGTGTATTTATGTATATACATATAGAACAAACTCTAGGTGATATATTTATTCATGGCATTTTTTTAATTGCACTGTATATCAAACAAGATACAATCACAACCATTAACACACAATTCACTTGTAATGAAACCACATGAATTTTTAAAGGTGTTCAGTAATCATTTATTCGCCAATATAAATTTGAATCGACATGTTATCATTAACAAACCGCTGCATTATATATATAAAATATATATAATGTAACGTTCTATTTTAACCATATCAATGAATAAAGTGTTTAATGAACATTTTTACAGCGTATGAATTTGATTGCAGTGCTCTACTATCAATGCCAATAAAAAAATATCATTTGTATTCGTAATCTTCATATCACTGTTATTTAAAAAAAATACATACAATTTCATTGTAATATTTATAAAATAGACCATGTTATGCATTTATTACAACATTAACGAATGCATATTTTCCTTATTAGAGTAACTGATTAAAAAAAGTATAAAAAATTATATATTTTTATTATATTTAACTCGTGTACGTGTATAGCATAGATATACAAATTATAAATTTATTTAAACTGGATGAACGAAGACAAACTTGAATAGTACGAAACTGTGGTACATACGAACGTACTTATTTAAATTTACAACTATACTAAATATCACTGAATTTACGCTATGGAGAGTTTTGAAAAATGTACAAGTTGTTTTGTCGTTCTATGTTTCCTTCAAGAAAAAAAGATGTTATAAAATAAATCAAAATGTCGAAAAAAACATTTCATAGACTTTTTTATGTTGGAGTCATTTAAGAAACATTTATTATTAAGGAGAGATTTAATCCAGTAATTTATATACATATATATACATCACATATCACGTATATTAACTCGAAGTTCAGTTTATTTATATATATATATACATATACATATGTATGTATGTAAATATAAATACAAGACTTAAGAAATAAATAGCAAAAAAAAACAATTAAACTGATATAAAAATTAGATATACTAGATTAATTTTTTTAAAAAATAACATAAATGGTTCAAAAATT
Source organism: Neoneuromus ignobilis (assembly GCA_029203775.1). Classification (NCBI taxonomy): domain Eukaryota; kingdom Metazoa; phylum Arthropoda; class Insecta; order Megaloptera; family Corydalidae; genus Neoneuromus; species Neoneuromus ignobilis. The sequence goes on from CP092092.1 coordinate 1,961,465, forward strand.
AAATTAATAAAAATTGTTCTAATTTTAAGTTTCTCATGAAATAATTATGTACAGATAAAATCATTACACTTAATGAAAAATCTTCAAGTAAAGAAGTAAACATAAAAATATAAATATGAAAAATGTTCAATAAACATAGATCACATCTAATATTTTTGGTCATCATAAAACACAGAATACGTTATATTTCTCAACTATATATTCTCAATGTTAAGTTAGTCTTTAATTTCATTAAGGGGTTATACGCAGTTGCGAGGCGCAAAAACGACGTTTTTTTAGGATTTTTTTTTAGAAACAGTATTTATTTTGCAATTACAAATTATGGTTATTTGAATAGATCCTACTTTCAAGAATAAAATAACATGTCGATCATAAAAAAATATTGAAGTGCACCGCTCCTGCAGACGATGTCCCGAACGACCTCCAAAAAAGTCGTTTGGCGGTGATCTCCATATCGGCGGTTTGGATTATCCGAAATCAAAAAATATGGTCAATTCTTTTAAAGGATAGATTAATGCAGGTATTGAACGAAGGAATAATAAAAATTTTCATTTTTGACAAAATGGCGTCTACTTGAAAAAATTTTTCGTTTTTTACTAAAATTTTCGCTCCAAATTGTTTAAAAAAAATAGTAATAATTTTTGTAAACCTTATTCCTTCGTTCAATACCTGAGGAATATATTTGAGAAGATTGTGTGAAAATTTGAGACCGATCGGTTCAGCCATTTCTGAGATATCGAGATCACCGACTATGAAAACACCGTTTTGAGATAAACGCGTTTGAAGTTTCGGAAGTAGTATACACATAGTTAAAAATTACTTACAAATTCAGGTGTATGTCCGAAAATATTTCTCGGATTTACTTCAAATTTTCAGAGAATATACTCAAATATATGTGCATTCCGAAAATGCAAAAAGAAAAAAATCGATTTTTTGAAATTTCTAACTGCGTATAACCCCTTAATTTATTTTTAAATATCTTCAATACAAATATATAAGGTTTATTATTGTTATCACATATTTGGAGACAAATTAAAAATATTTAATTAGTTATAATACTTATAATTAATTACTTATGATTAATTAGTTATAATAACTGGATATTTCTTTAAATATCAAGTGTAAATATATTCTATTCATTATTATTAATTTCGTAGAACTTGAAAAAAAAATAAAATAGAATACTAATAATATTTATGTATGCAAAATCAGCAACTAATGATACAAAAAACTGAAAATCGCCTTGTCTAAAAATTTAAATAACACAATCAACCAAAAATTACTACAACAATTAACAGATACTAAATTAAACACAAACGAATGATTCAGTATGGAATATTCAACAATTACAAATATATTCAATAACTAATTACCTGAAATAAGTCTGAAATTCATTACAATAAAAACAAATACGTACACATAATACTATATTCAAAACACAAACCTTTTTTATTAAACCACATTTTTTATTCAAAACATAAATTAGGCTAAACTCTTCATACCAACCTTGTTTCATATACATTTCATGTACTAATTTCATATATGTATCATTATTTACTTAATATATTTTCAATCTTGAACGAAACACCCCATAAATAAGTACTTCTTTAATTTTCTTATAATCTAAATAATTAATTGGCACTCTTTCACTGTATTTTTCGATCTGCTTATTCAACTTGTTCAATTTCTTTTGCGATTGATATACCTGTAAATAAAAATATAAATAGAATAATATTCCACAGATTACATACATACATACATACATATATATATATATATATATATATATATATATATATATATATATATATATAAAACTGAACTTTGAGAATAAAAGCCTCTCATTACATTTATAGAAACTAATAAATATACTACAAAATATAACTATATATGTACATATTTGTATATGTGTGTTTATATATATATATATATATATATATATATATATATATATATATATATATGCGTATGTGTTATTCCAAAAACGAATACAATTTATTGAATTATATATCTAAAATGTAAAACATGTCTAATTCTCGTTTTACACAGTAAATTATTTCTGCAGAACTGTCATAAAAATAAAATTAATGAGAGTAATATTTCTATAGAAAACGACAAAATATATTCTGAAATATCGTAATTAAATATAATAATATTTATTAATGTAAAAAAAAAATTTGTTCAATGTTCTTAATTTTTTATTTACTTATTATTTAAAATATATCATATTAAACTGAAACTCTATTAAATGAAACTATTTTCACAGTTTTTCATCTATATTATATAAATCACAAACGCTTAATAATATTGTACAATAAATCCTTTATAAAACTGAACGAAAAAATGAGCTAAACATACATATATACATATATATATATATATATATATATATATATATATATATATATATATATATATATATACATATATATATATATATATAAATGAAAATAATAGAATATATTAAAAGAAACTATTCGTTTAAAAAAAATAATTTATAATATTTATAATATGGCACATGGCTTATATTAGATTATTAAACTAATATATAACAGAACACTAAATATGTATATGACAATGACCTAAAATCAAACGAAAAGTCAACATTTTTTAAAAACTGACCGGAAGGAATTAAATGTATATTTCTGGACATGCAACGATCATTTTAGTTTGTTTTTTTAATTAGCATGAAAGAGTTTTGATAGTCACTGAATATATTTATTTCTTCATCAAAATGAAATAGACACACATGCATATAAAATAATAGATAGATGAGTGTTTCTGTAGATGAAGACGAATGTATGTATAAATTATTATTCATATTTGTATCTTTATATATATACATATATATATATATATATATATATATATATATATATATATATACCCAAGTCGATAGAAATACAAACACTTAGAACATTTCCGTTAAAAAACATCAATGACCTCAACTCCTGTATAAAATTTCAGATTATATTTATAGAACATCTGGTTGATTTGTCAATGTAATGTTTTTACTATGTACTATTATTATTAATAAAGGTCTCTTTATTTAAAAGTATTTTCTTTTATTTCTGCATATTTAAATTGTTTTACAGCCTTATCATCAAATTCAATTATAGTCCTTTACAAATTAATTAACAGCTCAAATTATTAAAGTTTTTATTTGTTAATATTAATTAAACAATTCTTATCATCATTACCATATCAACTTATTTTCAACCCGCTACTCATTACGCTAACGAGGCGACCTGTGAGAATTTTTTTATTCATAGCTCAATCCATCAAACAGTCCATATGCCTATTTAAATATATTACGACCAAGGATACAGCATTTAAATTTAAGCTTTGTGTGTCACTTTATGGTAGACTAGCAATACAAACTGATGGATAAAGAAATAACTCTCTTAAAGTGATTTCGTTGATGAATTTCAAATAATCAGTCATTAAATCACTGCTATTGTATTTATAAACGTTCAATTTTTGTTTTTTATACTTATTTGCAGTGTGCAAAAAATAAAACGATTTCAGTTAGTCGTCTATTTAAATCGTTTAATTATTTATATTTTTCTTTATTTTAATTTCTCTGAAGCTATGAAAACTGAAGTACATTAAAACATCAATTAAGAAAGAAGTTGCCTTTTGATGAAGCAAAATTAAATTCAAATCAATTACTTATTTATTCTAATATATACTTTAATATACGTTATATGCGTAATGAAAAAAGTGAAAAATATGGAATACAAATGGGCCGGTCATACAACAAGAAGAGGGAACCGCCGATGATTATCACCGATTACTGATTGGGAACCTAAATATATAAAAGAAGCAAAGGAGAGACCCGTGAATAGTTAGCATAGAAATATAAGAAAAATCGTCAAAATGGACTGGAAGAGAAAAACATTGGATCGGTTGAAATGGAAAATTCTGGGAGAGGTCTTCATCCGGCAGAGGATTGAGAAAGGCTGCTGCTATTGCTGCTGTTGATAATATGATATATATGTAAATAAACTAGTTAATAAACTAGATAATCGTCGGTGGTTAATAGTCATATATTTTCGAATATTTTATCGTTACTGTCACCTATTTTTAATCTTTTTTTACAGGAACTGTTATGTTAATTGTGCAATGTATACAAACATGCGCAACATATTCGTGAAGATAAATGGAGCGAGAAAAAAATCATTAATTCATATCCGCTCATGAACGACATGGTAAAACTATCATCTAGTTTTTTTTGCTTCTCTTATGAATATTAACACTTTCCACCGACCGTTTACGTTCACGTTGCAGCCAGTTACTTTTTTCCTTTTTGTAGGGATTTTTTATGACATGTTTTTGAGCTATCTTAACGACCGTCGACACTATTTCTGTCAATTATTATTGGCTCGATGTCAAAGTTTATCAAATTGAAGTTTATTTACGACCTTGTTGCACTTAATTGACAAGAATCGACATGTGTTCTGCACGCTCACACGTTATAAAAACAAATAGAACAATAATACATGAAAAATGACAGTTCAGAGAACTCTAGTCTAATTATAAATGAGTATGGTGTGCCAAAAATAGATTTGTGACTTATCGTTGCTGTTAGCTAAATTTTATTTTATTCGATGTAATGTTATGATTTTAGCGAAAGTGTGACTATGAGGTGTTTTTTAGTGTTGTTCTGTATTTTAAGTGGAATTTGGACATCGAAATGTGCAGAATTAGGTGTGTTTTATACATATTATAAGTACTAATAGTTCTTGTCAATTATTTCTTATATATAAATGATTTTATAAATGGACATATGTATTTTCTCATTTCGAATCGATCTGTGTAAATGTTAGATAAAAATTTCAACTGTCCCGCTTAATTTTTTAATGTAAACCGTGTTAACTATGCACTATACTTATTTTTTTTTATATTTTAATAGCTTCGTTTTACGGGCCGAGTTATATATCTGTACCGCTACAAGAAGCCTATGCGAAGAACGATATCGAATTCGAGTTCAGAACGTGGCTTCCGGACGCATTGTTTTTATTGGTAGCCGGCCGAACAGATTTCTTAATGGTTCAGCTAGAAACCGGGCTCGTAAAACTCCGTATAAATCTCGGAGCAGGAGAAGAAGAAATCTCATCGCCGGAAGGTATAAGATTCGACGATGGAGAGTGGCATAGAGTTTTTATAGTGAGACGCGAAGCTAATTTGACTATGACCGTAGATAGTGTACATTTTGTAAAGTGAGTAGAATTTTTTATAAAACAGTATATATAACAGCGTAAAAACATTCCAAAAAATCGTTAATTTTACAGACGTCATCTTCCCGGTTTTTTCTTCGAATTAAATATTCAATTCGGAGTATTTGTCGGCGGAGATGGACACTTTAAAGAACAGTTTCTCGGACATATGGTCGGTCTAAGAGGCTGTATATCCAATTTAATCTACGGCGGTATAGATCTTTTGCAACATGCAAGACGAAGACAGGGTAATAGTAAGGTAAAGTACTTTTCATTAATTAAAACTGCTAAGTTAAAACAGAAACGCCTGTTTTTTGAAAGAAAAGATTTTGTTTTCCATCTGAAATTGAATTTATATTTTTAATATAGGTCCACGGGGTGACTTGGAATTGTGATGCTGAATTTGATAGAGATGTATCAGCAGATATAAGCTTTGTTGAAGACAATGCTTATATAATGCTCTTACATTCAGTTGGTAGAGGTGGAGCAAGGTTTGTAAAAAAAATGTTTCTATTTTAAGAAAACTTCAAGCCAGCAACTAGAAAATTTTAACATTTTTTCATATTATAAATAATTATAGATGGCAGTTTGAAATGAAATCCTTATCCAATGATAGTATTCTTCTTTACAACTCTGACATATCAGCTCAAGCTCATTTAATAGCAATCGAAATAATAAATGGCCGTTTGAACGTTCTGTTGAACAGTCCGAAATCAACACGAGTCACTAATAAAGTCCCGGTATCGGATAATAAATGGCACAAAGTCGTAGTGCACTTTAATCCATCGATAATAGAATTAACGGTCGATACTACGATGGAAACGGCTAGAGTTAGCGGTAGTAAATTTCTCGATTTAAAAGAGGCTTACTATCTTGGCGGTTTGGAGCTGTCACAGCGTACAAGAGCGATGGTAAAAGGTGTTCAAACTGCCGATAGCAGTTTCAAAGGATGCTTGAAAGGACTAGCTGTAAATGGTAAGTAATGTTAATTTCTTTTACCCAGGTTTTAAAACAGTTTAAATAATTAATATTTTTTTTTATACAGGTGAATCAATCGGACTGCCAAATGCTAAATCCACTTTTGGAATAAAGTCTGGTAGTTGTGTTACGGCAGGTTTAACAGTAAGTATATTTTCCTATTAGTATAATTAACAACTAATGAAAAATAATGTGTCAAAATTATATAAGTTTATAATTTTATAATATTCTATAAACCGTTGATATTATTCCTAACTGCACTTTATTATAAAATGTCATTAATACATATATTGATTTAGAATAAAACTGCAACTGAATTAGACATATTATCAGTTGCTCCATTAAAAGTTGTTGAGGGAAGAAGAGCATCACTGACTTCAGAACAAATACATTTAATCACCGACTACCCTCGTTGGGGTCTTCGTGATTCTACTGTACTGTTAAGAGTTTTGAAATTATTTCATGGAAAGATTATTACTTACAATGGAACCAATGTGGATAGATTTTCATTACTAGATTTATTAATGACCAAGGTAATTCTATAAATCCGATTTTTATGTATATATCGATTAATCTTTTTTTTTTTCGTAGATTGAATATTTACATGATGGATCCGAAACATTAAAAGATGAAATTCTACTTGAAATCCGTTTTGGAGATCATGTGATACCTTCACTGCCATTGTACTTACAACAAGGCCACATGTTTTCAATACCTGTCGATATATCACCGACAAACGACCCGCCTGTTATTGTCACCGGTGTTTTACGTGTTGCTAAAGTATGAAACTGTAGAAATGTATCTTGACCGAATGATAGATTGATTTTTTATTTTAAAAATGATAACAAATCAGTATGATAATTATTTTCATTTGGTTTGTTCCTAGCTAGATGTTTTATGAAGCATGTTATTAACTGATTTTGTTTCTCGTGAATGGATTGCATCTCATTTTAACAAATTAATTTTCTGTAGAGTGGTAAGTTTTGTATGTTTTGTTTTGTTTATTTTTTTTATGTAATTTCTAATTATTTTTTGCTGTATAAAATGCTTTATATTTATTTTTTTCTTTAATATATATTGTTTGTAACTGTTCTGTTTTTAATACCAATCAATGTTGAATTTATTTTTGCAAGTAAAATATATTTTTAATAATAACGTGTAATGTTATTTTTTTATGTGTCTTTAAAAGTAAATTCTTATTTAGGGTACAAGAAAAATTATAACAACAGATGTACTCAGTGCAACAGATCCAGACAATAAATTATCTGATATCACTTATACTATCCCTGTACCTGATTTCAAAAAGTCAAAAGCAATGACTGCGATTTCATTGATCGGTCAATTTGAATATATCGATCAGCCACAAAAACCGATCTTCGAATTCACTCAACAAGATATCAATAACGGTCTTGTTGTGTTTTCACACTTTGATCTTTCTGAGAACGGTGTGACTCGTGACAATCGTTCAAATACGGAATACATTTCGTTGGATGTAACCGATAGTGTATCTCAAAATCAGACTGTTGTTCTCATGATTAATTTCTTTGATCTTGAATTAAGAATTAAAAGTAATAAAGGTATAACGATGGTGCATAATACATCGTCCGTTCTGCAGTCGAAAGAATTATCGTTCACGGCGAATATCATAGACGAAAGTATATTGAACAGTATAAGATTCGACGTAGTCGAACAACCTAAATATGGCATTGTGGAATGTGAAAGAGATAAACGATTTTGGGAGATATGCGATTGGTTTTTGAGTAGTGAAATTTCACAGAAAAAAGTTAAGTATAAACATAACAAAGGAGCTCCCAAAAGCGATGAATTCAAGGTAATTATTTCAGATTGTTCTGTAAATGTAATGAACTAAATAAAACTAATCACTTCGATTTTAGTTTCGGGTATCGCTTAATAAAATTCGTAATCCTGTTGTTTACAATTTCACAATAACTTTTGTGAAACTAGAACTACGGAAAACACATCTCAGAAGAGCTATTTTAAACGGAACGTCGGAATTGATTTTATCGAACGAATACGTACAATATCAAACACACCCGATTATAACTCCGAACAAAAATATAAAATATTCCGTAACAAAAATACCGAGATACGGAAACATAATATTGATTCAGAATAATAGAAGAATTGAAACTTCGATGAGCTTCACACAATCGGATATTGAAAAATACAATTTAAAATACGTTTTACACAGGCGATCTTTTTCTAGTATTAACGATTCAGTATCGTTTATAGTCAGTACTAAAAATTCAATCGATATTATCGGAACATTATCTATCATGTATTTTCCGAGTAAAGAGCTTTATTCTCAAGTAGATGCAAATTTCAAACGATTACAAGTCATCGAAGGAGAAAAAGCAAACATACAAGTTACGCATTTAAATGTCAAAGTAGATTTTGTTTCTGAATTAACCTACAATGTAACTCATCCTCCTGTGCATGGCACAATTCAGTTATGTAGAGATAAACGTTGTAATGATTCTAAAACTTGTACAGTGAATTCCAACAATTGTATTAAAAAACTATCGTTTACAACAGAAGATATAAAACACGGTTATGTTTACTACGTCCATGACGATTCAGAATCTCACAACGATAGCTTTTATTTCATGGCATTTTCAATGGAAAATGATTTTCAATATGTCGGTATATTCTATATCGATGTGATACTTAAAAATGACAATACACCTACTCGTGAAATAGACAGAGTCCTACAAATCGTTATAAATCAATCAAAATTGATTACTGGAAATGACTTACGCTATTCAGATCAAGATATCAACACTAAAACATCAAATATAATTTACACATGTCAGAGTATTACAAATGGTAATTTGTATAATGCAAAAAATCCCTCAGAAAAAATCACAACATTCACACAAGCAGATATAGATAATAACTTAGTACTTTTTAAACACCACGGAGATGAATACGGGAAAATCACATTATGGATTACAGACGGACAATTTTACGTTAACGGTGACTTAGAAGTGTATGCTAGCAAACCGTTTATAAAAATATTAACTAAAGAGATGACTGTGCAAGATGGAAAAAATTTTACTTTAAGTACTGAATTTTTAAACATTGAAACTAATTTAAATGTAAACAACGATGAAATACAATACAAAGTTATAAGAGGTGTTAAAAACGGTATATTAAAAATGATCGGAAAAAACGAACCGGTATTTTATTTTAAACAAACGGATATCGATTCCGGACGAATATCTTATTATCACAGCGGTTCGAAGACCAGATCGGACAGTTTTATGTTATACGTCCAATGCAAAAATTCATCGGCGAAAACCGAAGTCAGTTTACGTATCTTGCCGGCAGTCTATTGGTATCCGTTAGTGCCGGCTAGTCCGATCGAACCTCTCTTAGTCGAAGAATCCACTAGCGTAGTGATTACGAAGAAGAATCTAGCGGTAAGTGCTCGTTTTCAATGATGACGAAATTATTTCAAATAAAGTTTAGATATTTAGAACGACCGCCTCGATTATAGGTCCTTCATCCTGGGATACCTCCGTATTTAATTAAGTATTATATTACATCGAAACCTAAATATGGATATTTACAATCTTCTAAAGGTTTAGCTGATATGACTATTATTGATCAGTCGATAATCAATGAAGGTCGACTTCAATATATTCAAAATGTTGCTAATCAAACTTTCGACACGATAATGTTCAATGTCACAAACGGTATAATCTGGTATGAAAATTTAGAGCTGAACATTCAAATCATACCTGAACATTTTTACATAAGTACTAAAATTTTAAATGTCAGTGAAGGTGAATCTGTTGTAATCACAAAAGATTATTTGAAGATTATCACTGGCTATTATGAAGGAAAAGTTGAAGAATACAGTATAGTCAGACAACCTAAGCATGGATTTGTCCGAATTGGAAATAGTAGAGAACATGTACAGAAATTTACAGAAAAAGATCTGGAAAAAGAATTAGTGAAGGTATAATAAAATAATTAAATGAGATAAATACACGCAATAATAAAAAAACTTTTTTTAGTATATGCACGATAGTTCAGAAAATTTTGAAGATGCGATCATTATTATCGGTCATGCAGGCACAAGAGAAAGTATACCCTGTATATTGGAAATTATCGTATCACCGGTCAATGATCAAACACCGATGCTTGTAAATAACACTGGACTTAAAATCTGGGAAGGAGGATGTGCTGTTATTAGTAATACAAATTTAGGTAAATAGATTAAACCATTTCATTTTTATAAAATCTTTAAAACTGGAATTATCTTTTAGGTGCTACAGATGGAGATTTTCCACCAGATAGTATTATTTTTAAAATCACTGCTAGTTGGTGGGGAAACATAATATTATTCACTAATACTACACCGACACAGTCGTTTACACAAGAAGACCTTGAACAGGGATTTGTATATTTTAATCACACAAGTAATTTTTTACTACTTCAATCTGTATGTAATTTTATATAAACAATATGCATATCATTCTTTTTACAGATGGGACAATTGCGAAATTCTCTTTTCGTTTGAGTGACAGCATTCATGAATCTAAAGAGCACACGTTCATTATAGAAACAAAACCAGTAACTTTGACTTTACCTCAAAACAGTGGCCTTCATGTTTTTCCATTAAACCGTCAAATGATAACATCGGCACATCTCCGTGCTGAAACGTCCGATAAAGAACGAAAAAAGGTGTTCACAATAACAAAAAACCCGAGTCTAGGACGGATTGTTATAGAAACAGAAAATGGAAACTTTTATATTATAGATAAATTTACACAGAGTGACTTGAACAAAGGATGTATTTTCTATGAACACACACACCCGTTTGATAGTCTTTATGCAAATGATTCATTTGTATTTAGTATCGAAGCCAATCTTGCTAAAAAGTTGACTTCACAGGTATATGATTAAAACTAAATATGTTATTTAGAATTTTACAAACGATACTTGAAATGTTTTTGCAGATTTTTAATATCGATATATCGGTATCATCGGGAGGTCTCGATAGTTACATATCGATCACACCTATTACAGTGGATGAAGGCGGATCGAGCACGGTGTCTTTAAATATGTCACGTGTAATAACATTTCTTCAAAACCATGCTAATTTACCAGCACCTATTATACACGCAACTGCATGGTCCCCACAACACGGCTATTTTTATGTAAACGAAAATGTTAATTTAACAATATTCACTCAAGAGCAATTCGATTCCGGTCTAATCAAATATCAGCACGATCATTCGGACACGTTGAACGACACTTTACGATTCACACTGTATCTAATACCGGAATACATAACTCTTTGTAATGTTACGATACCGGTAAAAGTTATCCCGATCAACGATCAGCCTTTTAAATTGATAACTCAAGCTCCTAGTATGAGTGTTGTGTTTGGAGAAAATGCAACAATAACAAAAGATTTACTGCTCACCGAAGATCCTGATACAGAACCAAGAGATTTAAAGTATGATATTATAACAGAACCGTCTGAAGGGAAAATTTTACTGTTACCAGACAAAATAACAGCAAATAAATTTTCACAGGAAGATATCAATAATGGTAAAGTCATCTATAAACATTCAGGTGAATAGTTCAATGCAAGTTCAATGTAATAGTTACATTTTGAAAGTTGTTTTTTTTATTATTATTACTGACTCATTATTATTGTACATGAAATATTTTCAATTACAGGCTCTAATTTCACAGTTACATTTTATTTTCGAGTTTGGGATGGAAAATTTAAACCAGTATATACGATATTCAATATTCAGATTGTCCCGATCAGTATTCACTTAACACCTGGAACAAAATTATTTATCCAACAAGGTCATAACGTAGTTACTTTGAGAGTTCAACATTTACAAGTGAAAACAAATGTAGATTCTTATAGACTCAATTACAATATAACAAAAAATCCACAACATGGATCTATATATGTATCTGATTCACCCAAGTTTTCATTCACCTTTAGTGAACTGATAGAAGGACACGTAATGTATATGCAAACTGACATGACTACAGCGAGTGATACATTTGAAATTTGTGCGTATGTTGATTCTGTAGCTGTCTCGAATACTATAACGGTCACAATGTCAGTTCAACCGTTAATGCAACGTGGTAATTTCACAGCACAGATAGGAAGATCGACAAAAATCGGCTTAAAAGTTTTAGACGCTTCGCCTTTAGTTGAACTTACGTCTGGAAATCCTATTTACAATATCGTAAGTAAACCGACGCACGGAACGATAAACAAAATCATCCGTAGCTCGGGAGATCATCGTATAGTATACGATTTAGAAGTAGACACTTTTTCGCACGAAGAAATTCGTAGCGGTCTGATATTTTTCGTAGTACCGGATAATGAATCTTTGGACGGCACCGAAGATGTTTTTATTTTCATGTTGTCCGGTAGTATTTTTCAACCGGCGTTCGGTGAACTCAGATTTAAAATAGTATCTGATAAAATGGAACCGGAATTAAAGCGTCACCACGGCGGAATGCACATAGCGAGTCCGAATATGAGTAGCGATTATCTGCCTATCGTTATTATGTTGATAGGAGTTCTTATTTTGGGTATCAGCGTGATTGCAATAATAAAGTGTAGATCGATCAGTCCGCTGAAAGAAGAACCCGGTATAATCGACGGTTGTCAACAACCGATTCCTTTGCCGAGACCACCGGATCATTTGATGGCTTCGACGCCACATCTGAAGAGGTACATTTCAGAGGAACTAGCATTACCTACGCCAATCTCGGTACCACATTGCAAGGTATTAATTATATTTCTTTAGTTTTTATCAGTCTGTAATTTGATTACAAATTTGTACTATGTGAATTTAAATTTGCTACAGGTTACTCCATTAGGGCCGGTTGAATCATCGTTAGCTAGTTCAGAACTAGATGTACATTCGAGATATCCGTATGGATCGGCTGAAGAAGGAACAATAATGGAAGACTGGTGTAGTCACGATGCACCGTCCGACAGTACAGGGCAACAACCTTTGCCTAGAACGAATGCTGCTAACCCATTACTAAGAAGAAATCAATATTGGGTCTGACAGAATCTACGAGAGTCTGTAGTGAAATAAATATTAGAAATAAAATATCGAGCTTTCTAAAAGTCAAGAAGAAATGGACCTATACAATTATTGTTCATTTTTTTTTAATACTGTTGGATTTAAAAATAAGTTAGCACTTGTTACATATACTGTCAGTGGTAAAAGAAATGTGTTTTACTGATTCCAACTACTACTGATTGAAATTATTGACTTTGATAAACTTTGTACATTTTTTACTGTGGCATTCATCAACACTGGTTGTGTTTTTCCATATTTTATATATATATATATATATATATATATATATATATATATATATATATATATATATATATTAAAATAATCATTTAATATTACAGAAAAGTAATAGTATAAAATAATGATAATAATAAACAAGAACAATAAATAAGTCAGTGATAACATAATAACTTCTATAAATCATAAAGTGAAATGATATATTAAATAAAAATAAACTATAATCTAAACAGTCATATCATATTTTAGACATTTATAATATTACCCTGATGAGTATAATGTAACTATAAAAACATTGTAAAGTGTCAAATTCACTAAACAATTTCTTATTATATTCTGACCACTTTTATAACATCACACTGATTAAAACAGAATCAAATTAGAAATCAAAATATATTATTAATTACCTGCAAGAAAGATAAAGCATTATTGATTTTCTTTGTAGATGAGTTTTGCTTTAATTACATAAGCATATATACTATTTAGTACAATATTTTTCTGTACATAATAAAAATCAATTAGAACATAAAAAAAATTAAGTTGTAAAATAATTTTACAATACAAAATAATAAATGGACATTTTTTGCAATCATACAAAAAGTCTAATAAAAAGCTCAAAAATCGTGATTGTATAATTCTATATATCAAAAATTATTTTTCATATATTTCTCGATTGTTTTAATATTAAAAACCATAAATGAAAATCGATTCGATTTACGACGCATACCGAAACGGCACTAAATCAATAATCTAACCGTGCATCGAAAAACTTTTGATGATAACTCTGTGCGACCGATAAAACGAAAAAGAAACGTGTAGTTGAAAACGTACATTTTTTTATCGAATACGAAATGAGAGTGCAATAATATACCTTAATTAAATCTTAATTTTATATAACAAATATATGGAAAGGAAGCGAAATTTAATAATATTTAATATGAAAGTTGATATATTTTTTAATTAACTATAAGCTATAACATCTAATTACAAGTTAACGTACTTAATTACTTTAAATGAAGAATGTGTTTTCAAACGCTACAGATTTTAAACACTTTCGTTCTCGTTTACACAAAAACGTACAAAACATGTAATTAGTTTCAATATGTAGTATCGAAACATCCGAGATTTTTTTTTAGTGTACAAATGTCTTATGTACTTTATACTAGTTTATATTTTTATATTAATTTACTTATTTCATATGCTTGTAGTATAGATGTGTGAAATTATTAAAAAACTTTTATAAATATGCTGTTTAATACTTTATACACCTTGTACAATACTTTATTATAAATGGATTTTTCAATTAAAACCATCAATAGGCAAATATTAAAAGCGATATAAATATAACATTATCGACAGAATCGATAATAAATTAAAAAAATATCTATATAAAATACCTAAGTCAATTCTATTCTAGAATATTCAGAAATAAAAATATCTTGAAAATTTAACCTTAGAAACATATATTAAACGGATTGTTCATTATGTACAGTATAATTTATATAAAAATATGGATAGTATAACAAAAACCATAACATACTTATCACTACTCGATTTTAGGATCACATCTTTTGAATATAAATTGGAGTCTGTTTAACAAACTGATCTAACTTTGTCTTGAACAAGTCACTTTGTATAGGTCGAGTTAAATCACATATAGGATTCTTTACAACATATTCCACATAAATCTGGAACACGCCAGGTATTTACAATAGATTCTTGCAGAGCAATACTAAATTTGTATTTTTACCTGATTATATATTTCTTGTAATAACTCACGAACCCCTTGAACAACAGTATCAGTACTCAATATAAACTTTAACCCCGACGGTGTTTCGAAATAATGTAATGTATATTTATTTGTTTTGTAGTAGAGAAACCCGTCTTTTGGATCAGTCGGCGATATTTTATTCACGAAACTTTTTATGGAAAATAACATACCATACATAAGTTTCGCTTCCTATAAAAGTTAAATGGAGATGTCAAAAATTAATCTACAAGTAAAATCAATACTAACTTGCGTACCTCCTCTTTTGTTATTCCCGACTGTTTGATTCTATTCCATTCTGTATAAAATAATAACGTGCCAAATCGATCAAATATGTAAAAGTTGTAAATCATTTTTCTCTATAGTTCAAATGTATAATATCACCTATGATGGATCCTAACAATGACAAAAAGGTTCGTTCAATATTGATTTATTGTAGACGTGTGTATTTTTTTCCTTTTTAACATAGCCTTAGATTTTCCTATTTAGAAGTACATAATATTACACATTATTTTTTATTCGACAAAAACTCAATAAGTATTTAACTTGCCCGTAAAAGATTAATGTCAAAAAAACAACAACATGAACTCTCCTTTAATTAACTGCTTTTTAATGCTATTTGAGTTTTAAGATGTCAAACAAAGTAAACATTGATCGATATTGTTATGGATTTGTTTGTAATTGTAAATAAATAAGTTTTACTCGGAAAAAATGTACAATGATTATATACTTTCAAGTTAGTGTATCAGTATTGTTTTTTTAAGAGTGTTTATTCATAATTTTCACGATTATACTTAAGTATCATGTGAATATTTGTTCGTATACTTAAATAAAACATAATGCTCGAGTGCCTCTCAAAGGCATTTTTTTGTGGAAATGAGCGAAACGGACGACACAGATGTTTTATTATTAATTCCACCTGACTTTTTCCTAGTCCCGTCAAGTGATTCTGATGACGGTGGCCGAAAGTCACTGAATTGTTTCAAAAATACATTCTCATTCAGTAAAACCATCGTTAATGACTTACTGACACAAGTAAATTCGCTCGAAAATCGAATTCAGTTAATAGAAAGTCAGTCGGATACTAGCACTCTGTATAATTTAGATGGTTCGGTTCATAGTTACTCCAAGCAATTCAAAAAGCCTTTAACTCCTCCTAAAAACAGGAGGAAGATGTCCGGTATCCGTGGTCGTTTCAGTATAAGTACGGACAATTTAAAAAATAATTACGATTCTTCTAGTGTTCAGAGTACACCTCAAAAACCGAAAAAAAAATCTTTTATGTATTCTTTACCTACAACACCTAGTTCGATTACCGATTATGACGGTACGTTAAGAAATAAATATCGACAGGTTTCAGGCATGGAATTAAATAAACATTCGCCGGCTAGATCGAACTTAAGTTCCAGATACGACCCGTCGGGGAACAGTTACGATTCATTACGAATGTCGGTACGGCCGTCGAAAGACCGTTCTGGAAATTTAACGCTCGACGAATTGCATTCACGCTACGAATCGACCAACTCCGAGTCTACGGTTAAACGACATAACACCGCAGAGATGCAAAAAGTTTACGTTCCGGAAATTAATTTACAAAAAAATGCCAAACATTCCACAGATAACAGTGCAACAACCGATATGGATGCAGATGAAAGCAGTTTGAATACAAGCGTTGAAAAACCTATAGAACAAAGTCAATTTTTAAGTGAAATAGATAGCTTTTTACATAATGTAAAAATTATACAAAATCATCTTACTCATAACAAAAACCCAAATAGCTGGGATCATTCATTCGACTACAATCTTTATAACAGTCCTGAATTCAAAGCAATAGCTAGAATGCAAATAACTGAAAGTGCTGCCATACGTGACAGAGCACTATCATTTGAAAAAAACAAAACAAACGATAGCAATTTAGAAAATTCTAGTAGTAACGTTAAAAGTAATGAAGTAATACCGAAAAAAAATTATTCAGATGTTTTTGAAAATTGTCAAAATATGCCATCTAGTTTAGAAAATAGGTCACTGTTATTTAAACAGAAGAAAGATTCACAAAACAGTAAGGATAATACAGTGACAACAGACTGCATGAATAAAACAGGAGATTCACAGAAATTACATGTGACTGAAACTGATTCACTGCCTGAAAAGCACTCATCAAATTCCTCAAACGACATAATGAAGCGCCATATTATTGGCGGATCAACCAAAAGTCCAGATTTATCAAAAAATCCAGAAAAGAGTTCTGACTTGAACGAAGATGATGATGTATTAAAAAATCATCAACGTACAATTGAAACACTGTTACGGGCACTTCAAGATAAACAGAATGAATTACTGGTATTACAGAAAAAAACAAAAGTTGATAATTCTATTTCACAAATTCCAACTAGTAATAAACAACAGATTCATTCTGAATCAAAAGAAATGGAAAAAAATAAAGAAAAAAGAATGTATCAAGCAGGTGATACTATTGATTCAGTGCCAGACTATGGTTTTGGTATGAGAAATATTATGTACAGCACTTTGGATAAATCTGAAAATCAGATGTCAAGTAATGTAACATCAAATTTAAAACCTGATTCTATGATATCAAATGCACCTGTTTGTGAACCTCATTGCATAAAGAAACATGTTTATAGTGTAGGAGACAACTCTGTTATAAACACAAATAATACTCATATAAGACATGCTCATGAGTATGATGACAATAGTGTGAATCAAAATATTTATAATGTTCAAAACAGGACAAGGCCTGTTGGAGAAGACAATCATTATATATCGAGCAATGAAATGAATCAAGTAACATTCACAGAGAATTCAAAGAACAGTTCTAATAATCCTCAGTATGCTGCCGTTATTAAAAACCAGAATGAGTTAAAAAAAAATGTGGATGGATTTAATTCGCTGTTAGATAAACATTCTGACATAATTTGTACAAATGCTACAAATGTTATAGAGTTGCATAAAAGAATGTTAAGTAGAGAAAACACTTCTCAGTCACAGTCATCAGTAAGTACATGGAATTCAGATTTAAATATAGATCAAAAACAATCACAACAATCCAAAACATTGCCAGATAATCAAGATGATATAGCATATAGAAACATTCCTGATACTTATTTAATAAAAATGTTAGAAAATATGTATGGTAGGATAGATTTTCATCAAAGTAATATTAAGAATAACATAAATAATTCCTGTTTGACTCATGCTCAAAGTTATTCTTCAGAACCACAATGTATTCAAAATAATCCTGATATAAAAAATGCACAATACATGCCTTCACAATCTGAATATAGTATCGAAAAAATTAACAGTGTTCAGTCTGTGGAAACGCAGACTGACTCGCAGCCTTCTATAGAAAATAACTCGAACAATAGTAGTACATTGTTAAGTTTATCAGAATTGTGGGGACAAAAATCTATTGAAAGAAATCATGCTGTTATTGAAGATGAGAACTTACATAAAGCAACCGATCAGAAATTAAAAGAAGAAAGATTTAGACGACAGGTTTGTTATAATTTTTTATCGTAAAGTTTAAAAGAATGGCAAATGAAAATTTATTTTTCTAATTAACGATACAATTTTAGCATTGTGAAAAGTTAATTGAAGCATTGCAAGTTAGACTACTTGAATCTCAAGAAAAATTAGCTGTCGCTTTAAAAGTGGATATGGCAAAAGATGAAGCAATAAATAAATTACGTGATTCTTGTTTAGTTGCAGTGAAGAGATATGAAAAGTTTCAATCAGAATGCAGTCAACTGGCTGAAGAACTAGAAAAGTTGAAAAGTTCTTCATCTGAGCAAATATCCGAGGCAAATAAGGTATAGTTGAACACATTTACATTTGTTAAGTGTCATAAATGTGAAGAAATAGTTGTAATTTAACATAATTTTGTTTATAAATGTATATATATTTATAACAATTTCATAAAATCACAGTCACCTACATTTTTTTATAATTATATATTTATTATAAACAAAATCACATCATAAAAAAATATGGAAAAAATTATAAAAAAATATTAAAAATAACAATTAATTACAGAATAAGAAATTAAAGATTTCAAGTGTATTTAACTAATTTCAGTTAGAATTAATTTCAAAGATCATAAACTTGTAAATTTTGAAAATGAATATGAATTGCTAAACAGATTTTTGCTTTCAATAAATTTGAATATAATTTTTAGAAAGTGCATCATTATGAAAATGAATTATCAAAAGCTTTAGAAGTAGCACGAAACAGTCAAGCACAGGCTGTTGATTCACAAAAACAAGTAGTTATTTTAAAAATGGATTTTGTTAAAGCGCAAGATGAAAAGAAAGTGTTAGCTGAAAATGTACAAAAACTTGAAAAGGAATCATCAAAAGTAATTACTATGATTTTTCACAATTACATTTTCAAAACTTACTTAAAAGTGAAAGGTTTTCTATCAGTTATAGATACATTGACTCTTAATTTTTAGGATAAAAAACTTTTAAATGATTCCCGACAATCATTAATCACAAATAAAAAAACCATTGAAGCTATACAGTGTGAAATAAAAAAACTTCAAGAAGAAAAATCTGTTTTTGAAAAAAAATATACAGAAGAACAGAAGAAAGTTCGTGAATTAGAAAGTCAGAAAAGTACACTACAAAAATCGTACGATGAGCTGAAAAGCAATGAGGTAAGACCGTTCTTTAATACAACAATTTATGTATTAAATAGCTATTATGCATTTTACTGCGATGATAATTCAAAACAATCTGTCTTATATAAAAACGTTAAACTAAACATCTTTAAACTTGAAAATCATAAAATAAAAGGCATTAAAACAGATATACAATGCTTTGAAATTATGATTTTGATCATCTTAAAAAATATGCTTATAAAAATTAGTTTTTCTCTGATAGAAAAAATTACAAACAGAAATACAAAATATAAATGTTGAAAATGAGAAGTCAAAAGTTGAATTAAGAGCATTCTATCAGCGGCAAGTTGAAACTGTTGTTAAGGAAAAATTACAACAATTTCAAAGTCAATTGGAAGCTGCAGAGAAAGCATTACAAGGACAAATCGAAATAGCACAATTGCAAGTTGCTAGAACAGCTGCACAATATATGCAAGAAACAATCGAGAAGTTAGTTATGCCTTATTAATAATACATTAGAATTTATTTATAAAAAATATTTGTTTCAGTTTTATTTTCATTGATTTTTTCTTTTTAGATACCAGTTAGAAATTCATCTACTAGAAGAAAGACATTCCGAACAGATCCGATTGCACGTGTTAAAATTGGTCGATGCTGAAAAAATCATATCGGAGACGAAATCAAAACTAAAATCCTATAATATCCGTAAAGTGCAACTGGCAAAACAGTTGCATTCTCTCATGGAAGCACAATGGAAAGAAGCATTGAAAATCCTTACGAACAATGGGCAAAGCCCTGGATTGTTAGGTAATGACATTTATTTTTAAATGTAAAAGAACACACATTAACATAAATGTTCACTTGTTAGGCAGTGATACAGAACTTAAAAAACCGGATTCCAGTGCAGACATACAAAAATTGTTAGCTTTACACATCAGTGATGATATAGCTAATGTCGATGCAGTACATTGTGTTATGCAGAATTATCAAAGGCCACATTCAGCACCGCAAGAAGTAAGTTTTTTGTTATATTAAAGTTAAAAACTCACATATTACATTTATTACAGAAACCAACATCCGATAGAAACAAACAAGATGTCATTGGTGAGAAAAAAGAAACTTTACAGAGTGGCACATCTTACAATTCTCTTATTAGCGGAACATCTGAAGACATACCGTTTAGTAAAGATGGTCAACAAACATACAGAAAAAATCTTAAACAAGAACAAATCATTAACAATGATACTCCTATTTCAAGCAGATCATTCAAGAGCAGTGCAGTGAGGGAAAATGAATTACAAAAATATATTAAAATGGTATATTTCGTGCCATGCACCAGTCTATATTTTTAAAAAGAATAACATTTTACTAAAACACTAATTCATTATTCAATAGCTATTAGAAAGATCTCCAGGCCGACTAGTTACGAGTGAAAAAACAGTCGATACCGCTTTCGCTGAAACATCACAGAGTCCTGGTAACGAAAGCTATGAAACACCGACGTGGCAGCCGATTGTAAATAAATTTCTCGGGTTTTAAATCACGGACTTTTTGATTTAATTTTTTTCAATATTCCAGATGAGAGGCACTCGAGATATACCGACACATTATACGGCAGAAAAAATTAAATTAAAAGAACAGAGATCGAAACCACCGTGGAAATGACAGGACCAGTTATTTGATTAAGAATCTTATAATGAATTTAAGAAACTCATATTCCAGTGTACATATAACATACAATTTCCAGTTCAATAAAAATCTTTAATTTTATATAAGAATTTATATCATATAAAACAAATGAAATATATACTTTATTTATTATTATTGTGTACTGTTTACTAGATTTGTTTTCAGAAACATTAATATACAATTCATATTACTTCTGTTGTATATACAAGAGTTATATGCAAGAGCTGTAAAAAAATAAAATATACACAAATAAACAGCAATCACTTTATTATCAAGAAAAGTAAAATATTCCTCAGTCACTTATTCAATTATTCTATTTGTTTATATTAACTTGCTACTTACACATGCATCGATCACTGTACTTGTAATAAATTCAGTATCATTTCAATTGATTACAGTAAATAACTAACGTTAACAATAATTCTACAAAATCATTATCGTTTATTATTAAAATAAACTGATTTAAACACAACGGAATTTGTATTTTTATACATAAAATAAAATATACAACTAGAAAAAATAAATCAATATTCTTTTATTTACTTTTAATATAACATATAAAAAACAGCATAAATTATAAAAATATATATATATATATACATTTTTTTTAAAAAAAATCATTTAATAAAACCGATATCAATAGAGATTTCATAAATTATTAATTACTCTTTATAGTTTTCAAATTGTTGTCATTGGAACAAAGTAACTACCTCATATATTTTATCATATTTTATGTAACATTAATTAATTTTAAACATTAAGATCACGCTGAAAAATAATTTTCAACTTTTGAAATATACCTATTTTTATACTGCCGCTTAAATAAACAATTAATAGTAAATAATATAAAAAAAATTAGATCTCAAAAAAATCCATATTAGAGGTAGTTTTTATATTTCATATTTGCTTTATATTAATCAATTTCAATTACTCATTTACATCAAAATAAGGCTGATTACAATTTACAATGAACATAAGGTACACTACACCTCGCACTTTCTTTATTAATATGACATTCATAATCTAGTTATAGATATGAATTTTTTCTGAAAGTATTAATTACTAAATCTATTTCTATATTGAATGGAACAGAAGTTAATTTTCCTGTTCAACTACTATTGAAATTTTTAATTATGAATCGATTGATTTTGTACTTGAAAGTATTAAAATCTCAAATATTTTTTTCAATAATTGTCTGTCAAAATGTAAGCTTCTATAATTATTTTTTATTTACCACAAATTTCAACCTACATTTGAAACTATAAAAGTCTTGAATTTTTCAACACAAAATTAATTCAAAAACATCCGAACACATTTCAGTAATTATAAGACCTCAACAGATAAAACTGTTACTTTCAATCATACTTTTGCCTTTTGGTTTCCAATAACACTATGGAAATTTATCAATTTTATATAGAAGCTGGAGGTACTTTCAAAATTAACTATTTCAATGCATCTTACTCATATTTTGGAGTCTGCTCATTTCATTTATAACTATTTATCTTTTGATTCCGTGTCTATCTCACTTCCTTCGATCAGTACAACTGAATAAAATAAGAGGTCGCAGCATCTCTCCACGCCGGATCGTCGGATACCATAGCTCGACATAAAGGACACGTCGGTTCACGGTCGAGCCAAGCGCAGACGCACGCTTCGCAAAATATATGCCTGCAAGGTTGTAACGCGACCGGCTCGTTGAACGAATCGTGACATATCGGACACTGTTCTCCGGCCGTCCTCAGTTGTTCTTTATTCGCTGCCGTACCGATCGTCACGTTCTGTATGAGTTTTATACAAGCGGTTTTAACGAGTTTTAAACGAGCGGCCAGATCGGCACCTTTAGCGACCATGTACGCAGCGAACAGAAGAACGCCCGTGATGCGTTCCGCACCGTGATAAGAATCTAACATGAACCATAACCACGGTTGAATCGGAAGTAAACTACGATAAAGTTGAGATATAGATTCACAAAAAAGGTAAATTTTACCCTGAAAAAATATGAATATTTTCACAGTGGAAGAAACAATAATAAGTTTTACTTTTTCATACATACCCTCCTTTGATACGGAATGATCGTAGCAGGAATCATAGTCACGACTATTTTTAAGATTATCGTAATTAATTTAAGCATAAAATCCATCACCGATACAGTCCATAAAAGATCCCAAACAGTTCCGGGCGGCGTGTACGGTGGCATAAACACCAAACTAGGATACAATTTATCGTCATTGAAAATATAATTAATAAACACCATACATCCGATAATGTACACTAAAACTAATAACAAGGAACTGACGCTTCTACGAGCTTGTTTTCCGACTTCCCTCTTCAACACCGAATTAGCATGGCTGAACGTTATGAACAACGCGATCAAATTCAAAATCCCCTCGCGATGATCGTACACCGCTTTCGCCAACAGTATCAGAACGAACGGAACGTATTTTTGAAAAGTCTCGAGCAAAGCTCTCGCTTCCGGTACTTGTCGGAGAGCGTCGACCGTCACGCTATCTTCCGCGTTGTTGTTGTTGGCGGGCGGCGGAGTGAAATAACTCTCGGGGATAGAATTATGCCTAGACGTGTTGTTCGTGGAAGGCCCGTTACCGTCGGGAGAAGGCTGTTGACTATCGACCGTGATGACGTAATCCGTATTTTGCGAACCGTGTCCGTTGATCGAAGAGCTAGACGGAGCAGACGTTATAACGGGTTCGACCGGTTCGGTCGAAGAATTCTGTGAATTTTGTGAAATCTGCCTATTGAGTAAACTAGTCCGTGCTTGCTCGACGAACGGCCTGATTTCATCAAAAACCTGATTGAAATTCTCGCGAAACAATCGGGACCCGTCAACGGTCCTCCGCTGAAAATTTACAGGCCCGATACGAATATTACTCATAATGCTCGGTGGTGCAGACACATGATGCATTAAAATACCACTTTCATACTGATGACCAAATAATGTGTTTTCTGGATTTTGCACTGGAGTTGTTTGACTCGATTGTGTGTTTTCGTTACTTTGCGACTGTGGTTGTGCCATAATTTACTTTTTAAATTTCGTAACAGTTTAAAATCGTACAGAAACAATTTTGTTTCTTTCAAAAAAAAAAAAAAATGTTTAGGTTAAACAATAATCGCACAAAACAATAAATGATCTTTAAACTCCTATTTATAGTGACGCAAAAGCAATTGTAATTCGGAATGTATAAACAATTTTTATAAATAATTTGTTATCTTATATTAAATATGCGTAATAATAAAAGCAATTACAATTCTGACATTCTTGGTCACACCACTTCATGCTGTTCAATACAAAACCAGAGCAAAAAAAATGTACATAGAGACTATATCTACATATCTTATATATTTTTTTTATATTATTAATTACAATTAAAAACTATCACAAATGATTAACATTAAAAGTGTTATCATTAACTGATAATATAAGTATGTGTATGTGTTATTTTATATACATATATATATATATATATATATATATATATATACATATGTGCATATGCATATACAAACACATACACACACATGTACGCATTATATATCATAATGAATCATAGCATCAAACATAAATATTAATCTTTACCATAAACTGTCAACTTTTTTCTTTGTTTATAAACTTATTATTATTAAAATAACAAATATATCAAATTTAAACTACATTAAATTACTTTATTTTTATACCATTTAAATAATGAATATAAATATGAGCTACTTATAATATACACACATATTTTGCATTAAATACATACATACATATATATATATATATA
Organism: Neoneuromus ignobilis; assembly: GCA_029203775.1. Classification (NCBI taxonomy): domain Eukaryota; kingdom Metazoa; phylum Arthropoda; class Insecta; order Megaloptera; family Corydalidae; genus Neoneuromus; species Neoneuromus ignobilis. The sequence continues at coordinate 1,986,874 of CP092092.1, forward strand.
TATATATATATATATATAGAATAATATATATATTATAAATATATATATTATATATATATATATATATATCTCAGAATAAAAATATTTTAAATATTTCACAATTCATAATCAAATAAAACAAATATTAATGTATATAAAATGAGAACTGATGTTGAAAGTGAAAGAACAAAACTGGCTATTTTATATTATTTTTGTAATTAATATTTTATGCATACTAATAGCAAATTATTTACTAATTTAAAATATATGTATATATCTCAAGTAAATGTTTCGACAGTAAAATAAAGTAAATATTTATTTAAAAAATAATAATATTAGGAATCAATTTTGACAATAAACATTATTGTTTTGAAATGAACAATACATATATAGTTTATTCAAAAAAATAAGAATGATTCGAATAAAAATGGTATTTGATTTCAATAAATAACAAACATATATATACCTGCATTATAACAGTTCTGGTATATGTATAATGACTTCGTTTTCAAAATTATGAATAATTACATACAGATATTATATGAATAGAATTAAAATGACAGATAAAATTTCATATCAATTACTTCAAAAACGATAAAAATATAATAAATATTAGCTTGTTTAAATAATGTACATCTGTCCAAATGGACGGGGTTTATAAACGATTTTCATTTGTTTAATGTATGAAAGAGTATGACGGTGAAATAAAAAAATCAAATACGCATTGTCGTCATTAAATCTATCAAAAAGTATTAAACATATTTGGAGTAAAAAGAAAAATATGTAATCAATTTCAAATTTTACTGCATATTTGTCGAGATTATATTTTTAAAACTTTATACAAATTATTTGATGACACTGTTGGTATCCCTGCGTTTCTTATGTTGATTATTAAGAGCATCTAAAAGTTTTTTGAGGTTGTATTTCTTTACAAACGTTCGAATTCATTTTAGTAATACGTATATTGTTTTATTAGTGCACATTTACAATTTGAAAGTATTTCATTTTGAATAATTTTTAAAAAAAATGTCTATTGGAGTACCTATTAAAGTGTTGCATGAAGCAGAGGGACATACAATAACATGCGAAACAAATACCGGCGAAGTTTACAGGGGTAAATTAATAGAAGCGGAAGATAATATGAATTGCCAAATGATTCAGATTACAGTAACGTATCGTGATGGACGTGTAGCGCAGTTAGAAAATGTTTACATTCGAGGATCCAAAATAAGGTTTCTCATATTACCAGATATGTTAAAGAATGCACCGATGTTTAAAAAACAGACGAAAGCAGGCACTGCCGGTCGTGGAAAATCGGCAATATTACGAGCACAAGGTACGTTTTGTAATTCTAACATATTAACAACGTAATTATTAATTTCTCGTCATTGAAAACAGCCGCTCGCGGTAGGGGAAGAGGGGGACCGCAAGGTCGTGGCCGAGGAAACGTACCCTGGCAGCAAGGCCAAGGAGGTTCCCAGGGCGGCAGAGGAAGAGGTGACCGTTAATAGTTATTTTACATGACTCGAAGCTAATTTTTAAAGATAATCGATTTTAAGTGTAATTCTATTTTTCGCATTCGTGAAGTATCGTTCTCGATTTTACAGCTATACTCGAACATACCGTTTCATTCTAATATTTGTAAGAGTTTTTGTATATAAAATTTCTTGTACAAATTTAATGAAATAAATATCATAGTGTTCATATTTCATGTGTAATCATTTGTAAAAACCGTCAGAAATATGTTTGAAAACATGGTCTCAAATAAAAGAGCACAAAACCATACATATTATTTTTATTTACGTGGCATGTTATATTTATAACGAATCTATATACATTTCTTTTAAAGTAACACTTAATTTAGATAATACATCAAATGTGACTAAAAACTAGGATCTTGAAATATATTTTAAGATTTTTCTCGGTCTTTATATTCAAACATTCAATAGCAATGTATTCTGCAAACATATGGATAAGAAAATATTTTATTTTTTTTTGAAATCACAAAGACACCATTAAATTCAATTCAAAATACAATAAAATAAGTTAGTAATACATTATCAACACCAGTTACTCGCGATTCATTCAAAAGACTATTGCTATTTTTCTTCAATAAAAGTAACGAATACTAATAAAATGTAATATCTTAAAAGACAATTGTTACAGCAATATATTAAAAAATATCATGCATCAACTACAAAATATACTTTATCCCATAAATATGTTTTTTTTCACTCCTAAGACCTCAGGAATACTTATTATAATCAGTCATAGGTACCAAACTAAAAGTGACAGATTAATGAGATCTGCAAGCAATTAACCAGCTCGAGTGTTCATCATAGCAATGTAATGTCGATATAAATCCAGCACTATGTGAACTAATGTATTTTTGGAAAATTGAAAATCAAATTCAGTAATTATCTATGTTTAAAATTTTCTAAGAAACTTATCAATAGAATTATTTTTGTTCATTTAAATTTTGATTCATTACAATTAAAATATATTTTTTCAACAATATATAACTTTTCAGAAATTCAACTATCAAAAAGAATATATATATATATATATTATAATATAAATATTTTCATGTAACTTACTTTAAATGAGAATTATTACAAAATGAATAAAATACTTAAAAAATTGAGAGGGAAACCACAAATGCTTTATTTAACAACCTTAATTTATGAAAAATTATCACTTTTAAAAAAAAATTTCAATTAAAAATAAAAATACAGCTAAAAATTATTTCATTTGCGGAAGACTAAAAGTTAAAACATCATTTATTAATGTGAACAAAATTACATTAATAAATAAATATAAAATACAATGGTAAAAACTGAAGAACTGATTTTAATTATAATAAAACACAACTGGTGAGAAATCGCTATATAAAAATAACATTTTATAAATAATTACTTCTATTTTTGTTTCAATTATGTATTTAAAATATTCTTTGGTTTAATCTGAAATCACAATGAACATTGCATTTTTTTAAAATGATATATGTGCATTTTGTATTAGTTCAGCGTATGAATAATTTTCAGATTTTTTTAATACATCAGTTCACACACAACTGTAACTAATCAATACGACAATGAAAAATGTGTTCTATTAAATGCCATGTTGAATTCTTACAAAAATAATGACAAAATATTTGTACAAATTTCAAAACTTGTAAAACGATAAGAAATCTAATCGATTTCATTTGAAATCATATACGATTTATCTACAACGTTTTGAAGACATGTATATTTATAAATCTATGATAGATTACCCACGCACTCACAGCTCAGTGTTTATTTATCTACTTAAATATTCTAGAAATACAACAACCAATTAGTTCAAAGAAACACTCAGCACATAGCACCATTAATATTTTGATGTAATCGATTTTAACAATTTTAAAACATTGTGTAAATATAAAGCTTTTTTGTGTGAATCTCTTCTGGAAGAAACTAAATAAAAAGTACATTGAAAATATTTTAAAAAAAAAAAAAAAAAAAAATGATTAAAAAGTAGTGGTTTTTCTTTACAAAAAGCTTAATTTTTTGCATTAACATTAAATCAGCATAGTTCATTCATTTCGTGATGCTTAAATACATAAAAATATTACACAATCATAATTAAAAATATACATATTTTATTAGAATGCCCAATTAAAATGTGTGTACGATAATACATTTCAGATCTGAACATCTTTTGCTTCAGATAAGATTTTTTTAAGCGTTTTTAGATTCAATCCAGTCCGAACGAATGGAAATAAAGAGAGACTTATCTTACATACTATACAAGTCTACATGTTATTTTTTTTTTTTAAATTGAAATCATCAAACCTCAACAAGTAGTTTGTGCAGTTTAATTTCACATTTTACATAGAATGACAAACTTGCTATGTACTTCAGTTGGTTGTTGATGCCGTCGGTTCATATACATACAAACGTACGTACATTATACGTACGTTCAAATTTTCACTTTTAACACAGTCTTTCACGGATCACCTTGGTCATTTTAGATACTACACTTCACTGTTAGTATCACATCAATGTCCTAGCTAGAGCTCGGAGGAAGGTTCGCTGAAGACGGGGTACTCACTACCACGACTGGCTTCACCAGCGTAGTACTGAGGTACTGTGCGTTTACCAATGGAACTTGTCCTACGGATTTCAACAACGGAGTAGTCATGACCTGAAACATCAGTGACATATAATTGTCAACTGATCGTCATATGACCAATTACATGAAATGTATAAAAATCAAGAACAATGTTATAAAATGGAGACTATTACGTTATATATTATTTATATACTAGATTAATGTTTTGAACGAAACAATAATGCACGTAAAAAGTATACCTTTCCATTGAGTTGAGATGGCGCTGCAATAATGTGAGCTACTTGGCTACCTTGAGACACGACCAGAGGAGTCAACGGTGCCAATCCAGAGAGAGATGTATGGGAAGGTACAACATGTGTAACTCCGGTTGTTCTAACACTATCTACGAACATAAAATTAAATTCTACGTCAACGCCCATATACGTCAAGTAGATATTTTACAAACGTGAGAGCAATTATCACTATTATTACTTTTATATTTGGCATTTCCGTTAACGTACCTGAAGTAATAGACTGTTTCCCTGAAGCGAGGGTAACCGCAGTGGGGCCGAGAGTAAGACCATTCGGCAGCGTCAAGCCTTTGGTCGTTCGAAAATTTGCCTGAGAAGCAGGCACCAACGCTACACTGCCAGAAACAACCTTATGAAGGGCTGGAGATGTAGTGATGGGTTCCTGCAGTCTGTTACTAACATTGGAACCTGATCATAAAAAAATAAACTCTTAGGCGCTCTGTCACTTCTTGTAAGTCAATCAAATAAATATAATTTATCAATTTGTACAATTTCAAAATTACCTGTAGTAGTGAGATCAAGATGAGTTGTGGCAGTAGTTTGCACAAGTGCCAAAGGCCTATCTGAACCAGATGTCTGAAGTAAAGTAAGCTGTCTATCTCCTCCAGCTTGCAACACTCTCAGACCTTGAGTTCCTGCCACTAGTTGAATAGTAGGACTTACTACAAGCCCTTGAGCACTCATTACCTATAAATTAAGAAATATGTTCATTTTTATTCGAGGTCATAACTCAATAATATCCATTAAGGAGATATTCTAATTCGATGGATCAGAAAATAGTTTTTTTTTTTTATATTCTGAAAGTTTATAATTCCAAAAATATCCTCTTCAAATTTTACATTCAAATTCGAAAAATTAGCTAACACATCGCCATATAAAGAAGACGATGCATAAGTACGAAAAAACGGTAAAAAAAACTTGAAATGTATTTTTCTCAAAATATATTTTTCTAACTGATGACCATAATGCAATTTATATCTCCACAACCGATTGTCCGCATGATTTAAATTTTTTTTGTAAATCTTCAATATATATTTGTCCATTATATAATAATAGAATTATATTTAAATAATTAATATTGTTTTTAAATAAAAAAGTGTAGTTTAATAATAAATCTGTGTAAAATTACAAAATATGTTCAAGTTTCCTTTTCCAAAAATCGCATTAAAAATCTATTTACAAGTATAATATCCCTTTTAAAAACCTTAATTTTAATCATTTTACCTGAGAGATAGGTAAATGTAATGTGGGATGATGAACAAGTGTTGCAGCAGTGGTCTGTGGAAGTTTATCTGTAGAACTGGACGGTGCTTCTGGAGATGAATTTCCAGGTATTAAAATCGGCGATGTTCCATTCTGCTGTACAACAGACAAAGCAGCAGGTATCTGTCGATAAAATTAGACTATTTGTTAGTAATCGAAGTATTAAACGCGTTATTTCGTACATGGAATTTCGTCATGACTAACTTACAGGAGTGACATGAGTTCCGGTCGGAGATGAAGCAGTAGCAGCACTCGAAAGAGAGCTTGTGCTGCTATAAACAGCTCCGCTGGTACCTAATTCATCGCCGTCACTCGCATGACCAGATTCTTCTCGATCTAAAAAGAATATTCGTAATTTAACAAAAAAGAGAACAAATTACTCCAGAAAAAAACATTAAGAGCAAACTTACTGTGCACAGAATTACCGTACGTAACTGGCACAGTGTTATCGAGCTGATCAGGAAGTATTGCATTGAAATCAATATGATCCCATTGGGCAGACAGCTCTTTTTTCAACGATGCGAGCCGTTGTTGAAAAGCAATCTTTTCCCTGGCCAGTCTCTCCATTTCGTGCTCATAATCACGTTCTCTTCGCCGTAGCACCTGGATGAAACGTAATGCGGAATGCAAGATGCTAAGATTGGATGATTTCTTTTCATCGGGTTGAGCGGGTAGTTGGCGTTTGAGTAGCTCGAAACATTCTTTCAAGTGAGCACGTCGATTCTTCTCCAATTTATTGTGCACTTCTCTCGTGCCTGATCTCATAAGGGACGGTCTGAAAATGAATCCACCGATAAAAAATCAGCTGTTTTCAAAGAGTATTCTCAAGATGATATATGTATATCGTATCATCCTGTTTTAAAAATCAGTGGTAGAAAACACGATCTTCAGGAACGTTATTATTTACTTACCCTGAACGACGTTTATTGTCACTTCCTTCATCCACAACGAGTGGGGACGTAGTTCCCGCATCACTCCGGCCACTACTGCCTGCAGAAGCAGCATAAAGGGTAACAGCTGGCGAACCAGTCGACGATCGAAGGATACCTGCTGAAAATGAACCTCGTGTTGTGGGGGCCGCTGCATGGTTCGTTGAGCCAGAGTGACCATTTCGTGTAGGTTCTTCTGCAAAATAAACAAAATACTAAACACCACTTTCATTGGTTTCATCTCCGTGTGTCTATTATGCCCATGAGGTTTCCATATTTAAAACTTATATCTTCTTTTTGTGTATCATGATTTGTTTGTTTCAGTATCTTAGTAGAATGTCAATTCAAAAGTTAAAATTATATGATCGACCAACAATTACATCAAACTATTAGAAGATGGCTTTTTGAAGTAAGACGAATATATACATATATATACATATATATATATATATATATATATATATATATATATATATATATATATATATATGTATGTAAAATACATTTTCAAATGATATTTATAATTAAATAGATGTTTTCGTGGAATAGTTAAACTTTATAAATATCAAATAACATAGATCATTATTATAAAAACCCCTAAAATTTGATTCGACAACGAATTTCATAAATAAATAAACAAAATTGTTCTACATCAATTCTGTCTATTTTCATTAGACTACGTACTTAAACGATACATAAAAAAATAACTACACGCGTACTGTTAAAAAGACACAAGGTACACTTCGACGAAAATAGTTTACACACCTATACGAAGTATCTATATACATCTTAACACCTATGCATGTTGATTTATACACGATGACGTATCACGCAAGCAATAAACGACATGTAATCAGATTCATAAACATTAATACAACCTTTAAAGGCAAACAGGTATCGAACGGCAAAGTACTGTTTGTCATATTAAACAAAAAGGTTACTTCTGGTTGCTGAAATCTTTGAAATAAGCGACAGGTATTAGATAAATCTATTTATAAAAAAGAGAATACGAAAAAAGGATTACTTACTGTGCTTAACAGTAATAGTACAGGATATGTTTATCGACTAATGACTATAATTACTATTTATATACCAGTTTAAATATTTATTTTAACTGTTGTTATTTACTATAAATAACATTCATCGTGTTTATTATAAATGAAAAATAATATTGTAAACAATGGCACAGCTACCACAATCTCTCGACTTATCGAATTCATTACATAACACTGAGAAACTAACATCAAGGAACTAAACGACTTTTTTTAATTTTTTATCGATAAGTACATTTAACAATCGAACTTAGGTATTTTCAATAATGAATTTCGGAGTTTGCATCTAGGAGAAATTCGTAATTGTTTTTGTACAAAAAAAAAAGATTATATAGTGTATTAAAACTTTTTCCATAACTAATAATAGATGTCAATGAATTCCGAATTGAAAACTTGAACATTTAAAGATTTTTATCCTTACTCTTTTCTATACTTCAAATATCAAACACAAAAGCTCACGACTCATCTAACTCAAATTATCTAAGCTTTTCCTGGATTGATAATTTTCACATACAAATAAAACAATTTTTCATACCTCATTCCCTAATCGAGGCATTTTAATTTTATTTTATGACTCGACAAATATACCATTGTACGGGTGATTGCCCCAGCGCGAATAAATGTTTTCTGTCAGAGTTTACTCTCTTATCCAGAGAGTTCAGTTTAAAATGCCAGATACTAAGGTCACTCTCTGTTTCTGGACAGACTAATAGGGCAATATAAAGTGTAGAGTAAGTTGAAAACATTTTCTTATTCATTCAACTGATTATAATTTATAATAATTGATATCCATTTATATTTCTATCGATGTAGTCATTTGAATATAATTACTCGTAAATTTTTGAAATATTTGAGACAATTTTTACTACTGTTGTGATGTCTGAAACTGGTATCATATTTTCTATAGAAAAATATATAGCATAATTACAAAGCTTATGAATGAATCAAAAAATAAATTGTATTTTTAGTATACATTTTTAAGCCAGTTATTTTTTGTAATACTTAATGTTGTTCAATCATTACAAATAATAAGAACACTAATGTGTGTGTGTGTGTGTGTGTGACATTATCTTAAAAATGTCACTAGTTGATAGATAATTAAAACATTTTAATTAAATCCGACTAAAATATAAAACCGAACATTGAGTCTGGTGCTTACGAATATATATATTTTTTTTAATCGCAGACGATATTTTATAACTACTAAATCATATTTTCTGTTCCACACACACACACACACACACACACACGAACATTTCATGTCCTGAGTATTTTTTGGCAATGCTGACTCACTATTTTCAGTCCAAGTTACATTTTACGTAAACACACACACTCGTATGCAAACATGTAGGAAACAGTACCACGCCTAGAGAATGTTTCAAAGTATGGTACGATACGAGTTTTTTCCAGAAATATTCCGTCGCCAACGGATCCGTGCAATAAGACACATAAATGTAAATATATAATGAATGTACATTAATTTTTCGATTAAAAATTTAAAGTGACATAAACGAATGTACAGAAAATGGATCGATTCTTTAAAGTGTCCAACTCGCTCACAAGTAATTGTTTTTTCACTTTTAAAATAAATTGCAATACTGTTAAATAAATTAGTATCATTTCTCGACCATTTCTCTATATAAAATATTAGAAATACAGTTCATATTTGTTAATATATGAACAGTATTTTTAAAATGTACAAACAAATTTTCTTTTATGTACGTACCATATGGTAACCTAATTCTGATTTCAAACCATCTTAATTCTAATAAATAATTTATATGTAATAAAATAAAATTTAAAAGGAAATATATCATGAGAAATTTTATAAACTGATTTTATAACTGATATAAAATATTTTTTTTAATACCCTACGAACTATATATTACAACCTTGAATTTCACTAAAATTGCAACAATCAAGAAAAGCAACATAGGATAAATTAATATGTGTCGGTGGTCGTCAACATTTCTAAGATGATGTAGAAAAATGCACAAAAATATACATAAAAATCAAGAAGAAAAGCGAATTGAAAAAGATGTCATCTTGTAATAAATAAAAAAATGTACACCTAAATTTTAATACAAATGAATTATTACTCTAACATCATAAGATATTATTAAAGTGTTTAATAATTACTATTATCCACTTTGTTTGTTTATAAACTGATGTAGATTTTGATGGTCATGCCAGATTTATTAAAAAGATCGGTGCTGTAATAAAAATAATGATAAAGTCATCTAAATCTATACAAAAGAATTAAGTGAAAAAAGTCATTATTAAACATCTGTATAAAATCTTATGGTGGGACTTAATGTAACATGTGTGTAAAAATACTTAAACTATTCTCCTTTATTAGATTAATGTCGTATTAACCCTTATGTGCGCACCCGGGTACCCGGGTACCCACCTCGTCACATTTTTGTTAATATTTTTTTCAAAAAATTTTTTTCCGATCTGGACTTTCAGATCCTCGCGATTTAACTCTTTACAAATGTATTTCAATATTTAGATGTATAAAAAAAATTTTTTTTATTATAAAAAAATAGGTTTGAAATGTTGTTGCTCGCGTGGCGCACCCGGGTACCCGGGTACCCACTACATGAGATATAATTCAATTCACTAAAAACAAGTTTTATTGTTGATGAATGTTCTTTTATTGTTAATAAATGATACAATGGCATAAAGAAGGATTGTGAATAAACAAATTACATTGTTTTTGAAGTTATATTGAACAAAATGGCGCTGTTTACTTGTTACATTCGCTGCATGTTACATTTGTGACAGAGTGTTCATCGCATACAGATTGCTCGCATTTTACACAAGACTTTCGGGTTTTTCTGCGTCTTTTAATGACAAGTCTGCTACATACATGACAAGAGCCAGTTACTTTTTTTCTACCAGAGCTATCTCGAGGCCCATCATCTTTCGCAGCAGGATCAAGAGGTGCACGCTGCGGCCCGAGCACAGCTTCGATTGCGGTCTTTGCAGAGTGATTTCGCATCACTTGGTCATTTGAAAATCGCTCTTCTATCAAAGGCCTCGTTAACTCTTCACTCAATTGCCTCAAAAATATACGCCTTTGATTAGTTTTCTTTTGGATCATATTATTATTTTCATAATAGATTACATAAGCTGCAAGAGCAGCAACGTCTAACATATTGAAAAACATGGCCAGAGGACACCTTTGAGTTCGCCTGTGTGTAGTGTATCGACTCACCATTTGATCCATTGTATCGACACCAGTTTTATATTTATTGTAGTCGCAAATCATATGAGGTTTTTTTTTCTCATCGTCATTTACGGCGTCATCATTATGCATACTCGAAAGCATAATTACAGCCTTATTTTTCTTTGGCACGTAAGAACAAATTTTGATTTTATTTTCATGAAAAGCAAACAGAGATGAATACTCTGGCCTAGATTTATCAGCTGCCATTTCTTTTGGAATGTAAGGTTTATTTTTTCTCAAAGTGCCAGTCATCGTTAAACCTTCCGATAATAAATGTTTAGCAAGAGGTAGAGAGGTGAAATAATTATCCATAGTAATATTACGGCCGCTTCCTCGATACGGCGCTGCGAGTTCTTTTACTACTCTTTCTCCTTGATTTTTCTCGCGTATATTGCCAATTTTACCAGTGTAAAGAATTCCAAATAACGGGTAAGCATTCTCTGCATCACAAATCCACCAAATCTTGATACCGTATTTAGCCGGCTTCGACGGAATGTATTGAGTAAATTTAGCCTCGGAAATGGCTTAAATACTTTTTATTTATGTTTATTCAATAAACAAAATTGATTGCACACGTATCCGTTCACACCTGCGCTTAAAAACTAATTAAAACTAGTGGTGGGTACCCGGGTACCCGGGTGCGCAACAACGTAGGTAAAGTTGGGTGCGCACATAAGGGTTAATATGATTATTCTTCTAAATATAAACTAGAACGTTTCAAAAAACAATAATAAATTTATATTTTATTATATCAGTTAAATAAATATTATTTATAATCTACATAAACAGAATATGTTTATAAATATATCAAACAATATTGTTGTTAGTTAGCAATTATAATCCGACAAAGACAACGTTTATTATTTAATAGTTTGAAAACAAAAAAAAAAAGTATTCGTATCGACTATAAATAAACACGACGGGAATGCCTATAAAAAAAGTCTATTTTGACATTTAATCACCGCACATATCTTTCAAGAATTTACATGAACTCTGTTGCATTTTCCGTCAGTCGATACTGTCGAAAAAAAGGACCACAAAAATAGAATAAATTGACATTTCGCACAAGGTGAACATCTTGTGCAGTTATTCCGTGTACCGACGTTGAATTCGAACACGAACGATTCGAAAATGTAAATACAATGTGCGGTGACCGTGTGCCGTTAAAGTAAACAGACAAAAAAAATCCATGCATAAATTAACGACGTTCGATGCTATACGTTTGTGAAACGTGTACTACATTCTGAAACAGACCATTGTTAATAACAATAATGTAAATATTGAACGACGATACACGAATCGTTCGCGATTGTCGTGTTCGATGTTGTTTATTACATTTTTGTCCAGCTGTTTTGTCAATAAAATACGATATTGAATTTTATCACGCCTGCTTTATTTTCAATCATATTTGTGTTGTTTGTTTAATGAATAGTGTACAAATAATAAGAAATAAAAAAACGATTGTCTGGTAAATAAAAGAAAAATACGCGTGTGCGTAAAAACGAAAAAATAAAAATAAACGCCGATAAGAACCGTCGTGCGATTCTCTCTCTGTGCGAATATCTCTCTATTTTCAGCACAATTTCAATACTTGTTTTATATGCATATTGTATTTTCCTCGATCTGCTTTGACGTTTATATGTTCGATTACCTAATCGTATCATTACCGAGGGGACTGATGAAGCAACCGAGCAGACATTCAGTACGCGTGAACGTTTCTCACGTGGCAAGCTGAGCATGCTGTCTACCCCCTCCATTACACTAACCTCGTGGTGCGCAGTCAATGCGCGTGGGCCTGAATCTGGGACATCAATTTGTCGTTTTAAAAGTGACGACGATAACAAAGAGGTTTTAGGCTATTTTGTACGGAACGGATATGATGTCGTATGTCCGTGTCGAGAAAAGTTCACGTACACATGCTCTTTTTTTCATTTACACACACAACACACACACACACATATGTCATCTCTTTGAGCATAAATGGAAAAGTAAGAACATATAATCAATTACTGCTCAACATTTACTTCTATTGAAATCTATCGTTTCTTCTATGACAACGCAAAAAAAAATGTTATAATTTTTATTGATTTAAGTAAACAACCTTTTTACCAAGCAACTTGTACTTTTAGTTTTTTTTAAAAAAAACTAAACGAATTTATTGATGCATTCATTAACAATTGTATACAACTAAAATATGGAATGAAAAAGTAATAACTTGTTGGAAGGCAACTTGGGTTGTTGAAAGGCGGACTAGGCACGACGAAGTTAATTCAGTAATTTGGCCATTATGAGGTTCGTTTTTATGGAGTAGTCCGAAACTCGGTCGATCAAACATCCATGAATCGGTTCCATTGAGAACTCCGAAAATTGTTTTATCTCTAAGTGAAAATTTCATCGAAACTAAAGACCCTTAGAATATTTTTGATAGGCATTTAGTTATCCTTTCAAAGTAGTTACTCTAGCACTGAGAGCTTCTTCTTAACTGCACTCACATAATTATATATATATATATATATATATATATATATATATATATATATATATATATATATCATTATAGTTTATGTAGAGGTCAGTAGAAGACTTCGGTTATACGTACAATGAATAACTGCACTAAAAATCAGCTCGTACATCTAAAAATATTTCTTATATGCTCAAAGTTAAAATGGAACAAGTTAAAAAAATCCAATAGAAACATAGTAACTCATACATGTATTCGAATAAAATGTTTAAATTTATTTTTGAAAATTTTATTAATCAACATTGAAAAAACAAAACAGATAAATTTGATTCAAAGTTTTTATTATTAACCCCTATCGGTCGTATGTCACCTCTGACGTGACATTACAACTTTGCTATATCAGTCGTGTGTCACATGCCAGGTGACAAGACTGAACAAGTGACAACTTCTTTATTGCTGAATGTACACACTATATGTTTTTAAAGTTTAATTCTTACTCGATAGCAGACAACACGTTCTGTCATATTTCAGCAATTATTTTACTTATATGATAATATTTTATTCCTCCAAAAATGAATGAAGAAAACTATAGCAATATGGAAAGTAACATTGATAGCTGTAGTGAAATATGTGAAAATTTTGAATATCGGCAAGTGATTTTAATTCTTGTGATGAAGGAGACAGTGATACAAGTGTTATATTTCAGCCAAGGAAAAAATTGATCCCTATTCAATATTCAAGTGAAGAGAAAAGCGAAGTGGAAAGAGAAATTGTTCCTGATTGTGATGAAGATTGGATTGAAATCGACAGTGATGACGAAGACATTTAAAGTGTAAATATAAATATTTTTATGCACAAAACTATCTTTTTATATTAAGTAACCTTAGTTACTCTTCTCTTACAATAAGTACTCAAATATATCTCCGACCTAGCGGAAAGTTAAGTACAAAATGCTAACGTCCGATAAAGGTTAAAACTTAATAAAATTATGAAAGAAGTAAAAAAATCAGCCTCGAAGTTATAATCGAACACATCATTAATATTCATATAGCATGTTTTGTTCACAAACTTCACTAGTTGTTTTATTTTTTCAGTGATAACAAATAAATGTTTCAAAAATAAACTTGAAAATTTTATTCCAACACACATATGAATTACTATTCTTCTAGTGAAGTTTTTTTAGTTTGTTCCATTTTAATTTTGAGTCGCTTTAAAAGCTAGTATCCATCTACTTGACGATGGCTTCAAGGTCTTAATTATTCATGGAAAAATACAATAGAATTGACCCAACAATAAACAAAGACAGTATTGAATGTATTTTTTAAACAAAAATTGTTTTTATATCGCACATCCATCTAAAACTAATTGTGCTATTACTGTTGATGGTGTTTACGGCTTAACACTGAAATTATTTCGAAAAAATATAAATAATCTTTATTAATTTCAATTAATGTTCCATAAGAAACCAATTAGGAACGGTGTGTCGTTTCAATGGACCATTGTCCGACACAGAAAGACGATCGATTCACGACGAATGCATGTTCGAACAGTTACTTGTCCGAATTCGTCACATACATGCGTTCGAACGGAAAACGTTTCGCTAAACGAAACGAGCGAACAAAAGCCACGGAGTAATAATAACACAACATAAAGGAACAATAATCATCTGCGGCCGTGAAGAAAATCATTGAACTTATTGCAACTCGATACGGCGATGAGACCTTGCGTTTTCTTCGTTTGGATGCATTCGAGATCGACCTCTACTCGAAAACAAACACGGTGTCGATTTAATCCTGAACGTGCAGCAGAAATCGATACGTAATTAACGAACAGACGGCCGATAATAATAATAGCAAATGTGGTCATAAAAATGACGCGAGCGGCCATCGCTGACGACAAACTATTATTATTAAACGTGCTGAAACGAAACATACGGAGAGATTTGGGACCGTACGTGTCTGATAACGATGTTTTTTTTTGTTAAGAATCATTATTATTATTGTATTAATCGTCTAACAATTTTGATACGTTCTTATCTCGATGACGAATTTATAAAGAAACAAACAATAGTCTCAGAAACAATGTGCACGTGTCATGTCCTGGTTTCATATGGCTCTACGTAGTGTTTCATAATTTGACGGTGGAGAAAAAACACTGCAATATAAATTACCATAGAATAGATACAATGAAAATATTTAATAACAACTAACGATCAATATTACATTGCAGATTCTGATATTGGAATGCTTATTACACTAATAACACGTCCATAAAAACAGTACAATTAAATTTCGTTAACTTTGCTTTTCATATTATTTTATCCAGTCGAATGTCGTTCGTGAACGAGTTTTGTATGTATGTATGTATAAGTGAATATACGTGACGAAACGTAATAGAGAAAATGTACTTTTTATCAGGTATTTATCGTAGAAAAAAATAAATTTCTCTTTTTGTAATTTTACTTTACAGAGAAGGTTGCTGAACTGTAAGTACGACGTTGTGGCGTCGTTGTTAAAACACAATTATTGATGACACGAAATATGACCACCTACTTATGAAATATTCTATTAACATAAATAGTTTGATGCTTTCGTTGGTACATCGTTTATATTCGAAAAATTAAATACAAATTGATACACAATTCAATTACAACAATTTTCTTGCAAATACAATAGATATTATAACATTTTTTCATAGCTACTTAATTTATTACTAAAATAACATAGTAGTAAGTCGATGTTGACAAAATGGCGGCCTGACAATACAATCAAATTAGTAAAAGAATAATTGCAATAGCTCCAACAAATACAACTTTCTACTTCAATCAAGCCAATATACATTTCTGTTCCAATCAATTTCCTTACATTTCTGTTTCCTCCATTGATATATATATATATATATATATATATATATATATATATATATATATATATATATCTGAGTTCCTTAATCAATAATTTCTCGTCTCTTCTTGGTATTTAACCAGCTCATTTCCAGTTTAAATATTTTACTTGTATTGTAAAATCAGTAATTTTGGTTTTCTTTCTAATCTATTCGGATCTTTCTGCTTCTACGTATTATTCCAACAAGCATCTTTCCAAGCTTCCTTTATATTACCTGGAACTGCTGAATTAAATATATATATATATATATACACATATTATACACACACATATGATGTGAGTCAGTGTACAGGATTGTGTGTGAGTGTATGTACGATTTTTATAATGAAATTCACATCTTGTTTACAATCATCTATGCATGTTTCATTTACGAAAATAACAATTTTCAATAATGTTCCTATGCTAGAAAAAAACAGCTTGTTCGCAGTCACGGAAGTCGCATCTAAACGACGATATATACGCGCGCACATTGCTCCCGCTCAATGTGTAATTAAACTTCCGTAGTAAGGGTTCATTGAAATTCTGATGTTTCTGGTCAGGTTTCACTCCACGCCATTACAAATAAAAAAAAACACACGCTGACAATACAGTCGTATATTACTTAATCAGCGTAATTACTCATACGAATATTTGTGCACATATAGATGTACTCGTATATGTGTGTGTGTGTGTGTGCATGTGTGTGTTTATATATATATATATATATATATATATATATATATATATATATATATATATATATATACCAAACATATGGTACATTTTTGTGACCTTTCTTGTGCGCGCGCAATGGCGTCCGCATTAAACAAGGATTCGTGGTCACCTTGGTGGTTTTATTCGTGAAGCACGTGTGTGTGTATATAATGTAGTGTCCTACTCGTTTCGTATGTCTGTCTTGTCCTTTCTCTATGCATTATGGTTCTGTGAGTACATGTACGTGCATAATATAAATATAAAATGCGGCGGTACATATACTTGAACATTGTTTTTTATTTGTCGGTGTGGGATACAGCCAGAAGATATGAGCACATATGTCTGGTCGGTTTAGACGACCTTAATGTCTAGGCACTTTTCAAAAAAACATTCTGTCGTCGTTGTACTCGATAATCCAAAAGAGCGATTTCGTATTTTTGAATCCCGTTTTATGCCATTTAAATACAACTATACGAAAAATCTTCAAGCAACTGAGTACATGACTTTTTGATCGGCTATGCAATAGAAATGATTTTTTTTTTCAAAAAACTACAGGTAGCTTCTTTGAGAATCAAAAATGACAGACAATCTGGCATATGTATTCAAAATATTGTTTTCTCGCTTGTTCTTTTTTCTCAACAGCACCCACGGTCATAGTTGTTAGTTAGTCCAATGCGACTTAAGGTATGTCCAACAAATCGATTGAATCTTTGTTGTATGCGGCGCTATAAATTTTTTGCACCTCCACTCTGACAAAAGCGTCTTAATTAGTCATTCTATCCATTCAGCTAATTTTCCTATAACATCAGGTTTTTAAAACGTCAAACCTTCTCTTCTCTTTGCTCCTCTGAACAGTCCACATTAATATATAAGATTAAACTCTAAATATAAGTTTTTATGAGCCTTTTCCTCATCTAAATATAATTTTTTCTTGGAATCGAAAACGTTCTTAGTTTGGTTTATCCTGCTAACAATTTCTTTCTTACTTTTGTCATTTCTAATTCTATTGTTACTTAAGTATCTACATATTGATTCATATACATACATACATACATACATACATACATACATACATACATACATACATATATATATATATATATATATATATATATATATACACACACACACACACATATACTAAGATATTTAAATAAATACCACAGTTGTCCGACTGGAAAATAAAACCTCGACTTGTTTTACGTCGATCAATTAACAGCGACAAAATGTAAAGGGGAAAACATGCTATTTGACGTGTGTGTGAGTGTGTGTAAATCGACGATCATGTGACGATAGCATGTGACGCGGCGATGTATCCAAATCCCAGACGAGATGTGAAAGGACTGGCCTCCAAAAGTGATCCACCTTGCGTTAGGTTAATATGGAGTCAATGTCATTTTTTTACCACGGCCTTCGCGCAACAGAAAAAAGTGCAATCGCCTATGTGCTCCGACGACGTGAAAAATCAGCAATAAACGTACAAGTATCGGCTGAACGTTGGAGATACGGAGATATACAACACACATACACATACATATATACATACAGCACGCAGCGACAATATTGGGTTAAGATGTCTTCTCCTTCCCAGGTTGATTTTTACTTCGCAACATTGTATACACACTCACCATACATACATACATACATACAACCACCAGTCGTGTAACATTTGAGGCGTACATGCACGAACATTAAATGTGATTTATTTCTATGATTCAATTTTATATATTCATATCCGTTAAATATATATATATATATATATATATATATATATATATATATATATATATATATATATATATATATATATGCACACAATGACGAGTAAAACTAGATACATGATTCAAACATTTTTGTTAATATTAAAATATTATATTATTAAGAATTAATATTAAATATTATTTAATATTCTTCTTGCTACTATATTAAGTAACTTATTTACAAAAAATTAAAAAAATCATTCAAAAAATAAAATAAATAACGCAAAAACATTCTGTTCTTCATTTATCCATTTTTGCACGTTTTTAGAAAATTCCACATTTTCGATATTCTATGAATGCCACTACATTTGTCATCAGCCATATTGAAGTTAATCAGTAGTACATTCGAAGTGTTTTTTTTAACATTTAAGTTAATAGAATTTAAAAAGGTGAAAGGAAGAAAAATGAAAAAAAAAATCAATTGATTTTAAAAACAACATCTCTTTGGGTAATCAGAGGTATTCTTCAAGAATAATTGTTGAGATGGTAAATTTATATCATAGAACTGTTCTTTCGGAAAAAAATATCGCTGTCTTAAACTTTTGTCACACGGCGTTGCCCGTTCAATAGGACAATTAATAAAAACTAGAAGGCTAAAACACACAAGTAAGCTACCAAAGCTCTGCACAAAAATATTACGGAGTGAACCGCAAAAAAAGAATCGAGAATTAGTTTAGTGTCCGCAGTAAAACAAAAAAAGCCAGCCATAATTGAGAAAAGTAGAAAATCTCGATTGGAATTTTGCAAAGAACATAAACATTGGATCACATTGGTGACTGTAAACGAATGATTCGGTCTGACAAGACCGAAGTAAATCTTTTTCAATCTAATGAAAAAGCATATTATTGGTACCATCTGCGTAAAAACATCGGAAGACATCAAGTAAAATAAACAAGAAAACATATAATCGTGTATGGGGTTTTACATGGTGGAATATAGGTCCACTGGTAAAAATTGATGAGACAATAAAGAAAGATTATCTTGATATTCTGTAGACTTACTTGCCTGATTTTGTTGACAAATATGCTTATCCAATCGATGGAATAATTTTCCAGCACGACATCGACCCCAAACACACTACGAAAATAGTGACAAGCTGGCAAGAACAATTTCAACGTATAAAATGGCCTCCGCAGAGCCTAGATTTAAATCCAATCGAAAATGTACGAGTTATTGTAAAAAGGCAATTGTATCAATACGAAGAATCGCTTAAAAACTCAATCGAGTTATGGAGTAGAATATAACGGAATGGCACAACATCATTAATGAGAATATCCAAAATTCTGTTCTGTCTATACCTAGAAGAATGGGAAATGTGATAAAGTATAACGGTCTTTGGACAAAGTATTAAATTTTTTAAAAAAATAAAAATTATTGAAAACGTATAAAAGTGAATAAATGAAGATCAGAATGTTTTTTGCGTTATATATTTTTAGATTTTTTTTTTTCATTTTTTGTAAATAAGTTGATATATCAACAATAAGAATATGAATAATAATATTTCATTTTGTTCTTAATAATAGAATATTTTAATACTACCGAAAATGTTTGTGTGTATATATATATATATATATATATATACACCCATCCCTTAATTTACGCGAGACTTTTTTTACATGTGTTTTTTTACGCGGCACTTTTTATACGCGGTCAGATAGATTTCATTTTATATAATTTTTCATGAAATTTATTACATATCAGAGTGACGCAAATTCTTACTTGAACGTATAAAAAAGCACGATACAACTATATAAAAGGTTGATTGTTTTGAATTACAGTAGCGATAGTGACACCGAATAAAATTTATCTACTTTTGTTTACTAAAACGTCATTATTTTTTGTTTAGCTATGCGAAATAAATATGTGTTTCAACAACTTTACTAGCTTTTATTTCCAATATTTTTTCTATTGTACTGACAGACTCAATTTACGCGATTTTCATTCGCGTAAAACAAATCCACGTGGAACGGATACTCCGCGTAAATTGAGGGACGGGTGTGTGTGTGTGTATATATATATGTAAATTATTCATGAAGACTGATTATTCAAGGTCACTAACGTTGTGTTACTTTTTTATAGCTCGTTACATTGGTACGTAACGGAAAAATCGGTATATGCACAAACACATATATTAACAAGAGCAATAATTAACGTGCACGTTGGAAATGTTAAATATTTTAACACGCTGCTGCAATTTATTAAAATTTCGAACAGTAACGTACTCGATCACGATGTGAAAAAGGCGTGAATACATTTTAAAAGTACCGAAACCAGTTACAATCTAAACTTGTCAAGAATAACGTTATTCTCAAAATTATTTCGATTCCAATCTACACATATGAAAGAATTGAGTGCTTACATATCGATTAGAATCAATACATTCGACAGACTATTAATCCGGTGGTCTTGTTTGTCTGTTACAAAATCGACGAAACCTTCCACGTGTCCTACACTGAAAAATCACTAATCGAATATTTGCAAACCGTGGACTATTTATAAATTATTTATAGCACGCGATCTGTCCAAACTCCGGTCTTTGTGCACGAGCTCTGAATCCGTTTTACATATTAAATCGCGTTCGAACCAATTTCGCAATAAGAAAATCGTTTCGAAAATCGTACATCAACCATGACGGACGGGCATGTGATTTCGAGGCAGACGCGCGTCTTGACGGCCCGCGGCTACATTTTCAGTGCTCGACGAGCTCGAATCAATACGGCCAGTCGACGTGTTCTTAATGAAATCCGTGTCGTCACTTCATCGACACCGACCAGAGAACAATGTGTGTGTGTGTGTGTGTGTTTATTTGATGGATACGCACACTCGCACGCATGTGCGCTTAAAAATCATTCTAATTATATATTACAACGTTCGTAACGAATTAGGAATAAGTTAAAAAATCGCCGAAATAAATGTTTCGTAAGTGACGAAAAGTATACGTGAGGAATGGTGAAATTACAAGAATCGATTATTGTTCGTTATTGCGTCAACGTTGTTCGCTTTATAATTTAATTTACGGACAAATGTGTCTAGGTCAATCCGTAGTTGATGTCATTATATTCATTTATTTATATATATATATATATATATATATATATATATATATATATATATATATATATATATATGTATGTATTTATGGGCGAGAAATTTTAAATTCGCGCCATTCGAAATATAAACAACGGAGCGAGCGTAGAAATAAACCAAAGACCGGATACTCAAACCAATTTCCACACGCCATTATTGAACAAAATGAAAGAAGCCCTATATTGTAAATGTTTGTTAAAATACATTTCATTAGCGTAAGAATGGAACGGATGAATGAACGATCGTATGACAAATTCGACTGGCCAAGGCCGATGTCCGTTCTTGCCTCTAACGATTTTTTTCTACGAGACGGACACGTCAGTTCCGCGCTCCAACATATTCATGTCTATACAACAGTGTGTGAAGATATCGAACTGTTGCACAATTAGAATGTCCGTAAAGTCGATTAGAAGAACATATTTTCAATTCTCGGATTTGAAATAACGACCCAATTTCAGTAATGAGTTGCGTGTACATAGCCGGATTTAGATGAAAAGAGGCTCTAGACTAGGTCGGTTGTAAGGCCTCTGACAACACTGCATGTGTAAGAAAAGTTAGCACAGTGTCAAAAATATTATATACCTTTGCCGAAGGTCCTATGTTTTATCCTACCAAGCCTACTCGTATAAGTAAATTTGATTAGATTTCAACTTCGTCGATTTTATTTGTAAATTAATAAAATATCCTTTCTCTTTATATTTTTGATATATATTTTTTAAATTTAAATTTGTTGGTTTTTATAAATAAAACGATTACGGATTCTATACAAAAAGGACAAAACATAAAAGTGCAATCAAAAGACCTAATTGTATATTTTTTTAAAAAAATACTGGTCTTCGACGACATTGTTCTGTGAAAATATACAAGATTCATATGTTGAACATAGAACGAACACGAAGAAAAGTGTCCTCTTTGGTATTAAACAAAAATATGAATTCATTCCTGATCACACGAATTCCGAACCAATCTGTATTTATGTAAAATTCTATTCCTGTCGGATCGATCGATTCCAGTTTGGAATGAGGAAAATCGGGTTACGATTCAGTCCGATACACCGGACCCAATTCGAATCCGTGCAATCAATGCGGTCGGACAGACACGACGCTACTAATTGTCGATGCTCATTACCGTGGAACGCCTCGACAACGGACGAAACGTTCGTGATGAATGCGTTTTGTGGATATTTACGCGGATTAAGCGGCGTGTAAACAGTCATGTTATTTATTATAGCGACCGATCGATAGTATCTTGACGAGAGACAACATTTTCGGCAATCGATGGCATTGTAACAGATTCGGTCCTTCCCTACACTTCGTCCTATTGAATTTTTATCACTTTATACACTACTGACTTGATCCAATTTAAAAATATTGTCCAATCTAGAATTTGATAAACGTTTTAAATTCAGATTAAATGAGGGAATAATAATCATAACTTAAATTTTTCTACTTTGAAACCTTTGACATTCGATCTGTTGTCCAAAATAAATATATTATTAATTGCTTCCTGTATCTTTAGAATGGATAGAAGAGTATCATCTTTTTTAAATTATAGACTGAAAAAATCATTCCGAACAATCGAGAATATACAATAAATCACAAAACTCACGACACACTTGTAATTTTGAAAAAACAACAAAGTGTAGGCTTAATTGATAAAAATTATATTCAAAATTATTTGTTATATAAACGTCATAAAAGAAAAAAACTAATTTCTCAACTTTGATTACAATAATAAAAAAATAAATAAACTTTAACGATTAAAAATAATCAATCGATCTCACAAAAGTCATGTGACAATACAGTGCTAAGAATACAATTAAAATCATATTTTTTTTAAAAAAAATAATTTTAATATTTAGATTTAAGAACATTGTTTAATCTTCTTGGTATTGATTTTACTATGTCAGTAGTTACTCGAGTGGGAACAATGGCCGATTTTCCTGTTAAGAGGAGAGACATATAAATGCTGTATTTTTAAAAATACATCTTTTTGTTCCTAAATAAATCACTTTTTAACGTAAGATTTTATAAAATTATTTTTTTTTCTAAAAAAATATACTAATTTCGATAACACCATATTGTGGCAAATTCACTTTAATAACAATTAATTATCCCTCAAACACCATAAGATGTTATAAAATTGTTTAATAATTATTTATTGTTTATAAGCTTGATGTACATTTCGATGACTATGCCATCATCGTTAGATAGTTTGTTATGAAATCTGGTCTAGTTTTTAGTAAAGTGAACAATAAATTATTAATGAGCATTTTTTATATCTCGTGGTGTTTTGGTGGCGCATGTTTATTTGGACTTAATTTTTTTAGCTGGAATTATTACATTGTTATGGTTATGCTAAAAATGACATTCTTTATGCTAGAAATCTATTTCGAGTAGCATTAGATTTTTTTATACATTTTAAAGATATACAAATTAGAGTGCATATTACACATTTCACATGCGTGTACAGAGATACATCAAAGAAATAATTTAATACTTTCCATTGTGTGAAGTTATCTTGTGTGTATATTATTTTACGTTCTTAGAACAGATCTTTGGATAAATCTGCATATTAATCGGATCGATTGAAATGCACGGCGACATCGAAGACATGTATGTCCACTCCTCGCCCGAATTTTATTTCGGCGTGCAAACATTGTTCAATGATTCCGAACCGAGGATAAAATCTGCAATAATTGCTTTCTATTCGTATGTTGCTCTTGTTCGTGCAACTTCAAGGTAACCTCCACATCGGCGGACACACTTATGCACGAGTAGATTACATAGTTACATACACACACGGATGTCTGTCGGCGCGGCCTGCACGCCCATGTTTTTACTGTTGTACGACGACGACGACGTTTCTGTCTGTATGTATACGTACAGCCAGCCGCCCGTCGTGTTTGTTGTGTGCGGTGGCCCGTGTGTGGCCGTTCGGTCTCAGGTGTTTTCGACCTATCGTATGTATTTGTCCTATGTGTGCGCGTGTGTGTGTGTGTGTGTTGAGCTAGAAATGCGGGGGTAACGTCGCGACCTCGCCATTCTTGCTCACTTGTTGCTGCTGCCAAACGCACATGCAACGAATCGTGCGCATGCTTTGCTCCTCTCGTTCTGTCAACACTGGTATTCCACTCGTTTTGTATCTCGTCCTATACAGGTGTATGTGGTACGTCTGTTTGTCTGACTATGTCTAGAATGGTGTACCTGCTTTGACCACAATTTATTTTTAATTTTAGAAAGTTATATATATATATATATATATATATATATATATATATATATATATATTATAGGGTGTTTTTTACGCGTGATAGAACTTAAAATTGAAATAAAAAATATACTAATTGACTGTTTGACCATTTGTTTGTTGGTATTATTCGAAAGATAATTTTATAGCATTAATATTTAAAAATGATTTCGGGCACATGTGCACGATGGCAACTTCGAACATACCGCATTCTGTCAGTCCAATTTCGGATCACTTTTTTAAGCATTTGAGGACTTATGTCCGCAATAACACGAGTTCAATCATTGCTGGTTTATCAGCATAAACCAGAGACTTCACATATCCCCAACGAAAATAATCCAGAGGCGTCAAATAGCACGATCGTGAAGGCCAATTCATAGGTCCAAATGAGCCTCCGTCACTGAACAAAATATTGCTCTATAAGTTTGGCGAACAGAATATTGATTTCTGAAATGAATTTCCATAATTTGGAAACGTTGTTCAAGTGTAAAACGTACCATAATGATTTTCCAACGTATACTGAATCCAAATGTCACTTATAGGAAGCAAACTGATAACTGACTTAAAAACTATCCCTATCGAAAGTTCTATCTAACTTAAAAAAATATCTTTATAAACATATTTGAAACAAATATAGATTTTAAGTCGCACAATAAGTGACAATGGGAAGCTGGTTTTACAATTGCAAATCAATTGTGAAACACACGAACACGTAAAAATGTTATATTTGTTAATGCTTTGTTTAATGAATCAATGAAAGTACATAATTGATATGATAATTTTTAACATAATTCTTTTTTGAGGTTCATTGATGGAAACTGTTTTTACCCAGAGTCCAGATATCATACGTACGTACAGTGAGTCATGAAAATCCCTCTCTCTACATATAGGATCATCCAAATGTGACGCCTAGATTTGTGTTTTATTGAAAAGAAACACGTGTGCATCGTTCTTTTTAATAAAACACAAATCTAGGCGTCACATTTGGATGACCCTTTCTCTCTCTTTCTCTATCTCTCTCTATATATATCATATTTAAATTTTTCACTTTTGGATTCTATCTTGTTGTCGAATTGATGTTGCGCCAAGTTTATTCAGAAGCCAAGATTAAGTCATTGACACTTAACGCGGACGTATATGTCCGTTAGTTCAATATTAAAAGAAATCGACAATTTTGTTCGTTCAAAAGTACAATTCTTCCTAATAAACGTGTTAATGAAGTAAATCGGAAAGGCATTTTGTCGCTCGAATCGAAAACCCTGCAGCGGCTCATTAAGCGTTCAATCTACATTCGATATTGTCGACAGGATGTGACTGATTCTTCAGTTTGTTTTTAAGCGATTATACATCTAAGTCATATACAGTAGCTCAAAGTTAAAATAGAACAGATAAATTTGAGTTGACGTTTTTATTGTTAAAAAAAATAAATAAAACTATGAAATAAAGTCAAAATCAGCCTCAAAGTTATAATAAAAAAAACATCATCAATTCATTGTATATCTTTAAATTAACAAAAATATTTTTTTAGATTAAGACATAATTGGTATTTTTTTAACTGATATCAAGCGATTAGTCATAGAGTCTTTAGTTAATTGATTAAATATTGATTTTTTTAAACTTTTCTTCTAAGTAAATCCATAAATTTTCAATAGCATTTATGCCTGGAGACTGAGGTGGTGTTTCTAAAACATAAGAGCCAATTCCAACGTTATAGGCCTTGTGGTTGAGATCACTATTTTCATAGAAGTAAAAATTACTTTCTAATTCCAATTTTCAAGCTCTCATTTCAACATTACACCTCAAGATATTCAAATATATGGTATGATTTTCAGGTACTACAGCTGATATAAAATCCCATACACTATAGAACTTCCAAATTTTTTTTACTGAAGCCAACGAAATGATAAGAAGTTCAGGATGTTAAGTCCTAGTGAAATGATACAGCAGTTAGTTTGAGATATCCGAAAAAGTATGGTCTGAAAACTGTATGTCTTTTCTGATTGCTGTCTAAGAACTGACTGATAATACTGATTTCTGTACATGACCTACATGCAGAGTCATCGATTAAATGGGTAAGATATTACATGACCCATATAATGTTTTTAAATTACACAATTCTATTGAAAGACCGTTTTTTTTTTTAATAATGATGCTCATGCTCTAAACGTCTTTCATTTCGATATTTTCTCAAAATCGTTACCTTCGACAGTGACTTTTGAAGCAAAGATGACAAAAGTTAAATAAAGATTATTCTTTCTTGGAACTCCAGAAACCGGATTCGCAAACCCAACTACGCATGCGTATTGATTGTACTCGTGTTGGGGTTTTTTCAGCACGGAAAAATAAAACGTAGCTAAATTGGCTCATAAATACGAACAACTTATCTGATAGGAACAATAGCGCCGTTGCCGTTATTCGATCGGATTTGGCAACTCGGATGTTTACTAAAAAACAAAATACATTTTTGTCTGCGACAATTGTTTCGACATTACGTGAATTTGTACGCCTAGATTTTCGCTAACGATTTGTTTGTGTGTGTGTGTGTATGAGTGAGTAAATGTGTGTGTGTATGCGTGTGTGTGTGTGTGTGCATTTGCCCACGATAAAAAAATTGCCTACGTGATCGGACGGAC
This sequence comes from Neoneuromus ignobilis, assembly GCA_029203775.1. NCBI lineage: Eukaryota > Metazoa > Arthropoda > Insecta > Megaloptera > Corydalidae > Neoneuromus > Neoneuromus ignobilis. The sequence continues at coordinate 2,014,518 of CP092092.1, forward strand.
GCTCACATAGCGGACGACATTGAACGGTCTCGCTCATAAACAGATTTCATCAGTAGGCACTCGTGTACGTATTACGAATTCGTGTGTTTGTGTTTGTATAGTAGCCGCCGCCAGTCGCACGACCTGCATTTGCACACTTCCTTGAGAGATGGTTTTCTGTGTCGCATATTAAATATCTGTGTACGTACGTACGTTCGCTTGCGAAACTTATCTGAAATACGTCGTCGACGGTGCGGCGGCGTCCACGCTTCGATCTGTCTGTTCGTCTGGTGGTCGAACACGAACCTAGATACAACGCACGCGATCAATCGATCGTGAGAGACGCTGGATCGTATTTCGTACGAATAGCGCGATTAAAAATGCATTATACGTTTCACTAGAATGCACGTTTCGGATTTTAACGGGATTCGCGTTTTTATTGTCTCACATACACACACACACACACACACACACACACACACACACTATATTATATATATTTATGATTATTTTTCGATGAACGTTTTTCACAGCACACTTTATAAAGTTCAACGAAATATCTATACCTATTTTAAATTATTATTATTAACTCTACATATTTTGTTTTCCTATGCATACACATTATATTAACACTTATGATCATTTAAATCTCTGCAAAACGTAACAAATAATCTTTAATAAAATCACTCTCATACTGAATGCTTATTAAATGATTTAAAAAAAATGATTAATGACTTATTCAACTTTGTTTATCACACAAACAATGTATCACAAAAGTCACGACACACTTGTAATTTTGAAGAAAATAACAAAGTAGGCTTAATTGATAAATTATATTCAAAAATATGTTGTAATATAAACAAACATAAACGTCTCAGCGATAAAAAAAACCTCATTTCTTAACTTTGATTACTGTAATAAAAAAGAAAAATAAACTTAACAAATCAAACTCACATGATATCAGATATTTTATATAAAGAATACAATACAGTCACAATTTAAAAAAAAATGATTGAAATATTTAGTGAGATTTTTTTTAATCTTCTTGGCATTAATTTTACTAAATTAATAATTACTTGGATGGGAACAGTAGCTGATTTATCTGCTAAAATCGTTGTATGTTTTCTAAATTTTTTTTCAATCGGGTTAAGATCGGAAAACTGAAGTGACGTTTCGATAACTTCTGAGTAATTATATAATAACCAAAAATGCACCATACGTGATTTGTACTTTGTGTCCGTTGTCATGGTAATATTTAAAAGTTATTAAATGATTTTTTTTAAAAAAAACGTTGATTAATGACTTACTCAATTTTGATTACCAAATCTATATCCTAATCGTTCGCAGTTGAGTATTACGATACGCCATATTGATTTTTCTAATCCGTTTTAAATTTCGCCGCGTCTGTTTATCGACATGAAAACCGAAACTACTGAATAGAGAAATCGATTAATTTGTGTCACGTCGTTGTGTAATCAGTGCAGTCCAATTAAAACATTTCTAATTATAAATATAGATCCGGCTAGATGCTACAATACAAAACTGGAATGTTAATACTGTACACGGAGCGTATTAAAAAGTCCACAAATATATCAGTCCTCAAATGACAAAAAAAAAATCATATCACTACGATTCGACGTTTAGTTTTGATTTTCTATTTTTATAAATAAGTGAAATGTACGTGTCTTTTAAAATAAGAAAAAAAAATGAAACAAACAAGAAGACAACGTTCCAATGCTCTTTATTGTATTATCTTTAAATCGTTACTGTCTACAGTGAATTAAAAAAAGCAAGAGAAACAATAGTTAAATAAAGATTGTTTTTTTTCCCTTAAAATTCTAGAAATCAGATTTGTAAACTTAACTAGATAGGTGTATTGATTGTGACGACTAACGCACACAAGGTATGCCTTTTTATCAGAACTTCAAAAAGTACCATTGGACAGGCATATCAGGCTCTCCTACGCTGATGACATAATGGTCATCGTTACAGTCTTCTAAGTGAACAGGTAGAGAAAATATAAGATAAATGAGAATAAATGTAAAGTAATGAGAGGTATAAAGCAAGTTATGGAAATGTCAAAATGATAAACAATGTACAGCAGTTAAACCATGTGGGATATTACAATTATCTAATCTTATTTCCAAATCAGCAACTCTATCTTTCAGAAAAAGGAAGTCTATATAATACCATAATTGCTTCCATCATACTGTATGATTCTCAAAGCTGATCACTGTAAGATAGATTAGAAAAAAATACAGATTGAACAAAAGTTCTATAAGATCATATGGTAGATAGAAGAGAAAAAATAAGAAGAAGCAAGTTGGATATGAAGTCATATATGAAATTACTGAGAATGGGACAATTAAAGTGATTTTGGTAAGTGGATAGAATGCTAGAAAACAGAATGTCTAAATAAGTATGTACGGGAAGGAAGTGAGAAGGAGGTATTAAAAAGGCATGGTTAGATGGGATTAAGAAGTTTGGGAACAGAAAAAAGACAATGATAGAGACGAAGATGGCAATGGATAGAAATTGCAAAAATAGGTAGACTTGTCCAGGGAAAAGTAAAGGAGATTATTAATGAGTGAAATATTATTTATTTCAATTATAAAGGTCATCCAAATGTGACGCCTAAAGAACATGTGTATAGTTTCTTTTGTTTTAATAAAACACAAATCTAGGCGTCACATTCGGATGACCGTATAAAATATAGATTTTCTTAGAATCCTATCATTTTCTACCATTGAATTTTATAAGATATGGAATAAGTGAATTCATTTGTATAAAACTGAACTAGCTGGTCCGCAAAAAAAATCAGATAATTAAAATTCTATGTTTTATTTAACCTTTTCGTTAAACTTTTCGAACAGACGTCATGTAATACGCGCCGATTCAACTTTCTATTCAATTATACGCCGATGACAGGACTTAATTTATAATTATATTTCACTTACACATATTTTTTGTGTCGTTCGCTCTAACGTCGACGACTACAATCGCGCAAAAACATACCGAGAGACAAACAGACAGATAAACGACAAACAGACGGCGAAACTCGAATGCGGATCGTAACATATTGATGATAGTATATTTTTTTTTTTTAAAAAAAAAACCATTAATAAATAATTCATTTTGAAAGTTAGTTTCGTCCTCGGGCGAAGCTTGTTCAATTTCGTTCCGGTTTATCCCTCCGTCGTTCGAAACGAACAAAAAAAATAATAATAATACACAAAGTTCTGTTTAATGGAATTTGTCTGTCTGTACGTCTAGAGACTTATCGATAATGGCGTCAAGGAAAAATCCACTCATTGTTTCCACTTTCTGGATAGTTTCTAACAAGTTTCACTTATCGTTATCTGCATGTTTTTTTTCGAATTGTTTCAGACGTTTAATGATTCATTATCGTGCACATTTTTTGTTTGTTTGTTTGACAGGAGATTATTTAAGTGCCATAGAAATTTATACAACAGTAGATAAGAGTTTATCAACAACCTGTATTAACGTTATTTAAAAAAGTATACGATTTGTATAAATCGAAATCAGAAATTAGTCATGTTTTTTTGATATCATTTATCTACCAAAATATCTTTCAAAAAAAAAAAATCAGACTCATGATTTTAACCTTAAATTAAATCATAAATCATGTATATATGGATCAAGTCACATAATGTCGATATGAATAATATACGGTCATCCAAATGTAACGCCTAGATTTGTATTTTATTAAAAAGAAACATGTGTATAGGAAAACCTGTATAGGTTTTTTTTTAAAATAAAATACAAACCTAGGCGTTGCATTTAGATGAGCCTTTGCAATAAATAAATCAACGTAAAATGTATTTTTCTGTTATATACTTTTTTGAAAAAAGTTAGGTTAATGTCTTTAAATTACTCATACCATTCAAGTGCTATAAACATTTAGTTAATCATTCCACTGACATTGAATTACAACTTTAACACAATATGTTTTAAAAAGCAGTGATGTCAAACACGCGGCCTGAAAGTTGATTTCATTAAAAAAAACAATATCGAATTTAAAAAAACATCTATACAAGATATCTATACTTTTTTATAGAAGTAAAAGACAAAGTTTCATGTTTAATTTGTAGATATGGTAATCAGTGTTTTGAATGAATATAATTTAAAACGTCGTTATGAAATGCATGGTACAACGATCTGAATATGATCAATATATAGGAAAAATAAGAGAAGAAATTTGTACTTCAGAAACAACAATCAACATCGGTGAACAAAAAAATAAATGTAAAATTTAAATGAGATATTTTCGAATATACATAAAACCTTTTCTTTGCTCGCTAAATATTTTTTGGTAGAATTTTTTTTGTGGACTTTCCTTAACTGAATACATAAGTTTAACAGCATTCCTAGTTCACCATGTTGTTCATAACAATGGGCTAATGCGCATTTCGATAGCGGCGCCATCATCTTCACAGCCTTTCAATCTTTATTACTGATATAAATTTAGTGTTTTAAGTTCAGGGGATGAGATAACAAAGAACATTACGCTAAGAAAAACTGATTTTGAGAACATGTTTAATTTCATCCTTAAAATCAATAAATGTTTCTATATCATTAAAACTAAACGCTATTATGTAAACGAAGAGATTTTTTCAAATATTTATAATTTTTACCTGTACATTACTTTTGAAGCAAGGACATTTAAAACGACTGACAACTATGTAAATATTTTCATTATTATTTCACTACATAATATTAAATTGTAATATAAAATAACATTTTTTAGATAAAAATCAATTTTGTAATCGGTATATATATTTTTTTAAAAAATATCGCTTTTTAAACGGACCTCTGAATGATGTGTTTTACAGATGAATAATTCATCTCCATCCTACTTATATATATATATATATAAAATTGTGAAAAAGAAATATTGAAAACGACACATTGGCGTCACAGATGCGTCCGCAGCAATGTGCTATGAGTGTGCGTGGCACATGGCCAAGTTGGAAAGGTATCAGGGCGATCACGTGCTGCACCGAGGCCACGGGACGAACGAACACGTGGTGTCCCCACCACCCACGAACGTTCAATTGCAACCTTATTATTATTATTGCTGGGGATCGGCTGTACGTACTGAGAACAAAACGAGTTCTCCACGCCAGATTGGAAACTGGAATAGACGTGCGCGTTTCAATCGACGTTTCTTCAATGTTCTTCGACCGTTCTTTATCGTTTTTCGACACGCAACAGATGTAGATTACCGACTCGTTTATAGTGTCTTTGAAACGTACGCCCAACGAATACAAATCGGCAAAATGGACATTCTGTTGTCTTATACAAACACACACACACACACAATAATAACACAAATAGTTGACTTTGACGAGAACGGCACAAGATTAAAATTCAACATATCAAAACACCTTTGCACAGAAACAAACCTATTTCGACCACCTGTTCGACCTCCATTCGGCCATGTTGTATGACTAAATTGTAAAAACATTCTCGCGAATTCGGTTTTGCGAAATAAAACCCGTGTCGTTTTCGAACAGATGTCTTTTTTGAATACGATCTGTATTAAATCAAATGTTTTCCCAGATGTACGTCGTTTGATAGAATTCTTTAATCAACATCGAAATATCCGAGAGAGCAAAAAGACGAACATATATCTACACATATCTGTTTGGTTAAAATTTCACCAAAAAAAATATAAAGAACGAAAAAACAAACAACGTCGCATTTCTTTGCCCAAATGTCATGTTTGTACGTGAAGTAATGAAACCTACTTTAAATTCCATCATAAAAGGAAAACAAAACATTCCTGTGTCTTATTAAAATTGGCAGTTTACATACGTGTGCTGTATTACAGCTATTACTTAAACTATTTTACTACGAAACAAGTCAATCTATTCTACCGTTTTTTTTTAAAATTATACTTTTATGATCATACTGAGTTAAATACATACGTATAATTTACTTGTTATAATAGTAGTAGCACACAAATCGTTTTTATTTTATTTAAAAAAAAAAAATCAACAAATCTAACGCAAAAAATAAACTTAAAGGTTGTCGTATTTTTATACTTCTTACTTGTAAAAATATGTGATATTAATGAGTCTGTACGACTTTCCCAGGTGATCCTCAATTTAGAAACAACAATGGAATTTACTTACACGATTATAATTACGAACGACCTTCGTTTATCGTCGCTTGAACTCATTAGTTATAATACACACACACACACATATATATATATATATATATATATATATATATATAGATATATATATATATAGAGAGAGAGAGAGAGAGAGAGAGAGAGAGAGAGAGAGACGAATTCTTACCCAGATTTACAAAATGTCAACAAATTTATTAAGAAAATAAAACAGATATGAATTATTTCAACTTACTATGTAATCGTTTTTGCTCAGAAACAATGAATCAACCTCACATAAAACTCCTGAATTAAATGGCTTTCATGCAGAGCCGGACTTAGATGAAGATATACCCTAAACCAGCGGTGGCGAACCTACGGCACGTATGAAAATTTTTCTGGCACGTTATCGATTTTTAAATTGTATTCTCATTTTACAATATTTGGCATCCAAAGTACAACAAAAATCTCATCAAATAAAAGTTATAATTAGTATTGATTTTTATATGGCAAAATGTATTGTATACAATTATTTTGTGAATGTTTAAGTCAACTCCTTAATTTAATGAAATTTTATAACAATTAAACGTTTATTGTTTATTTCCTATTAAGAATTTCCCGGCATGCCAGAGGTTGGACAAAAAATAATTGTAATATTTGGCACGCGCATATAAAAAGGTTCGCCACCGCCGCCCTAGACTAATCGACTTGTATGGCCCTTGACACTACATATGTGTAAGAACGGTCTATGAATGTCAAAGATATTACATGCCTTAGCCGGAAGTCTCTTAGATTTTCAGGCCCTAGACTTCAGCCTGTCAAACTTATACGTAAATCCAGCACTGCTTTCATGTAACTTGTGAAGAGATAAACGAATGTTATAAACTATGTTTTTTTCCTAAATTGATCAAACTCAACTCTTTAAACATTTTACTAGAACTATGGAATTTATAATATTTTTATTCAAATTACAACCAAAAACTCCATTTTGGAAATGATCAGTTGTTATAGTTTTACTCATGTTGCTTGATTCTGAATACTTTATTAAATATAAAAATGTAGAGAAAAAAATGAATACAAATATGAATATTAACTAAATTATCAGAATTTTTTTTTACTATTATTTATCCAGCTAAATATCTTTCAAAAAAAAAAAATAAGACTCATGATTTTAACCACAAATTAAATCATAAATGAATACAGTCACGTATACATGGATCAAGTCACAGAACTATTTACTAGCTGCAAATACCAATAATAATAAATCAACGGTAACAAATGACATTTTTCGTTAATTTTTTTTTTTTAAAAAAGTCAGGTTAATGGCTTCAAACTACTCACACCATCCAAGTTCTATAAACATTAGGTTAATCATTCCACTGACATTGAATTACAACCTTTATTATTGATGTAAACTTTGTGTTTCAAGTTCAAGCGATAAGATAACAAACACTACGTTAGCGTTAACATACGTCACGTATATGATTATATTTTTATGTGTGTTATATTTGCACGTACGTACGTACGTACGTTGCCATTTTCTTACTACATAATAACAGTTTGGATCTAAGTATTGTTAAATACTCCGTTTGAAAAACCGTACGTGTAGAAATGTCATATGACGATTCAATTCAAGTTTATTTTAAACTATTTCTTAAGAATTTTCGAGTCAACTCGTGTTGGATCAACGGAAATTTGATTAAATTATGAAAGAATTCGTAAAAAAAATCACTAACAACAGACTCGAACTTATACAAAAATGTGTACACACAAATGTTGCGGTACAGAAAAACACTGTTAAACAATTCAAATACGTTTGTTTACGATTAGAATCGATAATTAGGAACAGCAGAGAAAAAACAACGCAATACTCCTCATCCCGCGTCCATCGATCATTTTATTTGAAATGTTAATTCGACGACATGTGATATCCACAATAGAACGTTCGACATTTTCTAAAAACCGAAACGATTATACTTTGACCTATTTTTTCAGAAAAAAAAAATAATATTTTTTTTCAATCAAGGCCGACGAAACATCTCACGAATTGCAATATCCATCAGTCCTATATAAAAAGGAATACGATATGGACCGAGTGTAATGCAATCGATCTTTTTTAAACGAGATGATCAGCCGACGAACGCTATTAATTTTCTTAACGATTCTGAACAATTATTGATCGATCGGTGTGGTTTTTACATCCGCAAATACATTTTCTTCATTAGCAATCGTTTCGAAAGTGAAAATGAGATACGTCAGCTGTATATATGTTTATAAAAAGATTTATTCCATGTAAATTATATGATGAAAATCATTCGAAACGAATATTTAATCAGATCGGTCGGGATTTTTAAACATATAATCTATATACATCTGAATCGATCGACACAAACGTAGGATAATTAATCATTGACCTTTTTAATACAGAAATCGTTTACGTTTCGAAACGGACAAAATCGAAAGTTGAATATTTAAGAAGTATACGAATTATCAATATGTACGAACTGTCGCGTTTCAAACAAAAAAAAATGTATTTTTTATATATACTCAATCATTGTTTAAGGAATTCTTTATTAAATACCCTACAGTCCAAATATTTTCACACATTACTCCCACCTTATCAAATCCAAATTAATTCTCATATTTAACAACGAACAAACATATAAAAATTAAGATCTCGAAATTTTAATTCTTTATTAACCTAGAAAAATTCCAATACCCCATGATTTTATTAATTATGTTAGTATTATTTTCAATTCTCGTATTTAATGAAAGCTTAGCTACAAAAATACCCCACGTTGGATTCTATGAACGCCGAACGTCGATGGTTGAAGTGATTTCAAGGCAATGAATTTATAAAGGTTATATTATTACATTATCAATAGTATTTATAAGTCTGTCAATCATTACCTTGCGGAGTAAAAGAATTTACAAAAACTATCGAAAGAAACGCAGGTAAAAAATCTGGTCATAAGAAGTCAGCAAAAATCTCCATTTGGTTAGTATAATGTAGAATTAACAACTCATCTACAATGAATCTATAATATTTAAGAAATGAAAAGGAACTGGACGGATTAAACGGAAACGATCACGCAAAACAACGACAATAATTAGTACTTACTACATTCAGTGAGTGAAATTAAAAAAGAAGGAAATAGTGAAACGGTTCTACCACAAGTGGGAGAAATATCTGGTGAAAATTGAAAAGAGATAATGTCGGAAATTATGAATCTTTATACGATTGAAAAAAAAAGAATATATATATAAACAGAAAGCTCGTACATTACACAAAGACAACACAATGATCTACATACGACTGTCAAAAAAAATTCAAAAAAACTCGTTTAAAAATCTGACATTTAACAAATACCAGTTTCGATAATTTGTGGTATCATATGGAACCTTTTACAAAGCTGGAGAAAAATATGCGTTCTACGATTATCGATTAGAACAAAATGAACGACAATCTACGTTTTATATTTTCGTTTTTTGTGGGTTTTTTTACGAGACAAAGGCAATTAGTCACGACTTCAATTAAATATATCGCAACTATTTAATATGCAAAACAAGTAGATTTGTTTCTATTATACATAATGGAAAAAAGTGCACGGTGATGACCAAAAAAATAAACTAATATGAATTTAAAACCGAGTTTCATCGAGTGTTGCGTAGAAATAACAAATTGTGTTTTGTTTATTTTCGGCGAGTGATAAAATATGAACGCTACTTTATGGAAAGATGAAATAATCAAAGGTGACAAATTTTTTAAAGAAGTGTTTCACATTTTATAATTAGGAATTTTTAATAATTATCTTTCCCCCCCCCCCACCTCATACATATATATATATACATGTATGTGAGAAGAAAACAAGAGATAAATCAAAGTGACGGATGTTATAGACGTAAAATAAAAAAAAGTTTACAAAATCACGTAGGAAGAGAACCCCACTAATGGACAAAAGAAATTAATGATTGAGAGAATCCAGATATATATAAAAAGGTCTAGAGGAATAAAGCCATGGATAGATACTTTCTTCCTGGACAAAAACATACAAAAATTCGTCGGAATTGACTGGAAAAGAAAGGCATTTGACATCGAAGTGGTCGAGAAATCTTCGTCCAACAGTGGAAAGATAAAGATTAATGGCAATAATAACAAAGTCATATTTTATGTGTGTTTATAATGCATAAGTATTCATATGTTATTATTTCCTGATATTCCTTGATCAAAATAAATTACTGTACGAGAACCGTTTGATAAGTATGGTAAAAAAGTAAGAAAAACTAAATTGAAACATTTAATTAAATTAATTAATTATTTAATTCAAGCATAAATAAATTTACTATACTTATCAAACGACCCTAAAACGTCACAGAGCCTACATTCATCATTTTTCTCCATGCAACCCGTACGTATTTACCCTAAAACAACAGTCCTCGATCGTACACACAATTCTACTTGAAACTGTCGCAAATACACGCTGGATATATTATATATTTTTTTAATATTGCGCGTTGCAACGTGTTTTAAAATAAAACTGTTGACCTGAAAAAACAGCACGTAAGATCCGCCCGTTACGAATGACGTTTACGGATTTGTGATGGTGCGCCGGTATCGTCGTCGTAAATTCAGTCAACAAGCTCACACACACACACAAACCAGACAAACATACATACATACACACGTGCATTCCAATTTAATGATAAAACGACAACAAACAGATAAGACGTGTTTACAACAATACCGATCGAATAATAAAATTATATACGATAATCAGTACAAACGTGTGCAAAGGTGACAATTACTTAAAAACGGTCGTTTTTATCAACAATTAATTTATATATATATATACACACACACACATACATTTGTATGTATGTATAGAACAGAGAGACAAACACACTTACCTAGAAAATAATGTTTAATCCATTTTTTCTTTGGAGGCGGTACCCACGACTCCTTATTATTATCCTTAATACTAAAAGGCCTCTCGATCAAAGTTTCTCCATTAGTCTCAACCATAAGGACACCCATTACACACACAATATTTGAAAAAATCAAATACGAATATAGAGTCAATAGTACGACAATCCTTGTCCAAACAATATCACCGGTTTTTTCGTAAGACAGACAACGTCACTCGTAAACTGTTTATTTATTTATTTTTAAGACCGAATCATACATGAACCAATTAAAACGATCCGATTACGTTTATTATTGCCATCACTGAATAAATTATATATTAAAAATATTCGTTCTCTGTATGTATTTTTATTTATATTTTTTTTTCTAATATCACTGTTTCAATGTTTCACGAGACTAGATCTAATTTGAGCGCGAGTATAAAAACTATATTTGAACACAGGCAGTAGCAGAAATTCGGTTTGTGTTTTCGAAAAAAAAATTGTTTCGTAAATTTCGTATCACAGATATCTTGATACATATATTTATTTATTTATTTGCAAAACAACAACAGTTCGACATGTTTTGTATTTACTTTAATTCTAATATCGATTGAATTCAATTCCGAATCAATACATTTATTCCGACAAAAACAGAACGATCCAAATTTGAAATGAACGACAACGATTACAGTTACTTGCGATGTCGTATGTGTTTGTATGCGAATGTATGTGTATTTGTATGTGTGTATTCAAGAAACAAATAAAATTGAAAATGACTGAATTGCTTGGCTCCGACTAGCGGACTACACAAATGATTGAATGTATTCTGCTAATGACCAAGAAGACAGACTGACTGCGACGAAAACTATTGGAGAGGGGAAATTAATCGAAGGTGCTCCTCGCGCGTGCTTCTTTCGCGAAATACTGTTACACAATTCGTTTTTTTCCCCTCTTTCTTTCTTTCGAATGTACGATATCCACTTTTTACTGTTTATTGTGTTTGATACATTTTTAGACTCGCGCGATTTTCCGATATCTTTATAAACATAAATCGGTCCAAATAGAACTATTCTAATTGTCCTTACTAGAAATCTTTACACGGAACTATATGTATAGCAATATATGTTTGATTTGCGAATTTCGAAAATAACAATATGTAAATCAGTAAGAAAATGCATTATCCTTTGACTTGCATAATGTTCTGACAACAATGACGACATTCATAACAAAATATTTATCAATTTATGAACAATAAATAATTGTTAGACTCTTTTACAATATCTTGAACTGTTGGAATGATAATTCATTTATGTGAAAGTAAATTCGTCGCAGTTTTAAAACAGTGAAAATATATTAGCAAATTTTGTTTAATCTTCTGAGTATACATTTTTCGTGACACAAAGTCAAATAACATAAATAATATAACGCTTTTTCCAATTATCGAATTTAAAAAAAAAGTCTTTTTCATTAATTTACTGAAAATACAATCATATCTTAACCTTCAATGCTCGACGTTCACAAAATTCGACATGGGGTATTTTTATACCCCATCTTTTCATTAAATATGAAGATTTAAAATATAGCAATGGTATATTTTAATGTAATCAAATCTGGGGTACAAAAATACCCCACACGTCGGGTGGCCTGAGTTAAAACTGTTTCAATACCAACAATTGTACCAATTTGCAATCAACTACAAATAATTTATTTTTCTAATCCTAGTACATTAGTTATTATCTTTCATTCCCTCTCTCACAGATGTATATAAATAATATTCACACGTACATACATCGAGACTCGAGAGATAAAATAATTTATTGTATTATATTAACCCTTATCGGTCGTATGTCACCTCTGACGTGACATTACAACTTTGCTCTATCAATCGTATGTCACGTGCCAGGTGACAAGACTGAACAAGTGACTACGTCCTCATTGCTGAATGTACACACCATATATTTTTACAGTTTAATTTTTACTCGATAGCAGACAACACGATCTATCATATTTCAGCAATTATTTTACTTATATAATATTTTATTTCTCCAAAAATGAATAAAGAAAACTATAGCAATACGGAAAGTAAGTGATAGTTGTAGTGAAATAAGTGAAAATTTTGAATATTCGGCAAGTGATTTTAATTCTTGTGATGAAGGAGACAGTGATACAAGTGTTATATTTGTCAAGGAAAAAAATTGATCCCTATTTAATATTCAAGTGAAGAGGAAAGCGAAGTGGAAAGAGAAATTGTTCTTGATTGTGATGAAGATTGGATTGAAATCGACAGTGATGATGAAGACAATTTAACTTCAAGTATTCCTTTTACAAATATAGGACACCAAATCTTCGGAAATGTTCAGGAGCCTATAAATTATTTTAAAAAAATTTTGTACGGACGAATTTATAACAGAAATTTTAACGCAAACTAATTTATATTCCGATGATGAAATTAAAAAAAAAAACTTAACATCCAGGTCAATTTGGTACAATTGGAAAGATATTTCATATGATGAAATAAGTGCTTTTTTCAGGGTTGTTTTGTGAAAGACTAGTGAAAGACGACTATATACTTCTGCAAAACTTGTAACAGAAAACCATTCTTTCATGTAGGAACATATTTCAAAAAAGACCACACATTGAAAAAATATAAATAACATTTAAGCTTGAAGATTGCACGTTTAATAAAATGTAAATATAAATATTTTTATGCACAAAACTATCTTTTTATATCAAGTAACCTTAGTTACTCTTCTCTTACAATAAGCACTCAAATATATCTCCGACCTAGCGGAAAGTCAAGTAGAAAATGCTAACGTCCGATAAGGGTTAATACGTTGGTGGGTTTTTGACAAAAAAAAAAAAATATATTTTTTTAATAACTTCCTCGGTTCAGCGGAAATATACTTGTTTATCTACAGGCATACATCTTAACTATTGAAGTTATTTCCGAGACTTGAAACGGAGTAATTAATTCTTCAAACGTTTGTGGATTTTAAGAAAACTATGGATCGCAGTTTGAAAAACACTAATATATTGGAAAATTAAAAAGGGTAGCATAATTGAAAAGTAGTGTAAATACTCGATTCCAATAAACAATAAACGTTTAGTCAACTTGGTCGTAAGTGAAACTTGATCAACAGAGACGTCAGATGCGAAACTTTTGTCCGGCGCTGTAAACACGCCAACAATCAACCGTGGACAATAATACCGGTTCGATTCCAATAGTACTCGGACTGGAAGAGCTGACTAACTTGTCTCGTTTCGACGAAGAAACGCGAACGCATTCTGTGTGCAAAACTGAGAAGCACGGGCGAGCGTTGTACAGGTCGATACGATAGTGGACGTCGCCGTGCGAGAATTGTTAAATCGACGCACGCGCTCCAAAAACGGCACGACGAACGACGAACGGTACGTTTAGCTGAATCCTAGAAATTCCGCATTTCGCGGAGTTTGTGTCGTTACGGCGGACGGCGCGTCCGCACGCGCCGGAAGGCGTGGACGATCAGCCGGCGCCGTGGCTCGAACACGAAATCGCCACCGGTTTTCACTTCGTAGTCGACGGTCTATGTGTCGGTCGACGTTCTAATGTCGAAACACTTTCGTCACACGCGTTTTACTTTTCCCATTGTTTGAAAATACAGAGAGCGGTGTCGTTCAGATTGTGTTTAATAAGTTCATTGTAACATACTTCAATGTCTATCCGATTTTTTTATATAAAATCTGGGTTATTTTAGAATGTCGTTAAGAAAGATTCGTTTATTGGATTTCCAAAAAAAATATAAATATTTAAAACGAACAACAACAAAAAAATGACATTGCTTACTAACATATGAAGAGAAAGAATCGAGATTCTAAAACAGCTTATTACAAGAAATATACAAACGAGTAAATCATCTCCTTTACAACAATACCATAGAGAATTGCCTTTTTTCCACAACTTCATAACAGCTCACTCGTCGAAAATCAACGTCGGATCCCGTAAAACATTTTTAAAACGTGTAACGAAGCGACTCTTCTTTTCAACGACTACTTCATAACGATCACATTTGAAATCTTCCAACAAGTAACTTCCACTGTCTTTTTGGCCACTCTGCAACGATTGCCGTACCCAAAACTTTTTCTCGGTTTTGATTTTGTTTACACAAACTGTTATGCACGATACGGCTGCGTTAATCACGGCATTGTTAGATGCCATCTTTTGAAAAACTGAATGTTTGTTTTTTGTCAATACGTTTTTATCTGAACTTATTGAAATTCTATCAAACAATGTTATCGATATTTCTAAACGACGATGTTTCCATAGAAATTATTTAGTATGAATAAGAATGATTACACAGATTATAAACGTTGTTCAGTTTTTTCTTATTCGGAATATTCCTCCAAAAAAATACCGCAGACAAGAATCAGATCAAACATTGATTTCACTACAAGTCCGAAGTCGAAATCGTTCAACATTGAACGAAAACAATCGTATACAAAAGAAATCAATATAAATTTTGATATTTTAGAAACTTATCCACATACACACGTCCAACTTTAATACATTTTCTAATAAAATACACATGTTCACCATTGCAATTGTTTAGCTCTTTCAGTGATGCCTCATCAAGTGGAATTATCAATTCAACATCATAAGATATTTTAAAAGTCTCCAATAATTATTTATTATTTATTTTATTTGTTTAGATGGACATGCCATCATAATCAGAGCCTCGTTTAAAAATCAGAAGTGATAATACAACTCTCTGAAGGTAAAATAGCATGGCTATCGAAACAAATAAAATGAACAATAAGTGATTATAGGACACTTCTAAAATATACTGTGGTAGAGTGACAACAATTCGTGTTCAAGTGAATTTGCAACAATACTAAAAGAAATAATGTTATTTTTTTCTAATTCTTGATGGTATAAGAAATAAATAGACTTAACATTTGTTATAAAAACTGATCAATATTGATTTTACTTAACATATTTATTTCTAAAAACAAATACTACTCTTCGATCAAAATGACTCCTTACTCAGCCGACTAGACAAACGTCTACAATAATTATTCGAGAAAGACAACAATAAAAATGTCCATATATCGGACATGTTTAGATATATAAACAGCCATTTACGATCGTTCGTTAAGTCACGCGAAAACATATGCTACTCAAAAACTGTATATAACAAATAATTTCGATTTTTTAGACTTTTTTATAGTCAATATAACATTAATTTAGAGCCCTGACTTGTTTATAATCAGAAAAAATGTTTACTTCAACAACTATTTACTGCATTGAACGTTTTACATGTCATTTATTTGATTAATTGACAATTACTTGGAATAATAAATGTTTTACATGCAATGAACATTCATTAATAAAAAGATACAAAACAAAAAAAATAGATTTACTCGTGTGTTTATTACACCTACATATATATAAATGAATCTTTTAGATTGTAATTTATTAACATGAGCATGGATATATATATATATATATATATATATATATATATATATATATATATATATATATATATATATATATATATATATATATATATATATATATAGTGTGTGTGTGTGTGTGTGTGTGTGTGTGTGTGTGTATAATCATTAGAGTACTAAAATTACATGTTAAAAATGTTTGAATACGTTCAAAAACGTCGCACTATCTAAAATGTATATGTTTAATCACGTTCCAGAAGAAAGTAAAAATATCATGTTACACGCATGTTTACGTGTAAGCTGATGCACACGAGGTAGTAGAGTATTAACACAAAACCCATTCGACCACTGTACAGAACGTAATCTTCTTAATGTATTCTGGACGGCAGCGGTCGAAAAAATGTGAATTCGCGAACGACGAAATCGTACAGAAGAAAGAAAGATTCGGCCGTGTCTGTCGGCGGCGGATGGATGTCAATGACCGCGGCTGGTTAGTTGGTACACTTTTGCGGTTTATGCATTCGTCACGACGTACGACTTAGTCATCGGGAACCGTACGGGAATCGAACGTGCGCGAACGAAATGAAAACCGAGGCGGAATGTAAAGAAAAATGTAGATTGCTTGAATACACGAGAAATTAATCAGAGTCGAACGAACGAACGAACGTACAACTGATTTTAATATGAACTGTGTGCTGAATGTGCAATAAAACAACATAACATTCAATTGAATTTTTCACAACGAACTGTTGAATATCTGTATGTAATTATATACAGACACACATACACCCACATCCGCATATATACGAGTGTGTATATTAATTGTTATTATGATGATGTACTATCTCGTTCTTCATACAATCAAGATCTGTTGATCACTAGTTGTGACTATTGAAATAATTTTACATAGAAAAGAGATAACCCACAAACGATAGCATTGTCAAGGACATACAATATTGGACGACTAATTGTCAACATACATTTTTAAAACTGGAATTATGAATTTTTCAAAAATATCGGTTAAATTTTTATACAGAATGGGATTAAATTGAAAGACCGTACAAGTAAGTAAAACAAACTGTTTTGGTCAAATGTCATTTAAATATATATATGATCTAGTACCATAGGCAAAACAAATCAAAAACGTATTAAATGTCAAAAACTGAATGTAACAGACTAGATTTTTCAATTATATTTTTTATGCAGACGATGAAAAATCGCTACTGTATCAAAAATAAAAATAATTCATCTGACTAATTCGACATTTATAATAGAATAAAACAAATACACGATAGATAATTTGAGAGTGATTTAAATGGTCTTAAACAACAGATTCGAACCCACATTTGATTATTACTTCATCGATCGAACAGACGTAGGATGTCGTGAAGGTTAAATATTTGAATCTACATGATATTGGTACAATTTTTAAAAATGTATCAAGGTGGATACTTAAAAAAATCACGATTTGAAAATAAACAATATTAAAAATCTGCACTAAAATATGCAATCTTTTTTTTTAAAAAAAAAGACTGGGAGATCTTTTAATTTGTAACACCGTTCTCTCAAAATCCAAAAAAATAAATAACTATAAAATTCCAAAAAAGTATCATACATACAAAACTGCATTCTCGAACCAAATATCTCGTCAAATCCAGTTAAACAGAATATAAATTTAATTCGATTTCAGATATAAAAATAATCGATTGTTTTTGAAATTCGGAAAACAGGCAATAACGAACTAAAAAAAAATAACACTCGACATTTTCAGTTATAATAATAACTTTGAGGACGTGCTGTGCTATTTCGATACGAACATAAATTATTTAAATTCGATTTTTAAACACTTACGTACAGTTAACGAACCAAACGGCTCTATTTATCATTGAAAACGACATTAAATATTTATTGGGTTGAAATATTCATACGTTCATTAACGGAGACTATAATTTTTTAATGGCAGATGTTATTTAAAAGACAATCGAATCGATCATCGGTTAAAAAGACGCACTCAAGGTGATTCAACTACGAATAATCCACGATAACATCACAAATATATATATATATATATTAGGGGGTTTCGCCCCGTAATCACTTTCTTCGTCGATCCCCGAATTTGCTTAGGCCTTTTCACATTAGTCAACATGCATACAGTATTCACGCCCATTACCGCTCGTCTCACACTCTCTTATCGTAAAATTCCCCCGCCTAAAAAAATTAGTTTTCGGGTAAGAATGTGTGAGACGAGTGGTAATGGGCCGTGAATACTGTATGAATGTTGACTAGTGTGAATAGGCCCCTTCTGTTCAACAATGTAAATAAGTTATAAAAAAAATAACACCTTTAGAAAGCTATGTTAATGCTTCTGTATAGACAATGTTTATTATAGATCGGTGGTCTGATGTGTATTCAAATCGAATGCCAATACAATTATAATTTTTTGTTCGAAAAACTGTCCGAAAAATCTTTCTGAAAATCAACCTTTTTCAATTTTTTGTTAACTTTAATGTCATAAAATATGTACTTTAGTCATTCTCGGAGAACATTGTAAATGAAATTTCTCTTCATATATAAAATAGGTCCATCGTAAAATTGATGTCATTAATGCTTACGCTACTTCGAATGTGCACGATTATCTAAGAAGATTAACAATTGCAATTGTGGAGTGATGTAAAATTTCAACACATCATCACTCCGTAATTGCAATCGTTAATCTTCGGAGGTAATCGTTTATGATCGGAGTAGATAAATGACATTGATTTTGTGATGGAACTATTTTATTTATATACATACATACATACATACATATATATATATATATATATATATATATACCAGGGAGCTGCGCCCCTCGCTTGCTATGTTTGTTTACTCCAGTTAACTCTGCCCTCCGTTCACTTCGCTCGCTCACCTGTGATACATGCAATTGTGAATGATATTTATTTGCAATCGTTAAAGTTCGGAAGTAATCGTTCATGATCGGGGTAGATTAATGACATTAATTTTAAGATAGAATTGTATATATATATATATATATATATATATATATATATATATATATATATATATATATATATATATATATTGTTATGGATTACTTGGAAGTTAATAGAAAATTGCCTATTCGAATGAATGAATTTAAACGTAATAAAATCCCATAAATAAACCATATGAAGAGGTTGTAAAATGTTCAAAAATGAAAAATTTAAAAGATGTATTCATCCGAAAAGAATCTTCCAAGATGGAAACTACTACAACATCGGTCTTTTCCCATTCAATATTGGATGAAAGCTTCTCCCAAAAAAAACTTTTCATTTCAAGCAATCCAGTGCCTTGCCTTGCTATTTTATTTCATTCAGACAAATTTCTTCATATCTCTAGCCCATCTAAATACATACGAAATACTGTGGCAACAATACCTATGAATGTACGAACATTATTAGAAATTGGTATCGTCCCAGTGCAATACCGACGCGCAAGTTCGTCACAACACCTGTATGATACGCGACAATAGGACCGTCGCGCGGTACGCACGCACGCGCGTTCTTTGACCACGTGGTATGTCGACCTATCGCGCTTGCCACGCTAGAGGAACTACACGACGACGGACGGTATGCGTTCGTCGTCCGTCCCATTGCCAAAACATTCTATCGAGAAATGAAAAAGCTCTCGTCGTCGTCGTGACGTACGTACGTCTGTCAAACAACAACGCACAAATAAAAGACAATGTTGGGCGTCACCGTCGAACGCACGACCATGCACCATATACATACATGCAACGATACACGCACACATGGTTTTCTAAACATGACCGCAAAATGTTTTTTTTCTTTTACATCCAAGGACATCGGATCCGTCAACGAGTGACACACGTAAGTACAGTACAGTATGGCCGAACGACGACGTTGAATCACGGCTACGACCACTCGAACGCCGCCGTCGAATACGTTTACTAATATTTACATTTTCGACGATTTTAATTTTTTTTTCTTCGTATGCACCGACGTGCTGCGCTGTATCACATACACATGCACGTATGGTGCGTTATTCGGCACGTAGACGTGCAATTCTATATTAAGTAGTACACAGTATTGATGGACTGAATACGGAATTATTTAAACCGGTCATGGCTCGACAATGCAACTGTGTGTTGTTCGCGCGCACACTCAAACACATACACGCACACATTGGACAGAACGTGTACGAAAATATACAGGAGGATCGAATATGAATAGATTTTTAAGCTAATTATAAAAGCACGTTCGCGCTTTAATTTAATATAACTCTGATCGATAATTAAATACACGTACTACTTGATTACTTCAAGTATGCGTGTGTATATATATATGTGTGTGTGTGTGTGTGTGTATGTAAGTGTGTGTGTGTGAAAGTAACACTAGTTAATATGATGTATGAAAATATATATATATATATATATATATATATATATATATATATATAAAAAACAGTTTTTCTTCAACATATGCAACATTTTAAAATAGACACTTTTTAAATATAGAACATATTTTGAAAAAATGCGGATCGATATGTCACGTCCATGCGGACTCAATGCCAAAACAAATACGTACATCGATCCGAACTTGTTTTTAATCAACTTGCAATTTTCAATCCTGCATCGATTTTTTTTATTATTATTTGAATATTAAAAAATACTGCCACACATACGCATTATGTACGTATAACGTACAACTCTGATACTGCACGAGAAGTTGTATCGAAAAATAAATCCGAATCGCAAAACATATCCAGAGAAAATCAATTAGTAAATAAAACAAGGATCGAAAATGCTTGAGAAGAAAATATGTGATCAAAAGGAGGTGTGGATCGTTCGAAATGATATGAATTAGAAGATGTATTAAATTTCAAAGACTGATGATAATATTTATATTCAGAAAAAAACGTAACTTAATAATTATTCAAATCGATAGATGGATAACGAAATAATAACAATATGTTTACTTAGAGAAAAAAATACATTTTTTAAACTAGATTCCCCATGAATACTTAAAATATAGTTCTTCTGTCCGAGTTCATCATTTCACTTGAAAAGTTCAACTTGAAAGTCTATTTAGTACAAAACGAAAAATGTTTCTCTATAATTGTTCTATATTTCTTATTTTCATAATCGAATACAGTTCAATATCTCATATAAAAATAATTAATTTGTCATACTGACATATAGCACGTATTCTTTTATTATTAACCTCCACAGACATCTTTATCATAGAGAAAAACTGTAAACTTCACGTACCTTTTGAACGACATTTACTATTGGAAATTCGAATGATTTTTTCTATATATTTTTTTCTACATACTAATATCTAATTAATACAACATACATACATACACACACACATATATACGTACGTCTAAAATAATATTGTTTTCAATTACACTTAAGTAAAAACATTATATAATCAGCGACAGCTTTGGACGAGACTGTATTCTAAATGACAAAGTACTGCGACAAACAGCGCATAAACAACATACATAAACTTTACATTATAACATGTTTTATATTCCCCACTTAATGTGACAGAATAAAAGGTCACTAAAATACACTTTGATCAGTGAGCTGCCCTTATATAGAGTCTGTCTTCGTGCACGTGTATATTTATAACAGCGATCTTTTTTTTTAATATGGGAGTCGCGGATAATAAATAAAATATCAATTGGTTATTGATTCTTTTATTATATTATTTTCATTTGTGTGTGGGGAAGGGGGGAATGGGTACGAACTGTCATTGGAATTAAATTTGTAACAATATTCAACACAGTGAACATCATCGTAAGATATTTTTTTTAATAATAACAACTCTATTTTTTACATAAATGTTATTTTCAGAATTATCCGAGCTAAACTAAAACTGATGAAATATAACACATCAGGACACGGATATCAACAAGGTACTACCTACAATTACCAAATCTGATAAGAGCAGTATCAGTAAACAGATATCGTCGTAATAATTTAATTTAAAAATATTTTTAATAACGATATTTAAATAGATACACGACCACCAAAAATCAAACGTTGATCGAAACAAGGATATTTTCAAAATATCAAAATAAATATTGACGAAATGTGACAGAATTACTTTTCACTGACCTGCATGGTTAACGGTCGCGCCATTCTTCTGCTTTAGTTCTTGTAATTCGATGAAGCGCGCCGCCTCCAGCAGAGTCTCCACGTTCATGCCGGCCCCCGCGACCTCCGCTAACAATGCAATAACCGCGTCGCTGCAACAAAACAGAGACGTCAACGATTTTTTACGACGATCGTAAATATACTTTCTCATCATACATTCATCGATAACAACTCATATTTACGTATATGCAATCTTTAATGTTTTTAAATTATATTTATTAAATAAAGCTGACTGATGATATATAATTTATTTATGTTGTATGCAAGATTTCATAAATTATTTTTTGAAACAATGTAATTTGGCATTGAGGTTAAGGGGGTATTCTAGTCTAGAATTTCGAAAAAATCGATTTTTTTGCATATTTTCAAAGTTTAGACCTTTAAGAATATGTCCCTAAGAGGATTTTTCTAAATTCGAATTATTTTCGGAGTTATAGCTATTTTTGTGACGTGCCAACCAAATCGGTTTAAACTGACTCCAAACTTTAAACGCGTTTTTCTCGAAACTACTTTTCGACACGGTTGACGTGATATCTCAAGTTCTAATGGACCGATTTACTTGAAATTTGGTACAGAGCTTCTCAATATAACAGTGATTGCCACCGCCTAGGATTTTTTGAAAATTTTGTTTTTTACTATTTTTAAAAAATTCCGAATGTTGAAAAAACGGCAAAAAATGACTGTTTTTTTCACACTGCCACTATTTTGCAAAAAAAAAAAAAATTAATTTCCCTAGGCGGGGATACTACTACAACCTTCCTTTTCAATAATTTCGAAAAAAAATTTGTTCCAGATGACCGGAAGGGTTAGAACCACGTCAACCAGGAGACACCTTTTTTTTTCGAGCCCCCACTTTGCCAGCCTGTACCTTTTTCAATTTTGAATTTTTTGTATTTAATAATACTTTTTTATATTCTTAAAATGTCAATAAATAACTGATAAAAAATGGATAGTAAAAATATTTGTTTTTTTATAGCGCCCGAAAAAACACCTAAAATTCGTGCGTCTAGACTAGAATACCCCCTTAATACTTTTTTTTTTTATTTTAAAAAAACACAACTGAACAATACAAAAGAGCTCTATACGTGTCTTCTTTTATTATTGAGTTAATGCTTTTGTATATCCCCATAGCACATTGAAAACTCTAAAGTATCCGTCTATTTGGCGATAGATTAAAATCGAAATTAATTGTAAAGAAATACAAAAGCAGTACCCAAACAACTATCGAAAAATAAAAAGACACAAGAATGGAATCAAAAAAAAAAAAGAAATGACAACTCTATTATCTCTAGAGCACAGATACACAAAATCTAATCATAATGAAATAAAATATTATCTTTTTACAGCCTGAAGATTACGATATTGCCATTCAAATGCGTATAAGCAACAATAAATAACCACTGAGTAAATCAATCAATTTGAATTATTCAGTGGTGTGGGGGTAGTTGATACATTTGTGAAAAGTCAGTTATTAACTTAATTTCAGTTAAACACTCGTCGTAGTTTCACCATATATTTGAAACGTAATCGTTTTTTTCCTATTGAGTGACATTTTTCTTGCATCATTTCTGTCGTACCTCGCATATTCTCGCTCGTACGTTTTTTCCAGGTATACACGTAAGTTTAAATGTTGACAAAAATGCGAAATAAACAAAGAGCCCATTAGACGTAACGTAATAATGAAACCGTGACGAACAAACAAAACATACTGTGATTGGAAATTACTCGTACGATGTCGGTAGCCATCGGGTAATGAACATAGGATGGCGCGTCACTAAAATCTTTTAATTTTCTTTGATTTACTGCGATTCTTAAAACTATATACCTCGTTGTTAAAAAAATGTGATACGATTACAATTCAATTCCATAAAGAGGGAACATTTAGTCCGAGAGTACAAAATTCTATTACGATATCCAACGATTGATAATTTTAAGTGTACAAATTCGCCAAAATTTTACATTATTTCGAAGGCTACAAAAATACGACGTAGTACCGAAACACGCGAGTGTTATTGAAAAATTGCAAAACAGATTAAACGTATCGCATAATTACAAGATAACTCACCCAAGACACAACAGCACTGTAACAGCACAGGAGATAGTTCATTGGAACCAGCTATAACACATAGGAAAAAATAAACGTAAATATATTAAATTCACAAATACGATAATAAATAGTAGATGGATGATGTGTATATAGTAAATACCCATGCATGATTGATAATCGATGATTAAACAAATTGTGAGCTGATTTTATATTAGGTTTTTTTTTTAAAAAAAAAATCTGTTCAAAGAGATTAAACGTCTATTTCCAAACAAACGTTATTACATTATTAGTATATGCTATTACTTCCAAATCTTCCTCGAAACATTTACATTTCTTGCTATTTTTGAATACACCGGAAATAGTACTTTTATAAAAGAACAAAGTTTTTAAAATCAATTTCACAGAAAATTCCTAATTTCAAATCTTACTGACAATGAAACTTAAAGGAACGTCTCGTTATAGAAATAACTATTTCAAACATTCACTAATTGATAAAATAAATCTACAATAACTTTAATCAATAAAATAAATTGTTTTGATATGTCAACGTCACTTATTCGATGAAAAAAAAATCAAAGTGACGGTATTCCTGTCATAATTCATTAACTTTTTAGGATTTACTGGACTATTATTTAAAATGTTCATATCAAGAATTTAAATGGATGAAATATTTTCCACATTTACATTTTATACAAATTAAATCTGAAGTCAGTATACCTTTTGTAAATAAAACGAAACAGGAAACAATATACTGAAAGATGAAAGTAAACTTTCAAAAATGCCGCCAGATAACATTCTAAAATTCGCGCGTTTTCGTTTTAATACATAAAGGAATAACATATATTGATATTTAAAAATGGGAAAACAAAATAACAACTACAACACTGACATATCTTTTTACATTATAGTTGTTCCGTGTAAAACTATTCATGGAAAAACCTGATACTAAATCAAGAAATTGCACATAACGTATGTATTTGTAGGAATATATGAAATATGTATGAAAAACATGGAAAATGTACGATGTGTCACATATTTGTAAAACGCCTCGCCTATTGTTAATACTGAAAACAAATACGAATTACGGATTTACTCATTAATTCGAAGAAGGTTTGTACAAATAATTCACTGATAAACAAAAAACATCATTATGTCAAATCGCCTATATATATATAAAAAAATGTTTATCAGATAACATCACTACATATGTACGTCCAGGGCCGGCATAGCAAGTAATCTAATGAAGTATAAAAAGTATATAATAGTATAATAATTAATTGATCGAGGAAAAATATTTTAAATCATAAAT
The DNA here is from genome assembly GCA_029203775.1 of Neoneuromus ignobilis. Classification (NCBI taxonomy): domain Eukaryota; kingdom Metazoa; phylum Arthropoda; class Insecta; order Megaloptera; family Corydalidae; genus Neoneuromus; species Neoneuromus ignobilis. The sequence goes on from CP092092.1 coordinate 2,040,499, forward strand.
TATTGATTTTAAACTTGTAAAATTCTAAATTATGTAATGAAAACAATTAAAGGGTGCAAATCCACTATAAAAAAACGCTTACTTGTTTCAATTCATGCCATAATTTCGCTATATTAGGCATTCAGTTGTAATTCTATGCTGATAATCTTGTTTAATAATTTCATTTAAAATGAAATAGTTTAAAAACGCCCTTATCTAACAAAAAATTGACAGAGGTTAATAATAATAATAGCAATGATAGAAATCTTTATGAAATCAATACTGTGTCGCTCATACAAATCAAAGTACAAAAATAGCTAATTATATTCTAAAATCAAAGTAACAGCGACATTCAGTGTCATCCAAGGATAATGCAAACATGCATTTCAACAACAATCGTACGGACTGGAGCTCCGTGTAAAAATAACAATAATTATTTCACTTTCGATTCATTCACTCCGGCTATTATTAATAAAAATGATGAACGACGCGCATATACATTAATTCGTTATCAGTACAAGGAAAATCAAATGACATGATCGATTAATTAAAATGTTTATATGTCGTACGGATGCAAATCCGCAATTGCACAGAATTACAACAAACACGGTGTTAGATTTTAATATAAAATGTTATCGCACGCGTTCAAGTACTATAAATAAATGCCGCTGATAAGTTTTCGACGGAATTAAAACTATTCGATCGCGTCCTGGAATTGTTTCAACGCGTGGAAGATTACGTGTCGAATGCAAGACGACGATGATAATCGCGAATGTCACGATTTGTATGGCATGATGCGTTGCTATTGACTGATTTCGTAAATAAATACTCATATTCATATATTATCGATATGTATCAGATAATTTGTGACAAATTTTATAAGTATATACGTATGTATGTTTAGTGATATATAAACAATGCACGATAAATGAAATAAAAAGATCTTTTCTGCACTGTCATTAAATAAAACATTCATCGAATGATTTTTAGATATAGTGAAAAAAAATCGCATGAATGGTTTTCTTGCACCAAAAAAAAAACTGAAGAAATCGAACTACTATACAATGAAGTAATGATCAAAGCCTATTCAAAATAATATGATACGAAAGAGATATTTTTTTAAACAAAAATAACATAAATTTTACAGACGTATTCAATAATCAAATATTTAAATTAAATCGTTCTTAATACATACATCATTTCATTCTCTTCATATTAAACTATATTCTATACAATATATAATTTTTAATACATTAATGAAATTTAAAATTCGCGCGAAATAGATGTTAATTTGATTCAATCGTTTGTTTGAAAATTCTATTGTTTATTTATTCAATAAATTAATTGTAAACAACTTTATACTCGATATAAATAAAACTTGTAATCAATTTTTCGATAGAACTAATCGCCGGTTATTTATTAGAAGTCATTAGGAAAAACAACTAGACTTGTTCAATCCTCTGGTTATCTTTAAACGATCTTCGCTTCAAACAAGTTCAATCTCGATCGAATTGCATCTCAGCATTTGCAATTTATGTCAAAACTTCATTATTTTTACACAAATGTTCTTTTAAAAAGTGCTAAATCTGTCGTATTATGAATTAAAACTTGTAGTCATGTGATGCTGTATGGAAATTGTGTTAAGTACAGCTAAACAAGATTTCACTGTATATGCAAGTAAGTATTTCTAAACAGCTTTAACGAATCCAATTGCTGATTCGCTTTTTTCGATGTTACTGATAACAGTGAATAATATCAATTTAGCATTTACAAAACGTAAGTATTACTCTTAGAATCCAATTTATTTTATTGCATGAAGATTATGATTTTTCAAAATTTCATCAGTACAAATTTTATAAGATGGACATTAAAGACAATCGCATAGATATCAAACAAGTATTAGCAAAGTAAATGAACAATTTATAAAATCTCAGTCATTCGTTGATGTATTAAATTATTTAAAAAACAAAAACAAACAGCTGTTTTATTCTTGTTTTAATTTCAAATATTAACACATCCTTATTCTTTAAAAAATTTACTTATCTGGCAGAAAATGGTTATGAATTCTTCATTTTTCATATTGTATCAACTTTTGGGATACAGTATTCAACACCTAATTGACAATATTATGGCTCTTTTAATGTTAAACAAAAAAAACAAAAAAAACGAAATTATGAATTTTGCAAACAGTGTCCCTATATGAATATTGTTATTTGAAAGAATATTTATTGGTTTATATTGTTTTATAAAAATAAAAGAACAAATTGATAAAAAAATGTGTTCTATTTATAATTAGGCCATTAATGGAATACATCTATTAGTCGAGATACGAATTAAAAACTATTTGACATATTTCTATAATTGACTTATATTTTTGGGGGCCCGCTGTACATTCAATGTGGAGTTTGACGTGACGATGCTTGTGGTATGAGAGAGCATGTAAGATGTGCATGCTGGATTGTCGATTAGTACGATTGATTAAATGACAGCGAATTTCAGTGAAATTCAGTACGAAACAATTGCTCAGCACCTGACGAATGAATCTCTGTTCAATCGATGTCATTGTTCGATCGGTTGGTACACTCGCTCGTACGTAGTGTGAACTATTATTTGAAAAGCGAACCAGACACCTAATGTCGCGAGCGAATTGAACGAGGAAAAGGAAAACAGTAAAGAGGCACGATCGAAATAGACACGGATTGTTGTATTTCATTTAAGAATAATAATAAAAAAGTGTCCCAAAAAAATGATTTATGGTACTAATTACATGCTGTTATTCAGACACGGAGTTGATTACGTCTTTTGTGTACGCAGTGCGTGCAGGCGACCCCACCCCTGGCCTCATCAGCGCGCACACCGCAACACGTGGGTAAGATACGATCGGCCGTGTTCGGAAACGATCGACTTTCACGAGGGATGCGCGTTTATTGACCTCTATAAAATGCTGCTATAAGGGCGAATTTCAAGGGATGAAATTCTTTTGTTTGAAACGAATAAACCTGACGCTTTTTAAATTACTCGTCCGCATCAACGGTTCGTCGACGGCTTCGTCAGAAGCTTTACGTTACGACCACGACTGCTGACACCGATCCGCACTTGTGGCCGAGCTTGAATCGAAACGAGATTCGTGAAACAAGCGCTCCTCTACAAGGCACATAACGTGTATATATATGAACTGTTTTAGCCACTGGTCGTTCTCTTTGTTGTGCGATCTATGTCTAATAAACACGGAATCAACTGTAGAAGAACCCTCGCGTACATGGTAAACATTGTTAATTTTACAGCATCGTATAATTGTTTACATTTCGTGTTTCACGATGACAACTACGTTGTTGTCGGACGACAACAATAACGGCGGAAAATCATAAATAAAACGGAATGAGATCGATATGACATTCGATCAGAATACGAAATGAAAAAACGAGGAAAGAAAAGAAAAAAATAACATTAAACCGATATGCCTTGCACAAACACTTGCCAGAAACGTATCGCATAGATAGATAGACAGAGCGATGTTATAATATTCGATACGTGTTGTTGTGTATGTTTATAAAATTAACTTCGATTCCGAGTAAATTTTGACACTTATATCGTGCAATAACCGCCAATGAATAATAAGCATAGTTTCAACGTCATGAAAACAAAGCCTCACTATTGGCTGCTAACTTACTCGGACATAAAGCAAGCCACGCATCATAGCTATGCAGGGCAAACACATGTTATTAGGAACCGTTATTAATTTATTAATAATGTCCAAATAAAATAACTACATACCGTATTCGATATAACGACAATTCAACATCGTTCAAGCACAAACATAAAATCTGAACACTGTTTCCAGAGTGTACATTGCAGGACGAAACATTTGACTTTCACTTTGTGATTAAACTCGATCGGTTCGATATCAACGTGTCAAAAATAGATAAGTCATTCGCACTGCACAAAAATTGTATTTCGCACGAAACAGTACTGCAAAAATTTCAGCCGATAATAACACGTCACAAAAAAAATCGATCTATACAACATGCAACAACTCGTGCCTCGATAAAAAGAATCAAGCTAGCGACGATGTCAAGCACAACCACTGCGCATCACAGCCTGCCATGCTGTCTCGGCATTCACGTGTCCGGGACCTCTGTATCGGCCAATAGACGAGCTCGTTGTGACTTCACGCCGCGATATCGACCAATGGCAGGTCGACGAGTGACGTAACGTCGAGTCGGGGCGTGAGGTCTTTGCAAGAAAATATCTCAGTTCGCACAACCGAACGACACTATTTGACGTTTTCGTGTATATTTGCGAACAGGTAAACAGTAATCGACGAAAATAACCGTGAAGATTGTGAGCAACGCGAACGGCTATTCCCCAGGCCGACCCCAGAAACTCGCCAAATGCGTCCAACAACTGTCGCTGCCACAGTCCGCTCACAGCTATGCACGCTTCTTTCTGCATGTCACATGTGCTAGTCGCGCAGTTGCCAAGTCTACTGTAAACAACACTCCGCCACCCGCGAGTACAAGAATCAATGCACTTCGTGTACACAAATAAAAACCACGGAGGCTGCTGTCATATCGACGATGATCGGATACATTTTCACGGTCGATTCGTGTGTCCAGTGTATATAATAATGCTCGTTCAAAACAATTATTGCACACATAAAAAACTAGAACTGTGACAGATCTTTGACAACTGACAAAATAATACGATCAAAAAAAAAAAAAAAAAAATCCGTATCCATTTGACTTTCGTCCTCCTTTCCGAAATTTCGTCTAGCTGTGTGTGTGTGTACTTAATATTGAAATTGAATTTTCATGCACACCTATTTCCTTCTTATTTATTATATTAAATAAATTCTGCACCATACAAAAACAAAAAAGGCTTATAAAACACCATACACAATGTATATACTCCATTTACAAGAAACATGAATTAGTTTTGAGAAAGGATTTTATAAAATATAAAGTAACTATTTTATTCATATGTATTTTTTAAAATAAATATAATTAGTAAACTTTATACAATCATAATTACTAAAATCTATAAACAGATTGTAATACATTTTTAAGATAACAATTTATTACTTTCAAAGGCAGCAATAATGCACAAAAAAAATCAATATTTCAAATATAGGACATTATTTATTTTGCTTTAATTTCAATACGCATGTAAATATAATAACAAAACACTAAATTCAGAAACGAAAACATAAAGCATTTAAGTTTTGTGAGGCAGTTACAAATGAACAATTTGTCAACTGGATTAAGTAGATATAATTTGCATAACAAACATCATTGTAGCAGATACAAAAATAATGAATGTATATTAATTATTATATATAAACTCTTTAAGCAAAAAGATTGCCTGTCTAATAATTGGTACTTGTACAGAATGTTTAAATTTTTATAAAGTAAGTAAATAAACAAACAAGCAGCAAATCCACAAATAATTTTCAAACATTTATGTTCAAAAATATAATAAAAAAAAAACCTCACTAATATGGAAAATAAAAATGTCAAATCACAAAAAAAAATAACCTTTACAAATCTTGTTTTTCTCTAATTAAAATTTTAATTTTTTTAAATGGCAAGGAAATAGTTTATTTAAATTGAAAATAAATAACTTTAAAGAAAACTCAAACATACATGTCAAATTACAGCTAACAAACATTTGATTATGTTGCTCTACTAACTTTTAAAACCCATACATACTTTTAAGTCTGCTAAGTTCATATTTAGTAAGTTTCAAACAAAATATTCTAAACATGAAATTAATGAAAGCATATCATTACACGAGGTTTGTTATAAAATTCATCTGCTGTCAAACAGGAATTACTTAAAGGGATGAACACACTGTTACCCTCTCGAATGTATTTTTATTAAATATTATGTACGTATCGCTAATTCGGTAATTTTCAATTGCACTACTTAAGAAAAAATAAAATGTCTTTTTAAAATCTTAAGTAAGATAATTGTTTAATTTTAACACAATAATAATTACACTAATTTTAAAAACAATAAGACTCTCAAAAGATCTTATGTTAATTTCAAAATATTATGTAAATTATTAAAAAAAAGTAATAGCTACATACCAACAACAGATTTTTAATGTAAATGTATTGTAGAATACTTCAATTTTCTTTTAAAGAGATTGCTAATTTTAAATGTAACGCATTTTACTTTAATGTCTGATGTAGTAGATGACAAAACATCGAGTTGCTTATATGTACGTTACTATACAGATAAAATATAGAGTATAATTTCTAAACAGATTTTTATTTTTACAATACAGACACTAAAGCCTGTTGTTTCATAAATATCACACTTAGAGCAATCAATTGTGACACTGCATTTGATAATCCAATTAAATATTTTTACTGATAAACACTGTGTTCACATGTAACATTTATTAGCAAATAACCTTTTGTTACGTGTAAGTTATGTTATGTCACAGTACAATACAAAAAACAAAAAAAAAAGTTTAAACAAGATACATGAATAAATGAAAACATTATTTTTTATTATATACATACATATATATATATATATATATATATATATATATATATATATATATACATATATATATATATATTAAAAAAATGTCACAATTTATAGCTCAAACAAAACTAAATTTAATATTAACTATTGGTCATGTACTTTTTTCAATTTACAATGATAAACGAGTTTTATTTTTTTAATATTAAGGTATATTACTGATATTAATGCAATTTACGATTTATTCTCATACAATTTTGGCAGTTTGAGTATTTTAAAACTATATTACAATGCACAGAATACTCTGTGGAATCAATATTAATAATAAAACTATTGACAATGATACTATAAAAATTTAGTATACTTTAGTTTTAAATAATAAATTACACGATTAAACCTAATGTGACATCAAAAAAAAAAAAATGGCTGTACTGAATAGGATAACAATAAATAAGAAAAAAATAACCATTACACATAAAAACAAAATAATCTAGGAAACAATAGATTTTTCATATATTATTTTCCTGTATCCAATTCATTACAACCGACCGAAATCTTATTGATACTCAGGAACAAAATTATTCCTTTATATATATACTTTTTTGTATGTATATACAAATTTATCTGAAATACATTTCACACAACATTATTAAAAAAAAACGTCTGCAATTCGAAATGTTCCCAAATTCCACAACAATTTATTATAAACAGTACCGGAAGACAACGTAATTAAAATAAGAGTATTTAGTAACTTTGATACCATTTAAAAAGAAAGAAACACAGATATATTTCTATAATTCTATCTAGTCAATTTCAATGATTGATGTTGGAATATACTTTCAAATTAAAATTTTTAACAATACACATTGAATATGTACTCTGATTAAATATATTTAATACTTCAACATTCGTCATTTAGAAATTCGACACTTGAATGAATAAATAAAAACCTTAAGGTCACTTAGAATTTAATAAAAACTTATGTATTGCTACTTCAAATTACAATAGTAAGACTTTTATTGCACTCGGATAAAAAAAAATCCTCCAAGAGAAACTAATATATTCAATTCTTTCTATTTCCTAATTATGTGTACTCAATTTTCATAAAGAGCTACAAAGAGTACTTTAATTCAAAGAGGTTATCTCTTTTTAATTATATACTACTCAATAAGAAAACATCCCATTTTGATACATTTTTATTTAGTTACACTCACCATAGCGAGTATCAATTCAAAACACCAGAAAATATACTAATACTTCTGAATCAATAGATAATAAAAGATAGGTAGTTTAAAATTTTAATATAATACCTTATTGGTGGAAAATTAATAGAACCACACACGAATATTAAGAGAGAATTCATGATTTTAAATTAAACTTAATCAGAATGCTATCGACTTAAATTAGTTATATAAATATGTTTCAACTCGGTCTTGGGAGTGTTTTCAAACAGTGCAGCACGATTCTGACCCTCACCTTTCTTGACCCAATGACCGTAAACACGGAATGCACATCCATCAATTACCTGCAACAAAATTTACTTTCTTCAACCCGTTCCCTTTTCTGGATAACCTTTTTAATACAACATGTTATTTTTACACTGAGTGACACTCTACTTGCATATTGAATGAAAAAGCATGTTTTAATGGAATTATTGATAAAACAAAAAAGAAAATAGCAACGTATTTAAAAAATCAATTACCGACAATGAATCAGTAAATTACTGAAAACATTTATTTGAAAATTGTCTATATTTTTGAGGGGCAACTGTGTTAATAAAAGCACTGATTGAAATTATATATGCTGACAGAAAATGTGTAAATTTTCAAATGTAAACAATACATGGAATTTAATGATAAATAATTTTAAAAGCTTAACCAAAAGGATATCTGGATAAATAATTTTTTAACATGTATACATGTAACAAATCATTTTTTTTAAAAAATTCATGTCAGTATAAAAATGTATACTTTTACTTTATAAATTACAAAGATAAAGGTACTTAAATACGAAGAAACGTATTCCCGAATATACTACCTACATTGTAACTTTTTTTTTCAATAGAAAATTCGTGTGAAAAAATTGAACCCATGCGATTATAAAAAATAATATAAATCAATTGTAACTTATATAGAATGCATTAATTTCAATGTAGATACATGAATTTATTTTATTTACCTGTCAATTCTTCAAGAAAAGATGTAAAAAAACAATTATTTTTAAACTATTTTTAGAAGAGATAAAAAAAATAAAATAAACAAAATTGATATTTAATAATTTTGTATAAAAAAAAAAACATATTTTTCTATAATTATTTTAAATTATTTGGAATATACATAAATAGTGATAAATTATATTAATAATAAGGTTGAGAATACTCTAACAATTACTTCATTGTTAAAATAAATACACCTAAGAATACAATAATTTATAAATTTATAGTTATTTAAAAAATTAAAAATTATAATTATTATATTACTTCATTTTAAGAAATGCGACCAAATTATCAATTCAAAATTAATTAATTGTACACTCTCTAATTTATACAAAACAAAAACCGATTTATTAGTTGGTGCATGTTGTTTAAAGAAATAGCAAACACTGAAACCTACCTTTCTAAGAAGCTTCAAGCGGTAGGGATCTGTTCGAGCAACATCTAAGCTAAGTGGCTCGGGCGTGTAACGCATACGTCTAATTCGAACTGCAGCACGGACAACAAGAATTACCCATTGAAATTTCTTGCGTGGATTGAACTTTCGCATTTGCAACCTCTAAAATTATAAACAGCACACATATTTTAAGTTGAAGTCAAAGAAACTAAAACAAATCGTATATTGAGATTTTAGTCTATTTAGTAATAAATTGTTTTATATTTTATTAAAAAGAAGTATACATAATCTCTACAACCGAGTTTATAAAAAGAAATTTAAAAAATATGTTTACAGTTTAGTTTAAAAAAACGATAAAAAAAATAAAGCATGCATTAAAAAAAATGAGTGATCAGAGATTATTGGATTTTAATTAAATCATGATATTAACTGTATAAAATTCATGAAGTATTAAATCTAATAGATACTTTTCTCTTTTATCATCTATCAAATACACAATGTTAACCATTTTCTACTTAATTCTTTAATTTAAAAAAAATAACCTCTAAAATGTTACAAGGACAAAAAAATGTTAATGACACCCCAGTACAAACAGTTACGAACAATATCTAAATGTATTTAAGAAATTTAAAATGAACTACAATGTAATCACATATAATTTTTATAATGAAATATCGATACTGTTCATTATTGAAAATTATTTTAAAAAACACACACAAGCATTTTTGTTACCCTTTCGACTACTACAATCCCTCGATAATAATTACCAAGGCAAGTTCGGCGATCCTGCAGAATTTGCGTGATTTAGAACTGAGGCTGCGTTTCAATGGAGCAATGTCTTGATCCCATAGTTGCTGAAACATTTGTGCAGACAAACTACCTACACTAACTGTTCACTGACTTTATACGTGATAAAAAAAAGGGTTTTTTTTTTATACTAATAAGCAAGATATGACAAAACCAAAAAAATATATGTAAAAGTAATAAAATGTAATAGAAACTGTGCAAATACAATAACTAAATAAAAACTGTGTAAAATAATAGGCAAGATAAAGTAATTTTTTTCTTACCACTTGTTGGAAGAATGGATGTTGTAACGCTTCTGAAATTGTAATCCGTTCTTTAGGATCGACAACGAGTAATTTTCTAATTAAATCTTTAGGAGGCTCTAAATAATCGATTGAAAATCAATTAATATACGTTATTACATATCGTAAGTTTTATAAATCCAATTGTGTAATTAGAATATACCTGATATATCTGCCCACTCGGGAGATGTAAACGAATATTTTCCTTCCATTATATTTCTCAACATAATCATTTGTTTCCGATGCCAAAATGGAGGACATCCTACCAACCTAAAGTAAATTTAAATATATAAAATATTTCATAATTTTATAAAATGAATATAAAAATAAATAAATTTACTTACAAAGTATACATAATAACACCACAGGCCCACCTAAAAAAAAGGTATAAATTAATTTATTTCAAGAAATATACAATGCAATCAAAATGATATGTAAATGTGTACATATACTTCCATATAAATAGAGTATTAAAAAAATACTGAATACATACACGTCCACTTCAAAACTATATCCGGCTGCATCTTCAAACATATTACATTTCAGTGTTTCAGGAGCTAAATAACCAGGTGTTCCACAGAGGTCTAGAGAAAATATATAGAAATAAATACAGGAACAAATATATATATATATATATATATATATATATATATATATATATATATATATATATATATATTATAACAAGGAAACAGAATTAACATACCAAGAACTTGTAAACTATAAACACTTTCACTTATGCTGCGTTTGATATGTTTACAAAATCTTTCAGCAAAAAATAATTTCAAAAGAACAAAGTAATCTAAATTGACAAACACACTAACTGAAAATGCATATGAAACATTTTCAAAGATCTGAATATGTTTGAACAAGAATAATAAGATGTTGAACAATCTCAGTGTATTGTTTTTAATAAACTGGATTTTTTTAATTCTTGACACATTACCGAATTTCATTGTTAACTGATTAAAAAAATCATTTGATAAATATATATTCAAATTGAACATTTTTTTATATTTGTATTTACTTTCCAACGTAACACAAGTGATATTAATTGTTGTTTTAAAAACCATTATATTTATTTTATTTTTTTTATTACTGCAATAAATCACAAAACAAACTCATGGATGAATATATTATGAATATCTATCTACATCTAGTGATATTACATATGACTGATATTTAAAACTGTTTTGTTATGCTCCATAAACAAACACAATGTGTGACTTCTTACAAACTTAAAATATTTTTGATCTTCATTTACAGTATACAGAACTGAATAATAAAGAAAGTGCATGTTTATACATACTCTTCTATCTCACATAAATAAATCACATGACAATTCAGTGGCAACCAATCAATATAAAACTTTTAAAACTATTTTCAAATAATTTTTACATTAGTTAATATAAAAAGTACAAAAATAAATTACAATTAACTACAGATAAAAAAAATCAACCACGACTTATTGCAGACCGATGTAAATACACAACACAGAACTCACCAAAAAGTTTTTCATCAGGTCCTAATCGTTTAGCAAAACCAAAATCAGTTATCTTAACATTTAAATTATCATCGAGTAGAATATTTTCAGGTTTCAAATCTCTATGAACTATACTTTTGCTATGTATATGCAGCACTCCTTCAAATACTTGTCTACGATAAAGATATATTTTTTGCTAATTTAATCGTTTTTCATTACGATAAATTTACATAAACAAAACATGTATTTTACCTCATAATATAGCGAGTTTTTTTCTCAGACAACGTAACTACACTAGTGAGGTAATCAAACAATTCTCCGTGTTTACACAACTCAAATACTAAGAAAATAAATGTACTAGACTCAAAAACATCTTGAAGTTCAACTAAAAATCGCCAAACAATTAATTACCGATTCAGGGAGACAGTTTTTTAATAAAAACTAAAGAAAACATACTTATATACGGATGACCTGCTACATTTCTAAGGATATGAACTTCTTGTCTAGTTGCATCCAACATAGCTGGACCACCGTCTATAGTGTCATTACTCAGATCTATAATTTTTGCAGCGTACTGTCGACCGGTTTCTTTTTCTATACATCTTCTCACCGTAGAACTTATTCCACGACCTAAAATTTCTTTCGGTTCATATTTTGCATAAAATCCTTTCGCTGCATCCTTATCTGGAAGTTTGTCATCTTCTTCATCTTTTGCCATTTTTGTTTACCTTAAATATTTCATTTGGCATATTTATTAAACATGCACATTTTTTATTTTCACTATTTGATAAATGAACACATACAGAAATACAGAAAAATAATTAAGCTTTATCTATTTTGTAATTTTTAAATTTATTATCACAACAATAAATGTGCTATTTTTATACTGGCCAGATTGCAAATAAAATTTATTAATAAATTATATTTAGCATACTAAAATTGAATACATACTAAACTTGAATCTAATTCTAATTTTTTATACTATTTTATTTTTTCAGATGTTTACTCATTGTTCTACATTAATGTGATAAGGCAAAAAATGAACTTATCACAAGAAACAATAACTTCCTCATTTTCTATAAAGTTTAAATGCGTAAAATTACTATAAACACAATTATTATCTATGGTTATTATTATTTTAATATTTTTTTTAAAACAACTGTCATACGAAAAAAATTTACATATATGTATTTATATATATATAAAACAAATTAAAGAAATAAAATGCAAAAAAAAGAAAACAAATAGAAAACTCTATAAATAGATAATTAAGGGTTAAATTACAAATTAATTCAAAATATTATTCCAATCATTTTTGTAATAAAACAATTACTTTTCAATAGCCAAATAATTATTTGGAAATTCACTAGACATGTATTTTTTAAAAAAGATATTTCTAACAATACAATAAAAATATATTATTGAATTTTAAAAATAAATCAATGCCAAAAAATGATTACCCTTCAACTTCTGAAAGGTGAAACTCTAACCTTCAAAATTGATGTATTACAAAGAAATATATGGATCATTATTCATTTTGATTAAAACGCACACAAGAACAAAAAAAAACAATTATGAGAATTGAGTAACACTTAACACTCACTGATATTGAAACTGGATTTGAATATTCACTGATTTTAATTTCTATAATATTTACTGACTATACTACCAATTTCACATACTGAATTTTGATCATATGAAGTCATAAATATTTTGAAAGTTCATAATTTGGTCTTATTTCAAATTTATGGTTTGGTAATGTGTGCTAATAAGTTTTTAAATAGATGATAATAATACCAAGTTTAATCATTTTAATGAGAACATCTCTAGATATATTTATTTACGTATATCATTTTTTCCAGATATTAGTAAATAAGAGTAAATATTCTAAAATTATTTTCTCATTTTAACTTATTATTAAAATAGAGTTTGTAATTAAAATAAGCTATCAAATATTGTTGAACACTACACTAAAGATAACTTTATGGTGTTTTAAAAAGTGATTCGTATATGTAAACAAATTTAGCTACTATAATTGAAATGGACAATATTTGTAATTCTTTGTTTTTAAAGAATTTAAACATTAATTATAAAAAATATTTTTTATATTACAACGGATATTAAATTCGTTCCAAGTTAAACCCTTTTAAATAAAAAAACAAGAAAAATGAACAATTATTCTTTAAACAAACTACTTGCATTTAAATATTACTTAATATCTATTATTACAATTAAATAACATTATTTGTTTCATTAACATTATATCATTTAAATATATTTTAATAACGTAATTAAATACAGTATTAAACCAAATTAAAATGAGTTCTTTTAAGTAATATATAAAAAGCATTCTTAGCATTAATGTAATATTGTTAGTGAAGTATATTTGTTAAAGTAGTTTTGTTCAGAATGTTGTATTAATTAATTCAAGTTTTGCTTCCTTGATAATCCTCTATTTCATGTTGATTGTAATTATTAAAAATTGCAATTACTTATCCATAAATTTATAAGAACGAAACGTAACCTAAAAATAAGTCGAATATGTTTATTCAAGAGATATTTAGTAAAAAAATAATCCAAAAATCGTTTACAAAGTGTCTTTCTGGATCTAAAAATTATTGTAATACTAAGATAAAAAATGAAGAACAGGCGATTCAAACCCATTTTGGATTCCAAACAGTAAATGAAAAAGAAAAAACTGAAAAAGGTACATTTTTTCAATGTTATTAATCTTTATGATATGAAGTTAATTTTAATGACGGATTAATGTAATTATAGTATACGACGTTTTTGAAAAAGTAGCGGATTCGTATGATGTAATGAATGATGCTATGTCGATCGGTATTCATCGATTATGGAAAGATATTTTTATGCAACGTCTCGGTCCAATTCACGGAACAAAACTAATAGACGTTGCCGGCGGAACTGGTAATCGAAATGATAACGAACTAAAATGATAATAACTGAATTTTATATACTTAATTGGATAGGTGATATTGCTTTTCGTTTTATCAAATATCTGGATTCTGTCCCGAAACCCCAAGTACCTATAGAAAGTAGTGTTACTATCTGTGACATAAATAGTGCAATGTTAGAAGTAGGAAAAAAACGTGCTGAAAGGCAGGGTCTGATTCATGGCAGAAATATTAATTGGCTTCAAGGGAATGCAGAATGTTTACCTATTGAAGATAACACTTTTTGTGCATATACAATAGCATTTGGAGTTAGAAACATAACTAAAATTAATGAAGTTAGTACTTTAGCGACAATAATATTGAATCTTTGTAATTCATACACCTGTTTTTCAGGCATTGAAAGAAGCATATCGAATATTAAGACCAGGAGGTCGATTTCTTTGCTTGGAATTCAGTCATCTTAATAATGAACTGATGCAATGGTATATTTTATATAGTAATTAATTTGTTCAGAATAATAATATTTATATTTTCAGGGCATATGACCAGTATTCATTTCAAGTAATTCCTGTTTTGGGCCAACTTATTGCTGGTCAGTGGCAACCATACCAGTATTTAGTTGAAAGTATTAAACAATTTCCTAATCAGGTAAAAGAATACCAACAAAGCCATAATGTTTCTTAAATTAAAAATTTAAAAATATATTTTTTACTATTCTAGGAAGAATTCAAACACATGATTGAGAGTGCAGGGTTCCGATGTGTAACATACGAAAATTTATCATTTGGTATTTGTTCAATACATTCTGGTTTTAAATTATAATTAATTGTTGTATAAATCACGTTTGTAAGTTTAAAAGTAAGAATAAAATGATTGTTTTCCATTCCTATTTTTTATAGAGTCAGTGACTGCAGATCATATTAAAATGTGTTCTATACATATAAATTGCACAAATGTGCATAATAACAATGATTATTAATATTATAGAATTAATATAGCACATTGGATGAAAATGTAATCAGTTATAGACATATTTTATAAATAGCTTTTTGAATTAAATGCAATTGTTCTCTGCTTCTATGAATGAGAATAAATTTGGAAAATTAAATATATCATAAATTGTAACAGTTCTTTCATAACTTTATTATTTTTTAAATTCATCTACATAAATTAAAAAAAAAAGTATAGGAAATACAATACAAATTGAATAGTAGCCATTCAATATTTTTTATGGTTCTTTGTTGTAAATTGAAATTTACAAAAGCAAGTTTAAAGTTTCACCAAGTGATTTTTAAACACCTATTTTAATGGCTTATTTAAGCATATTTTTTTAATTTTTTTCCATTTAATTAATTACATAAAATAGTTTGTATGACAGGTAGATAGATAAACAGTACAGAAAAAAGGACAAGTAAATTAGAATCACAGCAGTCATTTTATTGTGGTCACATAGCTTCGCATGTAATTGATGATAGCCAATAGTAAATATAAATGTATAAAGCAGTACATAACACTGAGTGTATAGAAACGTATTGTTAAAAAATTATTTCTTGTAGAATTTTGACAAGAGTCATGAACCAATTTCTTATTTTAGAATTGTTTCACAAGTAATATTTGGGAATGACATTATAAGTTCACAAAACTGATATTCTGAAAAAATTTATAACAATGCATTGTTATTATTGAAAAAATCAAATATTTCAATCGAGAATTTATAAGGTTATAAAAAAAAAATACTCCACCCAGAACTATATATAGTAATAGCTCTTTATTAAATATATTTCATTATACTAATTAAGTAAATAATTATCAATAATCTTAAGTAAAAATGGATGGTATAAGATATTCTGTTCAAAAAGCAATTTACTATATTTTAACTAATTTCAGTGATCAACAGTGCAGTGTGCGTTATAAGAAAATTTTTAAATTAATCAGTTCATATTATTCATGTTATGACAATCATTGAATGTTAACTGACTTTTTAAGCTTGATGTCATGGCTGATTTTTTTTACTTTATCAATGTAAGGCATGTAAACATATCTATACTTATTGATTTACTTTATATTTTGACTGGTAATTTAACTATAGCTTTGCATTGAAAAAGTGTTAAGCATGTCGTTCATATTTTTTTAATCTAAATGCCACATTTACTTCATGACATCAACCCGAAATGTAACGTCTTCTTAAACCATAATATCTAGTTTGAAACGTTTGTTATCTTGGGTCAACGTATCATTTTTCATAATACTGTCAGGCACCGAACATTCACAATAAAGGCATCTAGCCAGCCATGAAATAAGATAGAGAAATAAAACAATCAAAAAGAACTGCGCTTTTGAACAGTAGAATATTTTTCTGCACTGTGCTTGGAATACTTTCGGTAGAAGAAAAAATATTACTTTATTATTTTACATTCGATATATAACACCATCATTTGAATCATTACAACTTCATATACACATGGCAATGAGATAATAACTAACAAATACATTACTTTAATGTATGTGAAGTGCAGAAAATTTTATAAAATAAAATTAACATTTATGTCAATTATCAACAAAAATAGATCTTTATTCCATTCGATCAAGGAAAGTCGAATAATGAACACTGGAATTTTTCCTCACATTGGATAAGGGTAAATAGGATGAGGGTTATATGGACAGGAATGTGACATAGAACAACAACAGATTTAGCCGCTCTTAAACAGCAATATAGCAACTTGTCCGAGATAGAAGTAGATGAAATGACGAGTCTCGTGAGTGACGTAAGATCCGAAATTACGACCTACGATGCAATGCCATGTCGGATTATATTTCTTGTCGAACTCTTTCTTGATATACGCTGCGATATCCTGTAAGAAAAGCAAACGGATGAATCGATCGTACGCCGACACGCGACGTTCTAAAATTTCAGAACATCGTTTTCTATTCGCATACTTTTTCAATATTGTATTTTTCAAGAGCTTGAGTGGCACAGTCTACTGCATCTTGCTGCATTTCTTCGCTCATATCAGCATTTTTTATCACTGCCTTGCGATCCGTCATTGTGCTATTTGCCCTGGATAATAAATTCAAAAACTATTAAACAATTAACAATCGGGCTTACTAACTCTACATCAACAAGAATCGAATATATTTCGAATATTTAAATAATTCATGAATAAAAAAAATTAACAGTACTGATATAATGATTTACTTATTTCGATATCAAAATATTTAAGCTGAAGTAGAATTAGCAGTTCAAATTGTTTATATGTTATTTACAAATTTTCTAGACAACACCTAATAAACAATATCACACAAGACTTATTATAAACATAAACTTATTTCAATTATATTACAAAATATCTTTACATATATCTATAAACATATGTGGCATGAAAAAATTAAACTAAATTACACTAAACTTTCTTTTTACAATAGAAAAGGTTTTCACCATTAAAAATTTCCAACTTAATAATTTTCGATGAACAGGATATATAATGTAATGATAACATGAAAATCTAATAACTATGAATGTCGGATTTTTCACAATTTCTTTCACAAATAATTCACTAATTATCACAATGGATGTCAATGATCAGTATTGGTTGATATCATATTCAAAGTAATTGATTGCTGATCCTTATCGACAATAGTATATTTATTTTTATTTTTTGGAAAAGAAACAATTACGACTTTTTAAATTTGAAAGTACTAGATTTTTATTACATTCAACAATATGCAATATATAATGGTTGAATAGGCATGCATCCGAATGTGAAGAGAGATAAAATGCATACCAAAGTTCACAAGTGCAATTATTTTAAACTCATGCTCCAAGTATAACACCGTTTAAACAGTAACTCTCAAATTCAAACGTTCGAGTGAAATGAAAGCTTCTTAAACAAGACATGTTTGAAAAATAGACACACAACTGCATAGAAAAAAGTTAGATATGCACTTCGTTCAGTTTAATTATTTAAAACGACATTCTATAGCACATACCTATAAAAATTATAAGCCCCATTTTTAATTCTGACAGACGCGCTACATGCAAGTTCGGTCATGATAAACATACATTTGTAATGATAAACCTATCTACTGCTCATCATTTTTGTTTTATCGATACAAATTTAATATGCAAAGTTCATAGAGCGTTTTCATTACAAACGAAAAATGATTGATTATAAGCCGGTAACCAGACGGTACCATCGTCGAGCACAATTATATTTTTATATTCGTATATACGTGAAAAAATATAAAAAATATCGAAAACTTACTTATATATAGTGCGTGCTAACAATAAATTTCACAAAAGTAATTCGACAACTACAATTAATTCGAAGATTTCGAAAAAATCAGATGACTTTTTTAATTTTTTGACGACTGACTGCAACACGCCTGATGTATAAACTGCCTTAAATATATACATCTATGAATGGGTTTTCATTCGTTGTACAGCAGACACTTCTGCCAGAGACTTCTATCAGAAAACGTCAGTGGTTTGCGTTTTGCGTAAAATACGAAAATTGGCGCGAATAGTCAACGAAATTACGTTTCACGAAAAATAAATTTTATTGCAATGCATAAGAACATTTAATAATGGCAGTCATTAATATTATTTACATAAAATTAATATATATAATAAATAATATCTAATATATTTCCTAAAATAATAAATATTTTATGAAATATGTCATACATGTAAGATAATATTAAAAAATAAATTAAAATTCTGAAACATATTCTATTTCTAGCACTAATAAATCTAATAGAGTTGATTTTGAAACAAAAGTGTAGTTGGAAAATGCACATGCATTCTAAAAAATAATTTTATATTTCTATAAAATTCATGGAATTTTTATACTTTTTTCTATATACTCACTATTTACATATGTAAATAACTGAAAAAACTATATTATACTATTTTTGTTAAAAAAAAATAAAAACTAAATATTGCATCTACACGATACAAACTTATATATATATGCTAATTTAATAAAAAACAATTTTATATTTTTGTAAAGAGAGAATGTTACTTTATATATAGGAAATATTCAACAACGAAACGAGAGCAAATCACCCCATGCCCATGCATTTTATACATGTTTTATTAATGCTAATAAATGATTTGTCCGAACAGTACAGTACCAATTAATTTTCAATCTAATGTTGTCTGAAAATGTAGCTTTTATGGTGGTTGCTCTTTTGGTCATAGAGTGACAGGCGTGTCTAAAAGCATAATAAAAATATCAACAATAGCGTGAATTAGCGTTTGAAAATGTGCTTTTTTCATTTGTTCATTAAATATGAATCCCCTTACAACAATATACATATTTAATGTTATTTTTTAAAAAAATATTTAGAATTTTAGAACATAAAATGCAATTAAACATATTTTGGGGGACTTACAAACAGTAGATTGTTTTTTTTTAATATTTTCAAATCAAAGTGTCTTGAAAAAATACAAAAATTAAAAAAATGGATTGAAATCGACACAAGAAAATTGTCGAATAAAAAGAAAACTTCAATAAAAAATATACAATCTAATAAAGTATATAGATAAAGAATTAAAATGGGGGTAGTGAACTGTGTTTAAAGAATAAAACATCTATTCAAACAATCATCATGTTCACCACTGAATTTTTTTAAAGAAAATGTACAATAATTGATTACTGAATTAGTGTGTGTAGGATTTAATTTGTTTGTGGGAGTAAATTTAGGTACAATATCGAACGTTTACAGCAAAGTTAAACGTTTGTCACTTATTAGTGAGCGACATGGTGCTATTAAATCCATAAATTATCCATTGTTAGTATTTAATATGACTATATGAACGAAATAATGACCGAATATGTACAGTCGAATAACAAGGGGTTGAAAGTATTGAACAAACTTCACTATGTGAAATTTAAATGGAATAAAATAACATAATTTGTGGGGTAAAAAATCAAACGTGTAATGCATGAATATCAGTAATATTTTTTTATTAAATAAAATTTTCTTTGATAACGAACTGGCAGAAAACGGGTACTTATTAACTGAAATATATATTTAAAAATATGTTTCTAGTGTAAAATTGTATAGAAACAGATGCAGTGTATCAAATACAATAAAATAGAAACTAAAGAGTAATATGGAATGAAAATATGGAAAATATTTTTCACTATCTTCTATGTATTTTAATGAACATTTGATAGATCTAATTTCTCGTGAATTTACAAGTTTTTGTTCTAAATATCTGCGTAGATTTTATGATACATCAAAAAAATCAAATTATTGAAAAAATCATATTTTTCCAACAGTATTTATTTAACTACTACATATAAATATATGTTGTGTTTAATTATAGATCCAATTCTATTTATAATTTCGTAAGAATTTCTGCTATGCAATTACATATAATTGATATATTTAAATTACATACATATATATTTGAAAAATAAGTATTTTTTTAAATAGTATATTTAATATTTTATCATAAAATAGAAATTGAATCGATTTATATGAAAACGTCAGTTATTGATTTCATATTTCTCGTGATTGTTAACTGTACGACCATATGTATATAAATGATTGAAATACTTTCTAATGATCGATTTTTAATTAAAACAAAGTTAGATGTATCAATTATTTTACAGTAGAATTTCAAAATATCAGTGTGTAATTTTTAAAGGACCTCTAATAAAGTATGATATTATGTGTGTATTATTTACAATGTTTTCATTACGAAAAATGTTTTTTAAACATTGTAAATAAACACAAACTTATGTTTCAAACATAATTATAAACAAAAATTGATGGAAAATATTAAATAAAATTATAATTAATTTTTATTTACATACAAAAAATATATTAAAGTGTTATTAACTTTTCTAGAAAAATTAAACGACATTCATTCCACACACACACACACACACAAACACACATATATATATATATATATATATATATATATATATATATATATATATATATATATATATATATATATATATATATATATATATATATATATATATATATATATATATATATATATATATATATATATATATATATATATATATATATATATATATATATATATATATATATGTTTATATATAAATGTTAAAAAATACAAGTGTATTAGAGTAAACATTCAGTGTGATGTTGGTTCGACGTTAATGAAAAATGGTCATAGAAAATGTTCACAAACGATGCATTTTGTGTCTACTATGAAAATATTTCATATTTTTATTTTTTAATGCATTTGAACTAATTCGATTTCACCATTGAAAATCAACGGACCGCCGCGTTTACAGCCCAAGGCATTAAAAATATTTTGACAGAGCGAACGTTTTCGTTCGTTCGTCAGGTAACAAATGAAAACAGCGACTGTGCATTACTTACTTTCGCCGTGAATTTTTCCGATATTTTTAACGAATAATCAATAAACACAAGCACGAATGCCACGAACGATTTGTCACCGGTTTGTTATAATACATAAAAATGCATTGAATTTTGAATAGACCGTTTCCGTTCAGAAATTCGGATTTTTTCAGAGACTGTTTGTTCCGGATGATCGATATTTTAATAAACACATGACAAAACACTGCGCGTGTGCTTGATAATGTATTGCAATATAAAGTACGTCTAAGAAGAGTCGGCGCGAAACTGATATTTGTATATTTAGAAATAATCATTAAAATGGAATTATTAATAGTTTCATTACATATGCATAAATACACTCATGTATGAATATATTTATTTATTTATTTATTTATTTATATATATATATATATATATATATATATATATATATATATATGTGTGTATAAACAAATATACTATAAGTGGTGATATTTTTGAGGCCAACTCTTTTTTATTAATAATTAATTATTTACATGAAAAACAATTGTTTTTCAGCAAATACATTTCATTGAAGTCTCAAGTGTGGAAGAAATAATTTGTCTCTATTAAAATAAGAAAAAAATACTTTAAAAATCTTGTTTTTTCACTTTAAATTCACAATAAAATTCACAATAAAAAAATGATATCTTAGAAAACAGCCCAAAAGAATTGTAAATTATAAATATGTTTTCATTGCATTTCCATCCCTACAATTCATATGTATTGCTTTAAATTCGTATTATATTTTGTTTTATTTTTCTTTAATCAATCTAAAATGATTTTCTTTTTTTAAAAACATAAATAAATAGTATGGTTTTCAAACATTTTAAAATTACGTTGTGAAAAGAGGAATTGCATATAAATTTATAGTACTAATTCAGACTTGATCACAATTCGATTCAAGTAACTCGTAGTAATGGCTTTTGAATCATAGGGGGGCTACTTTTCAGTGGCGAAAAAATTTGCAATTTCTTAATTCTCGTAAATAATTTCCAAAATCTTCGAAATATTTTAGTAATCAAACATTTTCTTAGCTCTAGACTTTAATATAAATAACAAAATATTTTTTAAGCAAATATTTGTTCAATTAATATCGAATAACTGACTCTAACATAAAATAGTTATGTTGATATGTACATATGTATATATGTGTAATTTGAAACCTTGGTTATTTATAATGAGTATAATTATTGATTAAGGTCAATCTGCAATAATAGAAGACGATACGACAAGACAGCAATATCTAGTCCTTAATATGTTAGTTAAATACAAACATATGTACGTATGTAATACGAGTACACATCTTTGTGCACCAATACCTTCTTGTTAATATGTACCTAGTCTTGTATCGATACGTTTTTGCGTGTTAGAAGCAAATATGAATATGCAAACATAATTTTTGACTAGGTAATCTTATATTTTACAAACAACTATCTATTGTATCTGCACGATAATAAACATCATGCAATCAAGCAATATAAAACGAGCAGAAAAAATCTCGGTCCTCGAAAAAATCGATATTGTCGAAATATCATTAGCATTTTTTCTTGGTCACTGCGGCAATGTTTCATAAAATGAGACTCATTGTTATATATATTGATATAGTTTTATGTCAAAAAGAACACATGTTCTTCTTTTACAACATTTAAAAACATAGCTTTTTATAAAAAAGACTGATATATTTGTTATTTATTAGTTTTCCTATTTTTTTTAAAAAAAAAAGATATTTCGGTTATATTTAACAGAAAAATGATAATATACTATATAGACTTATTAAAATACTGGTGAATGTATTATGAATTTGAATTTAAATAAATTAAATACTGATTTTACTTTAAAAAGAAAATGTTAACTGCATTTTAAAATACATTATTTTATTAAGAATTGCATAAAAAATTGTATTTTATCCAACAACAAATAACCTCATTGAAAATAAATATTTTTTAAGCACGGTTTCTAAATGAATTATATTAAAAAATATCGTTTGATTTGTATATTCAATTTTTTATTTCATTATCTTATAATTAAATTCATGGTTTAAATAATTTTTTATAACATAATATATTTAAAAATATTTTGACAGTAGATAACCTCCTAATTTGCAAGGTACAGAAAGTAAACGCTTGTTATATTGTGATCAAGTAACAAATATGTTATAAATGTATATTTTAAGTAAACGTATAATTTTGTTATTGTTATAAATATTTTATTACCGTGTCAGTTTTACGATGGAATCGAAAAATAAACAAATTGACACTAAATTAGCAGAAGAAATTTCAAAATGGAATTCGTCAATGCAATTTTTAGCAGGATATAGTACAAGACCAAGGAATGATATTGTTATTCCAAGAGCGTATCCTGTTCGAATAAAGACAGATTTTGAAAAAAACTTGGAAGTTTTTATAGATAGTTGTCCAACAAAAAGTTTAATAGCCCTAGTTGCAGGTGTTGTTTAATGTTGATTTTTGTATTTGAAGTTGATTGAATCATTTCTTCAATATGTATTATTTACAGGATATGCGTTGGGAGGTGTTATAGGGCTGTTTTCTGCTAGTGTCGGCCCTTCGAGTATGATGCAACCAAATTTAGAAAACCAAACAGTCCGAGAAGTATTTAGAGAAATGAGAGCATCTACACATAGTTATGGAAAGAATTTTGCACTTATTGGTTTAGTTTTTTCAGGAATTGAATGTACAATTGAATCGGTTAGTATAAATTTAATTAATGTCAACATTTTTTTATAATGTATGTTTATAGAAACATATGTAAATGTATATTCACATGAATGTAATCTTTTTTTACAAAAAAAAATGAATTTGATATGTTCTTATATTTTATTTTTAGGCAAGAGGTACATCAGATTGGAAAAATGGTACTTATGCAGGTGGTGTAACAGGGGGTTTAATAGGTTTGAGAGGTAAATATATGATTTACTACTCTTGAAATATGTTTTTGAGAAATGTATTTTTATTTTTAGCTGGTGTAAAAGCGGGAATTGCAGGTGCAGCAGGTTTTGCAGCATTTTCAACTGCAATAGATTACTTCTTAAATCATAGACATTAACCTAAATTAAAATTTATATTGTTTGTATATATCTTAAATAGTTCAAATAAATAATTTCGATTATTAATTAGTGCTTATTTACACATGACAATAAATTTATGATTGTAAATATTTTCAGAAAAAATCTGAATATTATAGAGATTTTCTTTTTATAATATGCATTACTGGATGGAATGTTGTGATTAATACGACATATAACCTCTATAAAGTTAGTTAATATACAAACTAGAGTATGTCATAAAATGCACACGAGAAAAAAATATTTTTCGTTTATGTAGCAACAAAATAATTCCGTTTATAACTTAAATGTAAGTTGTATATTCTTTTTGTTAAAAAAAAAATGTCTTTAGTACCTTATACAAGTAGTGATGTAAGTGACAGTGAAGAAGAAAATGAAAATTCTAACGAAGATTTTACATTAAATGAAAACTCTTGCGCTCTTAATAGACAGTCGAACGTAATTAACAATAAAAATTTAAATGCGGAACCATCTGATATACTAAATAATCATTCGGGTCATGATGATGAAAAATTAATACAAACAAGCAATGGGCTATTTCAAGCATTGCCTACTCCAAAAGACAAACAAATAGAACCGATTTCAGAGGAATTTGATGAGTTTTTGCATAAAAAAGAAGTGCCTATACCTAAACCAACTATAAAAATAACTGTACCTACTTTGAAAGATTATAACGATGGCGGAGAACCACAAATTAAGAAATTCAAGTCATCAACGAAATCTACAGGATTATTTTCGGTTTTACCTCCACCTCGTTCATCTACTATTGTTCCACTGAAACTTGTACCAAAAACAGTAATATCACAGCAAGTTAAAAAATTAATCCCTGATAAAGTTTTAAAACCATCAATTAATAAAATTGTAAATAAATGTAATTTGACAAAAGTACCTGTAAATATTGATAAAGGTATTATTGAAGATGATGTAATAGAAGGAAATGATTTCTTTTCTCTCACATCAGATATTGAACAAGTAAATGAGATTCCACAAGATACATTAAATGTTACTAATTCAAGTACAGATTTAGTTCTAACACCTCGAATCGAAGAACCTATTGTCATTAAAAATGATTTTATACCACTTTCTATTGAAAGTAACGAAAGCTCAAACGATAACGGTCTAGATGAAGAAGCCTTACGAGCGTTATGCGGAGCACGCGGAGTCAAACAACGACGTGAAACACAAATCTTAGACTTGCACGAGTCCGAAGTGAGACCGGCTTCGAGTGAATGGATGCAACAAGCGTTACTAAAAGGTACTGATAACGAACCACCGGCACCGACCACCGCACTGCCAGGAGGAATGCAACGCCGTAAACATCAAATTACTTTCTTGGCCCAGCAAGCTAAAGCTAATGAACAACAGTTGAAAAATATGTGGGCACAAAACAGATTCACAAGGCAACAGACTCAGTCAAAATACGGATTCTAATAAAAGGATGTTTTATACAACAAACAATTTATAATATGTCCATAATTTTATAGGATTATTGTTAATATTTATTTTGAAATATTTAATTTTTGTATTATATACGGAAGAATGATAAAAATAAAAGTACAATGCTTTGTGTATTGTTAAAAAAAAAAATAACATTACAAGTTAATTACTTTTAATATTGATACAGTTCAATTTTTTCTTTTGAATAAATTAAGTGTAGTTTTCTAAACAATCCACTAATATATATTTAAAGAGTTTAAATGAAAACATCTTTTTATACAGTAAGTTTTTTATTATGTTTTACATTTTTTCTGAAATATATTTTGTACATAAAATATGTGATGTTCATTACTTAATATTTTAGAAATAAACGGATATATCAATTAAAAATTGTTTTTGAAATGAACATGTCTGAACACAATGTCTACTGCTTTTTTTAATTTAATACTGTTTTGATAACAATCTCCTTTCTTATTATATATGCATTTAATATATAATAGGAATCAGAGAGTCAGTGTCCAAGTTTACTTCAGATAAGATTTTAAATTTTATAAAATTCATATTATTTTGAACATTCACAATTTTTCAATAGTTTCTAAAAAATAATCATTTTTTTAAATAAATATCACTCAAAATATAAATGTTTTGTTTACAAAATGTTTAAATTTTGAGTGTTTATGATTTTCTTCCTGCATGCATTAATTAGTAAATTTATGAATATTTTTTTTTAAATTTAATATATATTGTTAGTACGGTTTTGGCTAGTAATAGACTATATTACACAAAGTAACTTTAGGAGATAATATTTTTTCAATAATATTAAATTCACTTAATTTCTATAAAAAATTTAAGCTCAGTATAAAAACTTGATAGTCATGGATGAGAAATATAAAATAAATTATAATATTTTATTTGGAAAATACAATTTCAACTTTTCTCAGGTATTAAAGTGTTTTGAAAGATAATTTGAACAAGTGTGATTCGAGAATGTTCAAAAAAATTGTATTTCTTTTTGTACAATAATTACAGTTCCATTTCTTATATAGTAAAATTATATTTTTCAGGGAATTTTTTGTATTAAAAAACATACTTAACAGTAATTTACTTAAAACACAAGATGTAAACTTTACAGTGTTTATGTAGTTTGGCCCTCATACCTTATTTGAAATCATATATTCGAGTTCTTATATCATTTATAGGTTTTATCCCAATCCAAATAACAACAAAACCATCATCGATGATATTATATACTATTTACAAAAAAAAAAGTGAAAAAAAAAATTTTTTTCAACAATTTATTAACCACATCATATATTATAAAAAAAAAAAAACAACTTAATCTATAGATAATAACCCATTTCAGTGTGATGCCTTCTCCCTAGCAGCCTGAAACTTGACTTACTTTGTATCACGAATTTTTTTGTTTTGAAAAATCAATGAACAAAAAAAAAATAAAATAGATAATTGATCAATTAATAGAAACTAGAGTAACCATACGACAAACAAAATAATAATGATTTATTCCGTGTAAGGACCTTGTATGACTTTTAACAGCCTACTTATATAATTTAAAACAGATACTCTAGTTTTGAATAAAACTTGTTATTTCTTAACTTGAAATAGCCGTGTAAGCCTGATTGCTACAAATGGCCACACAATTAAAAATACAACAAGGGCAGGATGAAGGTTTCTGAAACTAATGAATGTGGGTTTCTTTGGACGTTCAAGTGTGGCAATGCGAGATCCAAGGATTTGAAGATCATTCTGAAGAGATTTTACAGTCCTTGCAATTTCAGAATCAACATCTATGTTTGTAGAGCGCCATGCATGTATATCTTTGATGATACCATTGGGTATTGTGTGGGTTGTAATAATGTTTCCGTTTGGAGTAACTTTTTTTTGTATCTGAGGTTCCACTGCATGCTGTTTAAATAAATGTATAGAATTTTATTACTGATATTAAAGAAAGTACATAATTTTCATACAATGTGGTTTTTTTTTAATAAACCCTTTTTCTAAGTTCACACTTTCAGGAATTAAAGATGTAACAAAAGTTTTTATAAAAAATAATTAAAGAAAACTAATATATAATGTAATTTATACTTGTGTCACTCTAAACTGATTTAAAGCTAATCTTAATAACTGAAAAATATATAATCAGGATGTAAATATATGAGTGAATATTATCTTGCTAATTTTTATCATACTATTTATGTATAAAGTAACCTTTGTAATCTATAATTTTTGACCTTGCTATGAAGTATTTATTAATTATTAAGCATTCACATTTCAAAATTTAATGTGGACTTTACTTAATTAAAATTAAAAAAAACATGTAAAAATATGAGCAACATTTAGGTAGATAAATAAACACCAATTGATTACAAATTTATAACTAAGTATAATCTTAAAACATTATTTACCTCAACTGTATCAATGTATTCATCATCTGAATCTTGTTGGTTTATGTGATGTGAATGCGATTCTGGTACCGGTGACTGTGCTCTAGAATCTTCTGGTGATGATGGCCGTGATGCATACGGACTCCCAGGCTTACTTCTCATATGTTCTGCCGCCAATGGTGATATAAGCTGAAGGTCATCCAATGGCATATTACTTAAAGCTGCTGCATCGTCTGCCTAATTAATTTGTAAAGAAAACATACATTTCTACTAGTTTTTATACCGAACAGACATTTCTGTTAAATTGTTAGTTTTATTTAACATACGAGTTATTTCAATTATTTTTTTTTATTAGAAAAAGAATACAATACCTATTGTTTTAGATACCTATCAGAAAATCCTTAAAAAGAATGTTAGTTATCAAATATTAAAATAATATAAGATAAAACTTCTATACAAATTTGATATGTTTCTAAAATAACTATGTGATAAACAATTATCATGTGTTTATTTAAGTTTTACTAGAGATATTTTCATTACAATTTTTTAAACAAATACATATACTAACTGATAAAAAATTGGCCACATTATCAGTGTAGCTCATGGTTTCAACGATCCGATGAAGCTCGTCAACATACAATTGCATAGCTTCATTTTTTGGCATATTGTTCAACTTTGCCCATGCACTGTACTTAATCCGTCCCACAAAATCCCAGAAGGCAGGTTTATTGTTTGATTGTTCAGCTGGTCCCTCTGTCGCCTGTTTATAATAGGCATAAAAGCGAAGCATAAGGTCATTGCTGGGCTGATATGAACCTTAAGAAAAGAATATTGTTACTGTGAAAACTTCTAAGATCCACATGATTTCGAACATCAACTTCATCAATATTCAAACAGATACTATCCGTTATTTATTAAAAACGGGGCATATAAAAAGTATATAAACAATTATGTAGTGTTTTTCAGATTTATTTATTTGTTATGGAATTTATTTCTTCGTCATATATCATCAAAATTAAATTAAAAATGAATTAGTCAAGTACCGTGTAATTTGTGGTTGTATAAGGGGGAAAAAAACATTAAAGCATTGACAGTTACAATGGATTTTCTATTCTAATAGATAAACAAAAACAAATAAACATTAAAGGTGAGAATTTGCTATTTTACACGTCCGTACAAACACTACAATGTCATAATTAACTTAAAATAGTTTGAATCAATATGTACGTGAGAAAAAAGTAACAGCTTGTCAATATTTATTTTCAAGTATTTAATACAAAGTTCATAAATATAAAAGATTTATAATTGTTTTCAACATTTTTTTTTGCTCTGCTTTTTAGTTACCTGTTAATCAACATAAACAGGAAATATACATACATATATATATATATATATATATATATATATATATATATATATATATATATATATATATATATATATATATATATATATATATATAACATTTATAAACATAGTGTAATATATTTTATAATTGGGCCAAGACACGAATGAGAAATATGTGATATTATACATAATAATATTATGCTTACTAATTGTATTTAATATTTTTTTGTAAACAAAAATTAATACATTTTCACGGTTATCAAGCGCAAAAACATAGACTGAAGAATTAGATCAAAGGTATATGAACATAATTAATAAACGAATGATTCAACAGTGTAGTACGAACAATTCTTGATTACAGCAATTTTCACATTACACGCCATTCAAGGACTAATGTAATAGAAAAAAACTTGACAGCAATGTGAATAAAATTTAAATATTATATATTATAAAGAACAAATCAGTAAAATAGACATTGCTTAAGATTAATTTATAAAAATTAATCGCATACATAAATATTAATTTCAATCGTGAATGCGAATGAAGAGGTCTTAAATATATTTGAATGTCTGTTTTTATTAATTTTTTATCATGTTTCGTTATTTAATGGTCCATAAAATAGCTATAATTATTAACGTTTTTTCAAATGTCATACACACGAAACGTTAATCAAACAAAATAATAAAGCATGCGTGTGTGTTTTTTCAATAAATTTAATATTTCCTGTGGAATTTATGTTCAAATTTTAAATTTACATTGTATTCTTATGAAACAAAATCATATATTAGAAATAATTATTTAAGTAATGAATAGAAATTAAAACATTATAATAATAGAGCATCAGAGGCCATAATTGCTATTATTATTTTTTTGCATATTTTGCATTTCTGAATGAGTATATAAAGTAACGAAATACTTTTGTGGCATATAAACAAAAAAATACAAAGGTTTAAAAGAGACTAATGACAATAATATAAAGGAATATATAAGCATAAGAGATACAAGGATCATTCAAGTTAAAAAAATAAACCCTTTTATAGCAGAGATTATTAAAAGTTAAAACGATTATACACATGTGCGTGCGTGTATATGTGTACAGAAAGATTTTTAAATGTTATAAAATTTCTTTCAAATCTAATCCTTTTTATTATTAGTAGATTAATTATAAAATATTTTCAAAAATGTAGATATCTCTTAAATGTAAATTTATTCAACAGTAACAATAACTTTACCATACTTTATCGGTTTAAAACTTTTACTGTAAACGTATACGAATTAATTTAATATTTCGTTTACCTGTTGACAAAAAAGTCTGAAGGAAAAAAATATTTGTATAGTAACTTGTTTAAAGTCAATTTAATGTCCAAAGTTAAACAGAGTGAATGTTCAGATAATAACTTAATATCCAAATTTATAGACTTAATTATAAGTTTTATTTATATAAAACCAGTAGTAAATGTCATGTATACTTAAATAATGTGTGTGTGTGTTTAGCAAAATTTGATTATGAAAATCAAGTAAAAAATTGTACAAATGAATCGATTTCCCAATACATCTTACTTTTTTTTACGAGCATGTATATGTGTGTGTGTGTATATATATATATATATATATATATATATATATATATATATATATATATATATATATATATATATATATATATAAATTTTGTGCATGAATAAATAGCATTACGAAAACTTTGCACAACAATAACAATTTCATATCCAGTGAACTATCAACACATATAATAAAATCTGGATATAAACAGAACAAGTATATTTTTTCCACGCTGGTTATTAGATACGAACTTTCTCTCGATAATTCTTTAATTGTCTACTTAATGCATCGATTGTGAACTTTGAATCTGTGATACACGTTCATATTAAATTATAACTGGTTTGTGAAGAAAAAAATATATTCGCGAGCGTATGGCAGCTAATTGAGAGACCGAGTACATTCGCTTGTTAAGAAAGCAAATAAACATGGAAAAAATCAAGTAAATAAAGAAAAGAAAAGTAATTTGGCTCAGTATGTCAACAGTACGAGAACTTGTTTACCAGCACAAAAACTGATGGCAACATTATAAATAAACAAAATGGCACGGTACCGATTATACGAAAATGATAACACTCGCTATCATAACAATGAGTAGACGTTTTTATGGTGACGTCAATGAATTAAAATAATAATAATTGCAAAATAATTAATTCACACAATAAAAACCATACCATTTTTCGGCAAACTTCTAATGACATTAACAGCCGCATTAAATTTCTCTTCCGTCGTCATTTTGTCATTGGTTAAATGCACTAGGATTGCACGAATACGTTCAGTCACGATAAACTAATTTCATGTTTTGACAACACCAAGTAAATAGGTTGCTCGGACATGACATATTGCCAATGTACATTCGCAGCTTTCATTCTATACCCATTCTCTGTTATCATCGACAACAGCGCTCATTTATATTAAAAAATAGACACTCGCCACGAATATGTTGTTTGTTTCCTAACTAATTTTGATCTCTTACTTGATTGCTTCGTCGTAGATGTCACTGTCATAATATTTGCAAATTTATTAACAGAACTTCATTTTTAAACTTCCCTCTTTTCGCAAATTCTGTACGCTAATTTGACAGAAATTAAATTAAATTTGATAAACATATATATCTGATTTGTTTGGATGATTTAATTAATGCTGTATTAATTTATTATGATTGCTATTACGTGACAAATTAAACTAATATATAACAATTGTGATGTGTAATTTTATTTGAAAATTAACAATGCTACAATTTATTCTAAATTATATGTGTACACACATACATACATACGTATATATATATATATATATATATATATATATATATATATATATATATATATAAGAAAAAAATAGAAAAAAAATAATAATTTAAGAATGGTTGAGGTCCATTAAATTCAAGGAACCTATCACAGTTGGATAAAAAGAACCTCAAGGAAGGCTCGATAATACTTTGTTAGAAATAAAATGAAAATGTCACAATCTTAACTGAATAAAAAAAATACATTTACAAGAAAAAAATTAAATTGGTTGTCAATCGATGAATATAAATTATAATAGTTTTGAAAAATTAACTGCCATACTTTAATTTCTATACAGCATTATTAATATTAAATTGATTTAATGTAAAGCTGTTTAAAAATAATTGTTATATATTAAGATATCAATTATTT
Source organism: Neoneuromus ignobilis (assembly GCA_029203775.1). NCBI lineage: Eukaryota > Metazoa > Arthropoda > Insecta > Megaloptera > Corydalidae > Neoneuromus > Neoneuromus ignobilis. The sequence continues at coordinate 2,073,930 of CP092092.1, forward strand.
ATTTTGTATAATTTTTACGAAAATTTTACTGAGATTAAAAATTGCTATTTTTATATAAAATAACAATTTGAGATATGTTCTTCATAAAATTAATTAAATTGTAGTTACAGTTTCATAGAATTTGAGATAAACATATATTTTATTCACTAACGATTTCTTTCAGTCTATAATATTTTTTTTAAATAAAATCAAAATAAACAATATTTATCTTGTTTAATATTATACATATATATATATATATATATATATATATATATATATATATATATATATATATATATATATAAATGTGTGCATGAAATTCATACGGCTGATGGATGCTTGTCCGACGAATAACGTGCGACGTAATGTTGAGACGTAAACGCGCAGATATTAATATCTGGCAGGCGGAATGGGGTGGCTTAAGGCAATCTTCTGTTCGTGTCCCGCGAGGCATCTAAACGCGCCATAATTGTTTAATTATTGAAAATCATCAGCAAGCCGTGAGCGGTGTGATGTAGTACGCGTGCGCCAACACAGTGTACAGAAGTACCGAAGGGATTATTGACGATATTTTTCATAGATGCTATGAAAAAATCTCCGTTCGCTTTTGTAGAAGCACCCCCTCATAATTGTTTTAAAGAAACGAACTTTCGTCGCGTTTTTTTTATTCACGCGGACAAGTTATTCATGTTTTGTTGTATGGACGGGGGTGAGGGATGGAGTCGGAAACGTCATCTTACATATTCAGGTTTATCTTGCTAGATTGGTTCCTTTGTTTGGATACGTTTTTAGATTTTAATATGGTTTCTGTTAAGAATGTACATCTGAGTTTTGGAATTTAAAATGACAGATAATAAACATCTTGTCTAATATAATTATATTAATAAAATAAAAGCTAGAGAATAGAGCTTTGTTGCTTCATATTTACACTTATATATATGTATATATAAATAATTACCATTGAAGCTTATTTTAACCAAATGCTGAGCGAAAACTTCATCGAATGCTTATGGCTCTTAAATATCTTTCTGAAAACCTTACATTTTCTCCTATCCGCCACCAATTTCTTCGAATTCTACCGTCACTATACTTCACAATTTCATGATTTTATCATTGATAAGTTGTGTTTTTTGGTCTCATTTCCATAATGATTCTTGTCCACCTACAATCTTTTATTTTTACTACGTGCTCTATCTGTGTCCATTTCAATTATTTTACTTGTGCTATTATATTAATTACTTTTATCTGTTCACCTTATATATTTTATATATTCTGTATAATAGAGATTTAGAAAAAATGACAATAAACGAGATTTGTATAAAATATGAAGAAGAGAAGCCAAACAAAACAAATAATTTATTTTTTGTAAGCATGTTTTTTTTAATATATAAAATCTTTTTTTATTCTTTGATCAGTTATTTTTTTTTTTAGTATTTTTACTGTTTCAACAATATATGTGTAACTGTAAATATGTTTGTAGAAAAACACTGACGAATGGTATCTGTTAAAAAAATAATAATTAACAGACGTTCGAGTTTTACGATTTTATGTATTGTTTGTCGTTTTTAAAAAAAGGCTACACATTTTATACGAATGAAATTAATTCGCCAAGATCCAGGTGTAGCATTAGCGGAAATAAAGTAATACATAGAGTATAAAAATGTCAGCGTATATACGCAACATTGAAAGCGGGGCACATGCGGCACTAATTAACAGCTCCTATATCACCATTAAGTCTAGCCATTTAGCGCGATCACTATATTGTCAGTGACGTTTCCTCAATAATTACAGCTTAAACGTTTGGGTCGCAAACTACATATCCTTATCGCAGGAGCGCAAACGTGCTATTTTCCCGACAAACGTCTGAACATAAAGCGTGAGTTCGGTGATGGAAAATTGCCTTAAAATATATATACAGTAAGTATCAGTATTGTATAAAATGGCGGATAGCGTCGTGACGACCAATCAGGGTAAAGCAAACGGTTGACCAATCACGTTTAGTATTTGGTTACACCCAACAAGATATTTGTCGGGCATACGCGTCGACGTTAGAGCGAGATCCACATATATGAAATAAACATCTAGATTATTACATTTTTCTTCTCTACACCGTTGTGTCGCAGTACGCGTTGAAACAAGACGTAACAGGGTATTCATTATATTCATGAGGTATTGTCGTCTCGTTTTAAAAAATTGTCGACGACGGAAATGAGTAGATGGTGTCATAAGTACTGCAATGGTTTTGCTTGTCTCGTATCAATCGCATTGTTGTCCGCGTGTGCAACAGAGACGCCGTACGTGATAAGGCCGTTGAGAATGACGAACAATGCTTCTGTTTGCAAATAACTGGTGTGGACAGGCGCTAAAGAGATTCAGTATCTTCTCTTCAGGATAAATATTCACCGAAAAACTATATAGTCATAAACAGTAGCGCAGTTTAGATGCACAGATGATTAGTAGTTAATTATTTTTGACTGGTTTTTTTCGTCGTTCGGTATATACATGTTGAAAAAAAAGAAAACTGGCTCAGTGATTCGAACATTTGGATTTTTATAATCAGTGATAATTATTAATCATTTTTTTTAATATAAGTGAAGTGACTCTAATAAAAATATAATCATGCAAGGTTACAATAGAGGAAGTTACGGTGGAAGTGCTAACGGCGGCGAAGATCATCATCAAGGGACGATTGTTGTCGATCTGGTACCACCTGGTTATCATCATTTGCAACAGCAGCAGCCGCGCACACAAGATTCGCCGCCTAGATCGCCCGAAAGCACGGTACTTCAACCCTACGGTACGAAATCGTCGCTAGACCATAAAGGTTTGTTGGATTTTAATAAAAAAAATACGAGTAATGTATAAGTAAATATTAACGATTAACACATAATTCAGTCGATTTGAATAGAAAAATAATTGTAAAAGTTGAATTTATACAAATATTCAAAAATCATATTAATGTTTAAAACAGTGTTGCATTATTTATTGAAATTTCAAAAATATGTATTTCTATTAATAAACAAACTATCATTGATAAATTAAATGTAAAAATCTCGGGTAATTAATATTTTTAATTAAAATTATTTAACAATAAAAAAGGTGATCGAATCAAGTACCTGGAAACAATATAAATATATTTATTGTTACTGAAGAAAATGCATAAGAAAGAATTCAATTACTAATACAAAAAAGATTTAACATATGCGCTATTTTATTTGATCTTGAAATGATATAATTGCAATTTATTTCGAAATTACTATTATTTTTACACATGAAAATAATAAAATCCGTATATTTAATAAAAACATTCAACATATTTTTGTAATTAATAGAAAAGGATAAGTTTAAATAAATTAATATTTGTATGACAAAAATTAAAGTGTAATATAAATTTGTATATAAAACAATTAAATAGTCGTTAAATATTCAGATACTTAATTGTTAATATTTTTATTTATACACTGCTTTTTATGCGGACAAAAACGCTTTCTAAAAAAATTAAATAGGAAATTAAAATTATAAAACGCCAACGAAAACAAAAAACATGCTGTTTTATTGTTGTTTGTGAAAGTTGAAATATCATTACTGAAGAGAGTAAATAAAAATATATTCTATCAGTTGAATATTTGTAGAGACAAATGTTAATGCTCAATAAGTTAGCTAAAAAGTGAGATACACGATAAATAGATTATTTAATTACAATAGGATTATATTTAAAATAATGATTTCTGTTAATAAAAGGTATTTTTTATTGCATTTAAAAACGACAATCAGATTTTGGAGTGAATTGATTTTATTATTGAATATATAATTCACAAAGTGAACTCTAGATATTTCTATAGAATGATAAGAGAATTATTTTCAAGTGAATCTAAATAATTATTCAAGAATTAAATTTTAAAATGCATTGTTTTTAAAATAATAATGTCTTGTTTATTACTAACTGTTGCCGAGCAACCGTTAATATTCTTTTCTGTTAATTTGTAATAATTTATTTTTGAAAAAAGTACTTTATAGAAACCACACAAGTAATTTTAAATTTATTTTAATTATTAAAGATCATTTCTCTACTTTTGATCTATTGTTTAAAAATGTTTACTATAATTTTAATGCTTTCAAGTTTTGTTTTGTTTTTGAATTATAAAATTAACATATGAACAACATTTACATAAATAGATTGAAAATTTCTCGCTCATTACTTCATATTTAATCTTAAAAGATCAATCAGTACCGATAATTTGTCTCATTGTCGCAATTACTACATTAATTCTATCGGCACGTCTTTTATATTCGCACGAAATTAGCTTACATGCACATAAATACAGTTTGAACAACATTACCATAAATTCTATGAACTGATAATTTTGTACAATTCGTTTTATTATTATTGCTAATATCGTCATTATTGTATGTGCACAGTTAGGAATTTCGAAATGTATTTACAATCTATCTTATGTATGTATTTTGGATTTTCATCGGTTTTACCCATGTTGGACAAATTATTATAAAAATAAACCGCTGCAAACAGTCCAGGTAATACGGATTTTTTTTATACAGTCCTTTCGTATATAGATTATTTTTAATTATATATATGTTTAATTCTGAATTTACATTAACAGACCTATAATGACAAAAATGATTATCATTAAATAATTGATATATAAATGATTTTTAAAATATGTTGAATTGATATTTTTAATTATTTAAATTTCATTTTTTTAAATGTTCGACATCAGAATTGTGTTTTTTGATTTAGTACTGAAAGAAATTTATTTTCAAAAGCCATAATTAATCAAAATTCGAGATTCGTTTTTCTATCCTTTTTTCTCTGTATTGTACATTCATTTAACTGTTTCCTTTTCAAACTGAATTATATTATGATTAATTATTGAAATTATGATGGAAGCATTTTTAATGATTACATAGAAGAGATAAATATATTTTAATTATGATTATCGATCAATTGTCCACAGTAAATATATAAAAGATCATGCCTTATGAGTTTCACTCTAGCTAATATTACATCAATTGAATAAGCTACATTCAAAAAATATATCTACTCGAGACTGAATATAATTTCGAAAAGTCTTGGAGACTATTCTGTTATGAATATTAAACAAGACGGTAATGTGTTTGTCCCCGACCCATAATAAACTTTTCTGAAACCGATACCGTTATAAATACCCTAATAAACAGGTACAAATCACGTTTGCAATCATTACGTCGAGTTTCCATTGTGATCGGTCTTATTTTTGTAATCCTTTAAGTAATAATCGGATTAATCTGTTCAAACACGTGCTGGGTGAATGTTGATTACTAGGCCAGGTATTCAAACATACAAATTGATTATGTGATTTATGATATCGGAGAGTTTCTTAATAATGTTTCGTGAATTAAACAGAATTATATGTAATAAGTATTTTCTAATAGTTTCGAAAATTGATGTTTTTGTTATTATTATTAACGATTTAGAGAATTATTTCAAATTAAGTATATTAAGTATATTGTCTTAATTTTATAATATTTATAAAAGTATCTTCATATTCTCGCTGTCATTAATTTTATCATGATTGGTTTTTCCTAACTCTCCATCTTCCTTCTCTTCTCCATATATACCTTCCCACATTGACAAATGATTCAATGTAAATGAAATTGGATTATTTAATCTGATATATTCCCCCATGTTCTCAAAATGAAATTAAAAAGGGACCATCCCTATTCATCTACACATAAACATCTATTTTCAAACAATAACCATTATGTCGATCCATCTCTTTCTGTCTACATATGTGTCGCTATTTAATCGACCTTCGACTGACATATCTTCAGTTTCTTCCTATATGATTCGTTTTGCACAATTCATAGGAAAACACTGACGGATTAATGGATGTCTAGACTCCGTGCGAGTCATTTCTCGTGTTTGTTGTTATGTCGTATATTTAACAGCAACGCTGAACACTGCCAGTCAATGGGATAATATACATTCATAAGTGGTCCTCGTGTTGCGTTCCGTTTCTCTAGACGTCGTGTTGTAATCATTCATCAAAAACACGTGTACGTTTTAGGTAACAGATAATGGACATACCTACTTTACTTACCGGCATTTAGCATTTGTCTCAGTTGTAGATTTCGATGCCGACCGGCGGCGGTGTATAAGTGGATGAGTCGCCAACGACTTCCTGTGTTGTTAGCGACGAATCCGCGTATTTTCCTATTTTTTGTTATTGTTTCTCGTTTATAGAAATGTTTATTTCCGCGTTTATGTATATACATACAAACACTTCAATATAAAACTAAAAAAACACAAACAATATGAAAATATTATCGAATGATTTATTTGTAAGGAAAGAATGCTTCTTGTCTGTTACATAGGTTATGAATAATTGCTAATTGTTCTATTATTATCTAGAACATGTGTACATAATTCAAGACGATCTAGTTAAATATATAAAAGGGTAATATCGATCCTTTTGCAGGAGACGACGCGTCCAGTGGCATACAACAAGCGTCGGGTAACGTCGGCGGTGCCACTGACCCTAGTGCTATCCGTCGCTATCGAACGGCGTTTACACGTGAGCAGCTCGCACGGCTCGAGAAAGAATTCTTTAAAGAAAACTACGTGAGCCGGCCAAGGCGGTGCGAATTAGCTGCTCAGCTAGGTCTTCCCGAATCAACAATCAAGGTAATTGTTTATTTAAATTTACATCTCGTGTATGTTTCTTAACTATAAAGTGGTGTGAAATCTTGTTTACCTAGAAAAAAAACAATTTTAGTCAGTAATTTTGGTCTTTTATTTATAGAATATCTTGTTAATTTTTGTATTTTAAGTATTTTTCTCTCGTTGTTCTTCTTATATTTATATTTGTTTTATTAGTTTTGATGTACATTTTTTATTTGTCAAAAATCTTGTATTATTTTCGTATTCGGGAATTATATTTCATTTTTCTTGGTAAATATAGATTGAATCTATTGATTGAATACTGAAACCAAACATAATTTCATTGTTGAATATTGTGCGTTTTATCTAATTAAATATATTCTCATTCATGTCGTATTAAATATATTCAGAAGAAATATTCCTACCATGAATAAAAAAGTATGCATTTTCAAACTGTCACAATTTCGCGGAACAGATACAAATGTTCTTTTATAATAAATAATCACGAATATGATTACGAAACAGTGAAGAAAAAAAATACGCATAAAACACACAGCTTGAGAATAGAGAGACTCGCCGCCAATTATCACAGCGTCTATAAGAGCCGGCGTCTGGAGAGCAAACACACTTAAAACACCAGAAGCCACGATGATCTCACCCGGTGTGCCCGTTCGTACAGACTGTCCAGTATCGACGAGACAGTTGGAAATTCATAATCGGTCATTATTGATGTTGTTGACACGACTATCAGACACGAGACAAAAATATTCGGACGGTGTTTAATTGAAATGCAAAACAAAACGGTACGTTCTTTGATCCGTAGATTTATAAAATGGATTCGAATTGAAAACGTTTTTATTTGTTTGCATAAAACGTTAACGTGTATTCAACATGAGAACGGACGGCCGTCGATATGTTTAAAATATGATCGAAAGAATGGTTCGAAAACGTCAATATTTGGAATGCAGACGTCATGTTTTTGTACTGAACGTCTATCAATTGTTTACGTTACCATAGCAATAACATAAATAATATATTTAAAAATAACCGCGTTTATATGTCTGTATGATTGAATAAATATATTATTTATACACAATATTTATGTTCTTTTTAGGGTAAATAACATTAATTATATATTTAACAATATCTTTTAAAGTTATTATAGAAGTATTCAAACTCATAATGTTTTTGACTTCAATATACTTAAAGCAGTGCCTTTATTAAAAATTGTTTTTTAAGTAAAAACTGATAAAGGAACTATTAAAAATAAATTTTATTCTTTATTAGAATTCTTACAGACATATCTGCAATCCTAAATGAATTTTTAATCTAGTTTTAAATTTAATTCTGTTCATTTTCCTTATCTGATCGTAAATTTTCATATTTTAATGAATTATTTCTGAGAATATATCAATTGCTATAGACAATTATAATTTTCATTTTATATATACACTTGGATTTATATTATTTTAAAAAAATGGTTTTAACACAAATGAATCACTTTTCAGTATTTCAAGATTTTTTAAAATGATTAATTTTTTATTAAATAATATTTAATTATATGTTTATCATACAAACACACACACAAATATACATATATATATAATGATGTGAGGTCTTGTCTGTTGATTATGGTTGCAATCAATTCAGTTGTCTAGGTTAAGAATCATCCTGTTGTTAATCGAGCCAAGCGATGAAGAGAAAAATATGTTTCTATGTGAAATTGTTTCTATATAAAAAAAAATTGTTAGTCCGTACGCGTTTATTGTAGTCTATTATTTGTGGTGGTGCGTCTATAGACGTACGTACTATTTTACAACGACGATGATGAGCGCTAGAACGGGCCGCCTGTAATGGATACATTAAGAGTGGCAATTAACACTTCAGTGCTGCAAAGCGCGGCCGCGGGGCCTCACGAGCCCGTGCTAATGATGTCACAGGTGCCGCGGACGCTACTGAATGCGACCGTTTCAGACCCGACGTTGCCTTTTCAATAATTAAAACATTAATATCTTGGGTATTATGACCTCGTGCCGCTCCGCCCATTGAATTCTCCGTTTCGTGGAAATGTAACTGTTGTTGACGAGTGTTCGTTTCTTCACACTTATTAGTCGATTCTTCGGTTTACAGGATCGTTTGATGGCTATTAGTGGAATTGATCGTAATGTTGTGATGTCGTCGATCATGACATTTTCTGGTCTGGTTTTATTAGAGAATTTAATAGATTCAATCGATGAACATATTTTATAAGCAAATTAGAGCAATTATTCAAATATACACATACACACACACACGTGTGTGTGTGTGAACATACGGGCTGTTAATTATAATATGTAAATTCATTTATGAAAACACAACACATTTCAATTGCTAATGATTGTATTCGTACGCAAATTTGAATAAATTAGATGTTAAAGCAATCTGTATAGTTATTAAAAATCCAGTCGAGTTCGATAATTGTTCAAAAATGTCTTTTTTTATTAGTAATAATCGCAGTACGCTACTGTGTTTACATATTAAATTAATGCGTATAAAATGGTGAATAGAGAAAACGTCTAAATTGATTTAAAGTGTCAATTAGCATTATCGTTTACCAGTGACATAAATCCACTATGTCTTAAGTGACTAATAAAATATAAAAAAGCGATAAAATTATTTGTCGGAATTTTTGATTATAATAAAAACGATCGCATGAAATTAAGATAAGATTTTGTTTTATTGCAGGTCTGGTTCCAAAACAGACGGATGAAGGACAAACGTCAACGGATGGCTTTGGCATGGCCTTACGCCGCCGTGTACACGGATCCGGCGTTCGCGGCGTCGCTCTTGCACGCCGCTGCCGCCGCCCTGCCTCCCGGTCCGCCATTATATCATCCGGCCGCTGCCGCGTATCCACGTTACGCTCCGTATCCTCCGCCGCCACCGCACCCGCAGCCGTTTCTCCCGTTCGCCGCCGGTCTTCATCAAGACATACATCTTCAGCAACATCATCCGAGTTTCTTTCATCAAACAAAAGATATCCACGATTTGAAAGATCCGCTCGGTCTGTCGAAAGATGTTCTGAGTAAAGATGTTCATGCGGCCGCGTCGGCCACGTCGAACAACTTCCAGATGCAGAGCGTGAAAGAACAACTGGCGTCGTTGCAATCGTTGCACAATCTTCAACAGATGAAAGAGCAAAAGGAGGCGGCACAGAAAGAATTGAATTTGAATTTACCGATCGGCGGTCTTCAGTCGCATCACCAGCATCACAAGGAACACAATGTCGTGTCGGCGCCGTTCGGTAATTTCAATTTCAATTTGTTCGGCGCGTCGACAATGCAGCACCAGAACAGCATTAGCAAGGAGGTGAGTGCGACGATCGGATCGGCAGGACATTTGTTGCACGGGTACGCGAGTTCGCCGGAACCGAGGTCGTCGGATTCGAATCCGAGTCCGCCGATCGTGCATCAAGGTTTATTGATGCCGGCTGCGAACATAAAACTTTCGCCGACGCAGACGACGCTGGCACAAAATGACAAACCGAAACTGTTTAAACCGTACAAGACGGAGACGTAGTTAAATTTTTGAGTGAGTTTTACATATTTTTACACTTTGTGGAATTGATGTTCATGCATTTATAATTACTGACTTTAAAAACATGTATATATATATATATATATATTATTGAAGATATTCGACAATTTAATGGTAAATAATTACATTTTATTTATAACACGTTTTTATTTACGCGTCTAAGTAGTATTTATTTCTATGAAATATATTTTTTCTACATATTTATTTTATTAGATGTTTGAATAAATTATATATAATCATCATTTTCAGTTTCTAATTAAACAACATTATTTCTAAATCTATATAAATATATCTTAGATTTAAATTTAAATTTGTAAAAATAAATCTTGTTTCTATGACCTTTACAAATCATATGAAAATTGTTTACAAAAAGTCTCAAATGATTTGATATTTATCATTTTTTACTTTATTTAAAGTATGATATGAAAATATAACAATGAAATTATTACAACCCGTGTTCATTTTTACTATAATTTTCGTAGATTTTTAATTTTGTTATTTGTATATGAATCGTTTATGTTATAAATCACTGCAGGTTAAAAAACACGTTTATTTTTTTTTTTGGAAACCTAGTTAGATAACTATATTTAAGTGCTGGCGAACGTTTCAGAATTCTTTTGAACTGTATTATCACATGGTCAACACTTAAATGAAATATAGCTAATGTGCTATTATGTTGATGCGTCTGTTTGACATTTCAACGCATTAATTTTTTTGCTTACAATATATTGCATTAGCAATACGTTATACGCGAATGTTAGTTTTTTTATTTCGATACGATGGTCTTAATTCATTTGACATTATTCTTATTGTTTATTATGTGGATGGATTTTGAATGCTATTGATTCAGTCCTGATATATATTTGAATTTTGATCTTACAAATATCCCTTTATCAAAATTCAGTGTAATTTATATAAGGGTCTGGATATGTTTGCTGATAAAAAGGAATCGATTTGTATAAATATGGTAGAGTTTGTTCCATTAGTTGTTATAATATCTATCTATCTTGTTTAATTTCAATGTTGTTAACTGTTTACTAGGAATCAAGGTGATAACATTTACTTACCTATGATATCTTCGAACATATAAAAAAGAAATTCGAAAATTTAAATAGAAAGTAAATTTACATTTTAAATATAATTCTTTTCTGTCAAATCCATACATTTACTTAACATTCATATTTAATTTTTTTTAGTGATATTTGGCCGCTTGCATAAACATCAAGATTGAATTTTAGAACGAATTAATCATTTCTCTTTAAAAATGGAATTGTTGAATTGAATTATTAGCCTATTTTAATTATAAATAGAATTTTAACATGATTAAAGGGGTATTCTAGTCTAGACGCATGAATTTTAGGTGTTTTTTCGGGGGCAATAAAAAAAACAACAAATATTTTTATTATCCATTTTTTAATCAGTTATTTATTGACATTTTAAGAGTATAAAAAAGTATTATTAAAAACAAAAAATTCAAAATTGAAAAAGGTACAGGCTGGCAAAGTGGAGGTTCGAAAAAAAAAGGTGTCTCCTGGTTGACGTGATTTCAACCCTTCCGGTCATTTTAAACAGAAAATTTTTTGAAATTATTGAAAAAGAAGGTTGTAGTAGTATCTTCGCCTAGGGAAATTAAAAAAAAATTTTTTTTTCGCAAAATGGTGGCAATGTGAAAAAACAGTCATTTTTTGCCCTATTTTTTTCAATTTTCGAAATTTTTTAAAAATAGTAAAAAACAAATTTTTTAAAAAAATTCTAGGCGGAGACAATCACTGTTTTATTGAGAAGCTCTATACCAAATTTCAAGTAAATCGATCCATTAGAACTTGAGATATCACGTCAACCGTGTCGAAAAAAGTAGTTTCGAGAAAAACGCGTTTAAAGTTTGGAGTCGAGTTTAGACCGGATTGGTTGGCGCGTCACAAAAATAGCTATAACTCCGAAAATAATTCGAATTTCGAAAAATCCTCTTAAGGACATATTCTTAAAGGTCTAAACTTTGAAAGTATGCAAAAAAAATCGATTTTTTCGAAATTCTAGACTAGAATACCCCCTTAATTACAAATAGATTTTTAACATGATTAAGATGTCATTTATATATAAGGATTTTCAATATATAGAACGTATTTTGTTTTGGTTGAAATGTCAAACAAGTACTTATATTAACATGTTTTTTTATTACATTTAAATAATTTTAATTTATTGACAAAAGATATATTTGTCTACTATATCTTATGTTATAATTTGTAGTTTTTTTTATGTAAAATATTACATATTGAATGAAAAGTGTATATATGTACATATAGTCACACACATAGAAACACACACACACACACACACATATATATATATATATATGACAGATATGTATAAATCGTGTAGTTAATAGCATATAATAAGATTTTGTTGTTAATTTATTTATTCGTTGTAAGTGATAAAATTGCCAGTTACCAATAAGTGTAAATAATAAAATTTTACAGCGCCTTTTTATTATGTAAATGACATGGCTTATATACATGTCCTTTAAACAAAAAAATATTTATGTATATAATGGTAGATTATAGACTTGCATATTATTATATATATATTACGTAACTAGAAAAAAACGACATATATAAAGGTGGAACTGTATATGTATATATATATATATATATATATATATATATATATATATATATATATATATATATGTAAATGAGCGATGATTGTTTTCTCAATGTTTAAGTTGTGTACATAGTTTTATTGATAGTCATTTGAATGTTTTACGATATTGCCGAAATAAAGTTGAAATGTTATAATTATCATGTGTTGTTTATTTTTTTATTAGACACCCATTAACGTTCTCTCGAATGAACAAAACATCGACAACATGTAGATGTCCAATCATGTTTATGAATAAGTTTCGCAGTTTTTTTTTAAGAATGTTAAAATGTTTAGAAGGTTAGCGAAATCGAATCCAAAAGACGAGTTTCGTATATTTGCATTTCCTATTGATTTTGTATACTTACGACATCGTTTTCAGTACTTATCTGTGTGTGATTATGATTAATTTGACGATACGACATATTGGCCAATGGGGATTTTTATTTGATTTTTTTTAAACGAGATTTGGGTTTCCCGATGTGTATTATTACATTTGTTTAATCTTATAGTGATTATTAAAAATATCTCTTTGTTTCTTTTTAATTGTATTAAAATTACATAAAAGAGTTCCAGTAATAAAAATGAATATATTGTGCTTTAGAATAGAATGAATATGAAAATGAAATGAAATTCCAGATATAAGTGCAGTTTAAAATGAGAATGAAAAGAATAAGTCAAAGTATTAACTCGAATGGTCTTATTTAAACATTTTTGTTAAAAAAAATATGTAACTGAATTTAGCCAAAATATTAAAATAAAATTGATAATCAAATCGGAAATTATTATTATTAATTAAAAATCAACAAAATATAGAATAATTGAAATATCGGCGACAATTTATTGAAATAAGGCTAATAATAAATAATAGATATGTAAAAAAGAGTTCAAATTTAAAAAAAAATTATTCAGTAGCAAACATTATTACCATTATTTATATATAAATATATATATATATATATCTAATGGCAATAAAATCTTTTATAAAATAACTAATGGCTTAATAAAAAAGATAAATTTGATACAAACATGTTCCATTAAAAACGAACGGAACGTTACCCGTCATGTCCATCGCGTTTAACATAAAAACAATTAACAGCTAAAAGCATGAAATTATGACTATATAGAGTTAATGGTTCGTGCTATTGCATTTCATTTTATGTTTATGGCGATTCCATACGCGCCGGTGAACATTGAATTGCCTCCGATTAAACTGGTCTTACGATAAGGATCCAAATTGCAATGATTTTCGTACACAATTACCTTGTCTTCATTGCATCCCGTCCACAGATTTGAACGACGCTATTAGTTCATAGTCGAAATCAGTTATGTATGTACGTGAGTCTAACGCCAAATGTATTTTGTGTCAACAACCGACGTAAATTGGAAACGAATTTTAATTGAATATTAGTGACTAGCAGAAAAGTTTATTGATTTTAAATGACAGTCATCATTTGTTCTCTTTTATTTCGGAAACAATTAAATATTTTTCTATAAATTATATACAACAATACAATGTACTAAATTGTTTATAATTGAAACTATTAATGAATAACACCGAAAACAAAAAAAAACTGTTTATCACATTTAGTCAATTCTTAAACATGAAAAAGTTTTAATTGAATTTATTTCTGTATCGATTTAAGTGTTTATTCAACATAATTACAAATTATTCGCTTTATAAGATTTAAGTTATAACACTTTTTATTGGAATATAGAATGAAAATTTAAACTGTTTGCAGTCGTTTATATACATTTCAATGTCAATGGCATATTATCATTCAAGGAATGTTCATTCTTGCGCATCTGACTGTATGCAAATAATATGAATTTATATTATATCAAACGTTTTATAAATTCCATACAGCGATGACGAAAAACGCTTTTAACTTTAATGTGTTATTTATGTGTAAGTTATTTTACACCTCTGTACCAGTTAAATGTACATACATACAGATTCAATTTAACTGATATTTTTCCTGTAGGTCTTCTACAAACAAAACAGTGATGTCAAAACAAGCAAATCGAAATATAGTGTGGGTGGTTGTTACCTCTACGTATGAATGCACGGTCATCGGTGGTCAGTTGACAGATGCACACTTAATTGTGGTCAACGCACAGTAGGCGACAATTTTATCGACCGCATTGATTGTCGGAATGTCGATGTGTGTGCGTGCACACGCGTGTATTATTTCCTGTAGATTTATTGCTCGGCTAAATTGGCTTTGAAACTAATTCAGTAAATCACCGATGTTTTTGTTGGCGAATGAACACTATTTATATGCTGTTTGTTTAATTTAATCGTGATCTGTCGACGGAACGCATTTATATTATAAATCAACAACATTCATGCCACAAGAAACAGCTTATTAGGAAATAATAATCAATGGAGATATTTTTAAGATAATTTACAGGGAACTTGCAGTAGTTGTTTTTGATTTTGATTTACACGATAGCAAACCAGTTATCGTTTATATTATTCTGTACATGTAGGTGTTATGAGTAAATTTCACTGAACGGTAATAAAATAATCGTCATTTTTTATTTAACGCTTGCTTATCGTTTATTTGAAAGTTCTAAAAGCATTTTGAAAATTAACTTCAATTTGTCATTTAGCTAATGTACTTCTTTTTTTTTGTTATTTCCGTGCATTTCTTTTCTTTTTTAGTTTTGTCCATAATGTTAAATGAATACAGATTTATTCATACATTCATTTCCAATAAACTCTCTCTCTCTCTCTCTCTCTCTCTCTCTCTCTCTCTCTCTCTCTATATATATATATATATATATATATATATATATATATAAATTAAACGTTTTTCTTTCAATTAACGACGATGATTCAGTAATGTATTTTGATTCTTATTAGAAGAAATCTGTATTGTTGTACAATATTATATTTTATGCAAACCCGAGATGAGAACGTACTTCATCCACTGTAAGAAAAGAAAAAAAAGGTGTAAAAAGACCGTAAGACAATCGATACGAGTCTAGATAAATTTACATTTAATTAAATAATAAAACATTGTGTCTGCACGACAATGGTGACACTGCTTGCGAACAACGA
Source organism: Neoneuromus ignobilis (assembly GCA_029203775.1). Lineage (NCBI taxonomy): Eukaryota > Metazoa > Arthropoda > Insecta > Megaloptera > Corydalidae > Neoneuromus > Neoneuromus ignobilis. The sequence continues at coordinate 2,089,850 of CP092092.1, forward strand.
TAAGGTGTTGTAATTTATTGCACGGAAAATAAGTTAATATAAATGTCATTTAAACCGGAGGAAAGAGGGAAAACTGCGTATAAGATATCGTAAATAAGGTGTGCACACGCCGACACACAGGACGGGCTGTTTATACGGTCTCTTTTCTTCGCTATCATTCGTTTTATTAATGTCATAAAAAATGTTATATAAGAAATTGTGTCGTGACAACACGACCGTTCGTTTCGTACGTAAGAAATCATCTGTTTATTTGCGAACGACGGACAGTGCGACAAATTGTTGGCGATTAGGTGCATCGAGGGATAATTTGTAATTATTTAGGAGGATTTTTCACAAATTGCACGTTTTATTCGAAGTTTTAGCATCAGAAATACGAATGTAAGAAATTGTTACGTCTGATTATTAACTATGATATATATGCTGAAGGAACAAAAGATTCATTCTTGAACATCTTATTTTTACAAAAACGTTCAACAATCACTTATTGTTTACTTTTGGATTAATATAAATTTCGATAGCAATAGTATTATTTTTAGAGAGCGGCAATTTATTTTCTTTAAATATAAAAGAAATTTAATAACTTCATGCTGTGAAGATTACAAGCAACTAAACTATTCTACAATATTTGTAGGAAAATATGATATTAAATATTATCTTGTAATTTCATTTCTGATATATATATATATATATATATATATATATATATATATATATATATATATATATATATACATGTGTGTATGTATGTACATAATTAATATTGAAAAGTATGTTTTTGTACAAGTTTTAAAATTGACTTACGACAGATATAAAAGTCGCAATAAAATAATAATATTGAGCTATTGTACATAGTTACATGTAAACTAAATTGAATATCGTCAATCTACAAAAAAAAGTATGTATTCACCCACCCACACACACACACACATCTTATGCAAAACGTTCATCTACGCTACTATGCATTTTATATTTGGTCATCAACATCTCTGTCAGAGTCGTAACGTCGGCATCGGACGTTTATTGGACCGTCGGCGGGGGGTTTACTTTGACCTCGCCGACACGGTAGCGACAGCAATCATCCACGTTTGCAGCCCTAAAGTTATTGCCTGTTTTATAAACACGGGTCAGAGCGATTTTATGACAGATGTTGTGAGAAATGACGTACTGTTGCGAAAAACAAATTGTGTGCTATCGAATCAATCGTAGCGACAAAGTAAGTATCCGGAATTTGTTATCGCGTGTTCTGTGACGTCGATATTCTCTTATTTATTTATTAACAAGTATGGTAATTTATTGATAAGCGGACAGTATGATGTGTTCTGGGAATTGGTACCTAAGCCAGCCAATAATAAGTTACTCGTTAATATATAACAAGGTAGCAAATCATGAAAATATAGGCATGTTTATTGACAACAGTTATTTATTAAGACGGGCACGAAGAGTAGGAAAACATATCGTTTAATAATTATAGAGTTCATGGATAAATTTAAGTTTACCAAATTGGAGATCGGAACTTAGTAATTCATTCCCCGTTAAAAAAACATTAAAAATTATGATTCTAACCTACGGATAAAGACTAAAACTACAGAAAGGATAGAACGATGAAGTAACAGAGGACTAAAGAATTTAAAAATCATAATTCGTCAAAAGACGTTTTAAAATCGATGTTACATATATATATATATATATATATATATATATATATATATATATATTTATTCATAATTTCAAAAGTCGACGTATGTCGTAACTTCATCGAAACATTAGCAATAAAATATGTAACTTAAATGCAACAATAAATTGCTTAATATAGAATGTCAGATCTCAGGTACGCTTTAACTGTACAGAGAAATATGCTCTGACATGATTTACAAAAAGGTCATTTTATTATTTTACAATACTATAACATAACCTTTATTTATTTATTTATTTATGTATTTTTACGATTATGATTATTATGCTATATAGTACAAATTTGGATATCTGCGTGCAAAACGGACACCAATTTTGTCAAATTGCACGATAATAAGATGATTGTTGATCAGTTCTCTGTATTTGTTTTATACGATTTGAATACATTTCAAGAATGCAGACCTGAACATGTTGATATTTGTTTGGAATATTCGTGGTTATCAATTAAGTATATTTGACAATAATTGTTTGTGTACGTGTTTTGTTATTTTTCAGTTAATTATCTTTTATGAAAATATAAATTAAATTCCCTAGAACAGCGGTGGCAAACCTTTTTATATTACAATTATTTTTTTTGTCCAACCTCTGGCGTGCCGGAAAATTCTTAGTAGGAAATAAACAGTAAAAATTTAATTGTTAGAAAATGTTATTAAATTAAGGTGTTGACTTAAAAGTTCACAAAATAATCGGATACAATACATTTTGTCATATAAAAGTCAATATTAATTATAACTTTTATTGATGAGATTTTTGTTGTTGTACTTTGGATGCCAAATGTTGTATATCGTTGTAAAATGAGAATACAGTTTAAAAATCGATAACGTGCCAAAAAAATGTTCATACGTGCCATAGGTTTGCCACCGCTGTCCTAGAATATCGTTAAAGTATATTTTTTCAATATAAAATTATTGAATCGATTAATTTGCATCTATTGAGATATTTAAATTAAAATTATCGAAGGCTATTCGAATAATCGTTAATTTAGAATAAATATGTGCGATTGTGTGAACTCCGTGTCGATACGTTGAACGGAGTATTTTTTGATTATTTCGAAAAACAGAATAAAAACGAGCCGTGCAACCCGATCGGAATAAATCATTAATTATTTCCATCGGTCGCGATAAATATCAATACTGGAAATCTTCAGAGATTCTCGAAAAATTACGAACCGGTCCGCGCGCGTGATTTCTCTTCCCGTCCCACGACTTTTCCCGGGCCGTCGTACGTGGAGTACGAAATTACTTAATCATTCGCGACGACAACAACAAATCAATCGATACATATTTCACGATAGTGACGGACCGTGCGCGACTGTGAACACGGGATCATGTATCGAGAGCGGGAACGAAATCAAACATTAATAATTGACGAGTGGGTCGTCGGCGTTGCAGTCGGGCAGCGGTGTCGACAGCCTTAGACAAATCACTGGAACACATCGGCCGTATTGTCGTATCGAGTGATGACACGAGACGAACGCTCGCAACGGTGTCGGCGTCGACATAGAGGGACGACACCCCCGTGGTGTCGGGGAGACGGCAGTTGTTTACGCCGCCTCAGGGAAATCACCACCCGATCATACCGTAGTCCCTGGATTTTTGTCGTCGTATATTGTCGAAAGGGTAGAAGGTTATCCTCTGAGATTGACCTCATGTGCGAATGTGCACGAAATTGGTTTTATTAAAGGACACAGTGGAAATAAAATAATACAAAAATATATGTCGGACGAAAGGGTTCGCCGTACGTAACGCTTTTTTCAATCTGGACGCTCGGCAGCTTTTCAGACGTTCGATACGGCAATGGAAACAGCGCAAACAACGACGGATATACGTACGAACGTTATGGTTACACGTCGTCGAATCATTGTAAATATCACGGAGATATGATATCTATTCTCGTTGAAATATTAAATTTGCGCCGTGTCGAATCTTTTTTTTTATTTTCATTTTTTCTCGCTCGAAAAATAAACAATTCGAAAATAAACAATAACAAATGTATTTTAATCGTACGCGGTTTGCATAAATTAATCTGAAGGATAATTATTATTTTTCAGGAATAGAACTACGATCTCAATCCATCTTAAACCCTAACCCCCTTAAACTTTTTCCAAAAATAAAATAATTCGTCAACTGAAATTATCAGTGTGCACTTCGATAAATAACTCTTCCCAATTAAGTATCGTCAAAACAAAACAAAACAAAACAGTTCATAAACAACAGTCGTATTTGTCAAATGAAAAAAAGGCATCTTTAACGACATTTAAATCGATTTTAAAACCATCAGTGATTATATTATTATTAGTGCTATAAAAATATATACACTAATTGATACTAAAAACTCGAAAAACTGTACAATACAAAACGAAGGGTATCTGAGGGATGCAATAGTGCTATACCATTTCGTTTTATGATATAATTGTCGAGTCGAGCAATAATTCATCTTTTGCGGAATCGTCAGTGAAACACATTATATGTATAGTTTCCCAAAAACGGGAGCAATAAAACATTAAATAACTGAACAACATTTTACAGACGTCCATAGATATTTCTCTAACAGTATTTTCGACAGAAAGTAATTTTACTGATCTGGCCTAAGTGTGTTCTGCAAACGTGTCGACAGATTTAATTTCATGGATGTTTGTAATTATTTTATTACGATTTTATTGCAGGTTTTTTTTCTTTGGGTTCGATTTAAATGGAATACAGATCCTTTGATAATATCAAACATATGCTGATTTAGTATTGATGTACAGCTGGGTCTGTTTTTGTGCGGATTATTTTAATGCGATTTTGAAGTTATGCGGTTCATATTTCTTCTTAGTATCTTTTTATGCCGATTTTTTTAAGAATTCCTTTAAGCGGTTATTTAATTCAACGAAAAGCTCTTCAGTTTTATAAACAAATGAAGGAATTAGAGCCATTTTTTCCGCTTCTCAAACTGATAAGGTATTTTCGACTAGCAAAGGATGGTTAACCGGGGTTTTTAAAAAGGAATGCACTGCATAACGTGAAGATTACTGGCGCGGTTGCATCGGTAGATGAAGAAGCTATCAAAAATTTTCCAGAAGAGTTAGCCAAAATTATTAAAGATGGTGGATATTGTTAACACCGAGTATTTAATACTGATGAAAAAAAACGTACATGGAGCAAAAAGGCCTCGATTTCAAAATTTTATTACTTGTTAACAACGCGCCAGGTCTGAATGTTTAGAACATCTAAATGTAAAGATGATGTTTTTTTCCACCCAATACAACAAGCATTATTCAGCCATTAGATCAAGGCATAATTGCAACTTTTAACAATATTACGTTAAACGCACTTTTCAATTTATATTGAATAAATTAGAAAATGAGTCAATAGCAGTAATTGACGCTTGGAAAAATTTTTCAATCTTTGACTTTATAAATCATGTTGTTTTTTCTATTACTCAAATAAAACCACACACTTTAAATGCCTGTTGGAAAAAGGCTTGGCCTACATGTCTTGAAAACAGTGCAGCTATTATTGCGATGATGATTAAAATATGTATGAAAAATTCTAAAATAAATTACACATATGTAAATATTACTTTGAATAAAATTAAATAGTTAATTAAAAAATAAAGTAAAAAAGCTTTGTTTTGTATTAATTTTTTGCAGATATTTGTATTTTTTTGGCATTCTTTACTTCTTGATTTTTTTATGCGAATTTTAGAGTAATTTCACTTTGTAACTTTAGTTTTATGCGGTTTTTGAAAATTTCGAAACGTATCCCTAATTTTTCAATGTAAGTTAAGTCTTTTTTGTGCGATTTTTTTTAATGCGGTTTTCTGCAGAACGTATCTACCGTATAAAAACAGACTCAGGATATATGGTTAAAGAATCTATGAAACCATATAAAAAAATATATTATCGGACCATTGATTTATGGTCATTGATTATTGATCAAATAATAACTATTTTACGGTGTCAATTTGATTACTAATAAGTAAGTTGATATTAATTTACGGTTGATTAGTATTACAAATATAAGTTGTATCTTAAGTTATTGTCAATGTCATGTTTACTTGGAACTGCTGAAAAAAAGCACTAGCCGTTTGTTTGCATGTTTATTTGTCACGCATAAACAAACACCGTCCACTGTACATAAAATTCGTTCTATGAAATCGTATTTTGCACAGTGTACACATATATTTTGAAAATATTTCGTGTACGAAATGTCAAACTAATGAAAAATAGTTGGACATGTCGATTTTCCATGCACATCTGAAACCGTACATTTTAGTTCACCCGCAGTGATACTGTGACGCCATTTTCTTTCTATGTAATTCAACTTTGTGGCTACGTCGACAATAACTGAACGTCGACATGAGACGTGTTGAATTTTACGACAATAGATTTTTGTACAAGTGCATTGTCGACGAATTGAGATGTTTTATGTGCACGCTACATGCAGCGGTTTAGTTACGGTTAAAATGTGGCGGTACTTCTTGTCTACGTCAAGGTTAAAATAATTTTTCAACACTAGATGATGCACGAGCGATACAGATAGTCTTATTGACGATATTTACAAAATGTTCATACTGAAATAATTTCGTAATTCAAGTGATATGTATTGATGAGAAGTCTGTTCTATATTTATATTTTTTGGTTTAGTGCTTTGATAAGAGATTTTAAAATAGATCCTAATAATGAATTTTTATTAAAAAAAAGAATTTACTTGCATACAAATGAATTATCACCTCCAACACTACAATATATTATCAAGTGTTTAATAATTTACTTGTTATTCATTTTGTTTGTTTATAACAACAATAAACTAATGTGTATTTCCATGGCGATGCGATCATCATCAAAGCGTTGTTATAAAATCACTTTTTAATATCTTCTGGTCTTGAGAGTGATTGTTAAATTGTGATTTTTTTTTATTTATTATTCTATTTTTTACGAAAAAAACAGTGAAAATAATCTATATGTAAATGTATTTAATTGTTTTTCGATGGACTGTTAAAAGCTGCTGACATTTTATCTTAATAGAATGACTTATTGCATAAACATACGTGTCTCTATCTTGAAAATAGACATAAAATAAAACGCAGACATGTAAAAAGAGCAGTCGATAGCTCGGATGAAACTTAATACTGTTATTCATTTCGTTCAAATGACCGAATCGAATCGAGATGCATTTAAACGACGTATAAATACAATAAGCTCTTCTATATTCATTCATATTCTCCGCCGTATGAGTTCATACACATGTGTACGTTTAAAAAATGATACTCGGGATCGTTTCGTAGATAAACGACGAAATAATTGATAAATTATACAGTGAAGTCGGTGCATATGGGGACAAGATAGTTGATAGAACGACGACGGCGGTGCATCGGATACATGGCTTCGTTCCATCCGTGTAGAAGCGTTAAATTGATTCGGATTTGGAAGACATTGGGGAGAGGCCTGTTCTGTTGTTTGTGCGTTATCGACTTTACGCCTCTTCTATATTCGTATCGTTTTATGTTTATCGTATGCGGATGGCGTCGTCTCTTTTCTGCATTGCACTCTGTCGTGTGCACGAAAAGCGAAACAGCTGTTAGTTGACAAATTGTTAAATTGCGCCGAGAGTTGAATGATAAGCTATTGGGAGTTTAGATGTTTACTGGTGTGTCTATTCATTTATTTAGGGTGCGTGTTAGCAACATATTTACCTTTTTTTATTCGAAACGTAACACTATATTTAACTTTGTTAAGTGCTTCTGTTCTAAAGACAGCGGTAAACCGTAAACATTTCTTTAAATATGTGTGAATGTATATACGCTGTTAGTTTTTTTTTATCTAATTTCTTTTATGAGCAATTAGAAAAAAATTAAAAGCCACTTATAAAAGAAAGTAAAACCGATATAGAGTTCCTGTACGTTTTTTTAAATACCTTTTAATGATATTTATATCTGTGAATTGAAACGGAAAAGGATTCATAAAATAGCAACTATAAATATGAAAAAAAAACTGGCAGGATGATTTGATCTGAATTTTAACACCATTTAAAACATTTATATTATATAACAAAAAAGCCCTGTGCATTAGCCTACTATTGTTATAAACAACAAAGTAAACAATAAGTGATTATTGAACACTTTATAACATATCATGGTGTCGGGGGTGAAAATTTATTTGTGTTAAATTAGTCATTCATTAGCAATTCTACACTAAATTATATTTTATTATAATATATATACATTTTTTTAAAATCATATGTTATTATCTGAAATATATTCCTTGTTTAAACATTCAATATTTTTTTTATTATTGAATATTTAAGGGGGTATTCTAGTCTAGAATTTCGAAAAAATCGATTTTTTTACATATTTTCAAAGTTTAGACCTTTAAGAATATGTCTTTAAGAGGATTTTTCGAAATTCGAATTATTTTCGGAGTTATAGCTATTTTTGTGACGCGCTAACCAATCCGGTCTGGCCGGAACGAATCAACTTTAAACGCGTTTTTCTCGAAACTATTTTTTTCGACACGGTTGACGTGATATCTCAAGTTCTAATTGATCGATTTACTTTAAATTTGGTACAGAGCTTCTCAATATAAAAGTGATTGCCACCGCTTAGGATTTTTTGAAAATTGTGTTTTTTTACTATTTTTAAAAAATTCCGAAAGATGAAAAAAATAGGCAAACAAATGACTGTTTTTTCACACTGCCGCCATTTTGCGAAAAAAAAAATTTAAATTTCTCTAGGCGGGGATACTACTACAACCTTCTTTTTCAATAATTTCAAAAAAAATTTTGTTTCAAATGATCGGAAGGGTTGGAACCACGTCAACCAGGAGACACCTTTTTTTCGAGCCCCCACTTTGCCAGCCTGTACTTTTTTCAATTTTGAATTTTTTGTTTTTAATAATACTTTTTTATACTCTTAAAATATCAATAAATAACTGATAAAAATGAATAGTAAAAATATTTGTTGTTTTTTTTTATAGCGCCCGAAAAAACACCTAAAATTCGTGCGTCTAGACTAGAATACTCCCTTAAATAAAGAAAATTCTAACCCAATAATTTATAAAAGTACTTTTTTATAATTCTTAATCCTATTATTTACTGAATCCAGTATTGGATTTATCTACAGGTTTGGTAGGTTGAAACCTAGGGCCTGAAAACTAAAGGGCCTCCGACAAGGTGTATAATATTTTTGACACTGACATAGACTCTTCTTACACTTTTCCATCCTCTTCTAGTTGTGAGGATGAGGGATTGTGAGGGGCTCAGGGCCTCACAAATAAATAGTCTATGACCTCTCTTTACCGAAATCAGCGCTAACTGAATCTATTTTTAGTTTCCTTAATTTCCCCTTTTTCTTTTCCCAGTAACTTTTCCTTTAAATACGTTTATTAGAAATTTGCCCTTTCTGAGTATATGACGAGAAAGTTTGTTTTCCTTATCCAGATTGATTTTATAAGAAATCTTTTTAGTTCTTTAATTTTTTTTTAATAGTCCTATATACTTACCTGTCTAGGAAGTCTTGGTTATTTTTCGCCATACACACATTTTGAAATCTTTTAATTATTTTTGATCTTGTTCAAGAGTATTCCAGCTGTAATTTACATACAATTGTACAATTTATATACAGGTTTTCAACAATTTTCTGGTAAGTAAAATATTGTTCTCCTTTATTTCCAGTCTAGATATGTGTTTGAAATAGCTTTTTCTAGAGAAAATAATATATATTATTGATAGAGTAACATTTATGATTTATTTAATAAGTAAACTGGGAAATTAATTTCGTTTATAATTGATTTCTCATGGCAAGTTTATATATTTATATTATTGGACTTGATTACGATTTATGTGTCGATACACCGATTGATTCATCTGCATCGTGTAATAGTACACGAAAATAAAATCTGTATTCGACGAACGCATCGAACCGACGACGTATCGATAATCCGTCCGCCGACGTTTCGAGTAAATGCTACACGAACAGTAGCCAAAGCTATTACACGAGTGTTATCTATATTGTAATTGTATTGTATAGTTCAGTTTAATTGTCGCGGTACTGTTGCACGATATGCTCTGGCACCCCAACGGCAGGGCGGTCCGGCATCGCTAATTCTATCTATTTATGTTTTGACATTAATCGATCTACGTTAACCCGGAAAATGTACTGGCGTCGACACGTATGCGACAACGGATACGGAAACATGTGTTTACGAGTCGCTTAATCTCGCTCGTATTGAGACGAATCGGGGAAACGATTCGATGGATAAAAGTTAATTTATTGTGGAATTAGTTTTGTAGCGTAAATTCGAGATAATGGCGTCCGATATCGTTGTGTACGAGTCACTGTATTATTGTCTGGATGATATTTAAAAACATATATATATATATATATATATATATATATATATATATATTTGAGAAAAACTAAATCACGAATAATACATCTATAGATGCACGATTCTTCTTGGTTTGTTATTCATAATATATATTTTTCTGTTTTATATGTTGTTTTAGAATCATAGAATTCTTTCCGTATTTAGATTATAATCGTTTCATTTTAAATCAGCATAAAATCATTTATTTCCCTTTATAATTTCATTTATATTTTTCATTTCCATTCATTCTGATTTTTTTTTAGATTTGGTGTTGTTCGTCTTCTGGTACTTTTTGAGCGCATATTCATGGGCGTATCTGGGGATATTAAAGTATCCCGTCTGCCGCCATTCATTTGATTGTTTCTAGGGCATCTCTTTTTAATGTTTGGACTTTTGATTCTGAGCTGGGAAAAATTACAAAAAAACCAGATATCTATCTTTGGACGTGGAAGCGAAAAGAAACCATTCATTCTGATGTAATTTATCTATTAAAAATAAAACATACACACATGTTCGAAAATGTCTGCATACACTTATCAACACGGATATATTTCTCAATAAAACAACCTTATTAATGTAAATTTAAAAACAAATATATTTTTTAATAATTCTATAAAGTACCAATTTTTTATACGCGGCGATTCAAAACTTTTTAAATTTATAACAAATAAAACACGAGTAAAATGTCTGCGTACACATTTTATTAAACGGTAAATCATCGATTTTTTTGCAATATTTGCACTTGTTTTGAAATTATCACAGTTTTATGTCACAGATCGTATGTTGCAATTGAAATGCTAAAATATTTTTAGTAACTAATAGTAAAGTTTTTTTGTAAAAAATAAATAAGATGGAATTCAAAAAAGGAAATTTCTGTTAGTGAATGTAAATTTTTTTTAAAGTAAGGAAAAGAAGGAAAAAGTTTTCGTGAAATAGGGAAGGGTGTTGGAAGACAACATTCTTTTATTCAAAGGGTAGTAATTAATTTTAAATCCACATTTGAAACCGCTTTCTGGCCAGCCGTCGAAGTTAACATTTAGATAAAGGCGTAAGATTGTGGCTTCAGTGAAAGAAAATCACCGAATAACTGCACCCCAAATTGCAAAAGATATTAAAGTACTATTTAAAAAACAAATCTGTGCTGATATTGTGCGAAAAAGAATAAAAAAAGAGTAGGTATCATGAACGTGTTGCGCGTAAGAAATCATTTATTTCACGTATCAATAGATAAAAACGGATTGCATATGTAAATGAACATATTAATAAACTAATCCAGTTTTGGGAAAACATGATTTTCTCATCCGAGATCAAATATTGCATTTTTGGAATAAAAGGACTCAAAGTTGTATGAACATCATTGAATAAAAAAATCTTGTTCTTACTGTCAAATCAGTGGTGGTAGAATAATGGTTTAGGGGTGTATAACAAGTAAGGAAGTGGGATAAATGGAGTTTTTCGAATCCAAGATGGATAAATATGCTTACTTAAATATTTTAAAACGAAATATAAAGCAAAATGTTGAAAAATGAAGTATAGGTCCCGATTATAATTTTGTGCTTGACAATGATCCGAAGCACACGGTAGAAGTTGTTAAGCTATAGATATTATATAAAGTTCCAAAACAGTTGCATGCACCTCTCCAATCCTAGACCTAAACCCTATAGAACATATGTGTGCATTTTCTCGAATGTAAATTCGCCAACATGGCATAATTGCAAAGGAAATGTTGAAGAAAGTTATAGAAAAAGAGTGGAATAAGATTAGTGCTAAAGAAATCACTAAAAGTGGACCATTCCGTGAAAAAACGATTATAGGAGGTTCTAAAAAAGAGGCTATCCAACCAGTTACTAATTCACTTGAAAAGTTTATTTTACTTTATATCATTTTTGTACGCAGACATTTTCTGCTCAATTTGTATGAATTTTTGTGTGTTTTATTTTTTAGTTTATTTGTTATAAATTTAAAATGTCTTGAATTTACACAAATGAATTTTCACCCCTACACCACAATGTTTTTAAGTGTTCAATAATCACTTATTGTTCACTTGTTTTTTATAATTATATAATTTATAATTAGAGAAAGGCTTTGACAATGATGGCGTCGCCATCGAAATGCATCAGCCGATATAATTATGTAATTATAAATTATATAATTATAAAAAACAAGTGAACAATAAGTGATTATTGAACAGTTTATTCATTTGTGTAAAGTGAATCAGCCACAGTTCCAAAACAACTAATGTCTTGAATTGTCATGTATAAATAATTAATAGTTTATAGAATTATTAAAAAATATATTTGTTTTCAAATTTATATTAATAAGTTTCTTTTATTGAGAAATATATCCGTATTGATAAATGTACGTAGACATTTTCGAGCATGTGTATGTATTTTAAAATTGTATACTTGTACAAAATTAATTTGAATAACACGAATATGAAAACATTGACAAAACCTTGACTTACTCACTTCGTTTCATCATCATCGGCAAACATTTTCAGTCAAACTTGCACGATCCGTCTTATGTTCAAACCATTCAAATCGTACGAATTTGAAATCGAAACACTGTTTTGACATTTACTGTTTTTATTAGGACACATACTGTGCAACATACACCTATATACATACTTTGTTAAAATTATGTTCAACCTTGAACTAGATCACTGACGAAGGACTCTTTGTCACACAGTGACGGACATCCTTGACCCATTTGCTTTCACTGGAAGTGTCCCATAATTATTTTATTATATTGCTTATGAAATACTATAAGAATACTTTCCATAATTCGGTGTGACGGGCAGATAATGAAAAGTAAAAACGGTTTCTCCTAACTTCTGTTCCAATAACTGTTATTTGTACATGTGACGATTGTCGATAACGTGCTCTGAAGATGGACGAGCGTTTTATTACGATGTCATATTTTCACAATAATAAAAACATTAAACGTTGAATGTACTTCTGTAATATTAAATTAAAGATACTGGAATATATATATATATATATATATATATATATATATATATATATATATATATATATATATATATATATATACAGTTGTTATTTTCTATTACGTACATTTATCAAAAATTACATAAAATTTACAGGAATCATAATTATTACCAAATTTTAATTAATTAGCCTTGAATTTAATTGACATGAAAATGTGCAGATATCAACAATTGACATTTGAAAATAATTGTTGTCAGTTATACTTCGTTCGATAATAAATGATTAAATATTGATTTAAAAAAGACATACAATCATATTCATTAATAAAAATTCATGAAATCATTTTTTTCAATTATTTATTAAACTTTTACGTATAATTAGAACTTATGTTTGTTTGTTTTTGTTCTTGTAACAGTAGTGACAACTTATTTATTAAAATATTACTGGTTTTTGATTAAAGTGAACTTTTTTTAAATATAAATTACTTTATTGATAGCAACAGTTACCAGTTAAAATAATATTTATATGGATAACAAAATATTATTTTTCATTTGTGTCTTTTGTAAAATTATTTCTTGTTTGACCAACAATCATAAAGAATTCAGATAATATTTATGAAAATGCATGTAAAAATTTATCAAATTCTTTAAATATATAGACAATTATGAAAATATTTTATTTAAAAAAAGTTATATCAATAAAACCACTCATTATAGAACTACTTACAAAATATTCTGATACGTTTTCTTTTATTTGTGTACATATTATACAGTGCAAAGAATTAAGGGAGTATTCTAGTCTAGAATTTCGAAAAAATCGATTTTTTTTGCATACTTTCAAAGTTTAGACCTTTAAGAATATGTCTTTAAGAGGATTTTTCGAAATTCGAATTATTTTCGGAGTTATAGCTATTTTTGTGACGCGCCAACTAATCCGGTCTGGCCGGAACGAATCAACTTTAAACGCGTTTTTCTCGAAACTACTTTTTTCGACACGGTTGACGTGATATCTCAAGTTCTAATGGACCGATTTACTTGAAATTTTTCCCAGATCAAAGAGTCCAGAAGTTCACTCTAAAGTACTGAAAGATGTCCTAGAAATAATCAAAAGAAGTTATATGGCGGCAGACGGGATACTCTAATTATCCCCAGATACGCCCATGAATTGATGCACTTTGCACACTTGAGGACAAACATCAAAGTCAAAAAAAAAAAAAAGTTTACTTGAAATTTGGTACAGAGCTTCTCAATATAACAGTGATTGCCTCCACCTAGGATTTTTTGAAAATTTTGTTTTTTATTATTTTTAAAAAATTCCGAAAGTTGAAAAAATAGAGCAAAAAAATGACTGTTTTTTCACACTGCCGCCATTTTGCGAAAAAAAATTTTTTTTTAAATTTTCCTAGTCGGGGATACTACTACAACCTTCTTTTTTAATAATTTCAAAAAAAAATTTGTTTCAAATGACCGGAAGGGTTGGAACCACGTCAACCAGGAGACACATTTTTTTTCGAGCCCCCACTTTGCCAGCCTGTACCTTTTTCAATTTTGAATTTTTTGTTTTTAATAATACTTTTTTATACTCTTAAAATGTCAATAAATAACTGATAAAAAATAGATAGTAAAAATATTTGTTGGTTTTTTTTTATAGCGCCCGAAAAAACACCTAAAATTCGTGCGTCTAGACTAGAATACACCCTTAATATTAATCTTATTATTTTTTTATAAGTAGTAATGTCAAAAAAGTTCCAACAGATTATATTTAATATTGTATACACAAGTGTTAATGGATTCTATGACATATATCCCAATATTGGAAATTAATTAACAACATTGAATCATATGATAGATACTTTCAATTAATGCATCAAGCGAAGTCAGCACGAACGCACCATAACCAATCCTTTCACAGGAATAATTCCACATAATCCATTAAATATCATTTCAATGCTAGTCTAACGCATTTACAATCTAACTACATCGTATAACTCAATGAGTATCATATTTGTTATAATGTCAACATACGGATTCGCTTTATCCCCCAATTAAGTTTCGAATAAAATGACATACGGAGCACACATTAATAATCACAACGGGAGGATGAGTTCTGACAGTTCATAATCCGAGTTAACTCGATTATTATGATCTTGTATTAGGAAATTATTACACCCTTTTGACCCTGTACGCCCGTCATCGTTCGACGACTCGGGGAGGCATATTTCGTACGAAAACTAGATACACGGTTGTAACTAACTTTGCGCAACAACATAGACTCCTTTTTAACTAATTGAATTCTGTAATCATATATTTTAATTAAAATATTATATTTATTCGAATAAATTATTTATTAAATAATTTATATATAGAGAGTCCTCTTTGTGGCAGTATCCTTTGACAGTAACTAATTAAAAATTTAAAAATTAAAAAAACAGTTTAATTAGTATGTAATTATTTTTGTTAGGACATTTTGTATCTTGTAAAATACTCCATTATGAACTCAATTGTTTAATAACAATAAAATGTATCTTAGCAACGTAACAAATTAAGTCAGTCTGAACGTAAATAAAATCATTAAAGTTTCTTTTGGGCTCTGCAATATAACTATTTGTTATATATATATTTATATATATATATATATATATATATATATATATACATGTGTGTGTGTGTAGAAAATTTGACTTGAATAATAATTCTCGTATTTCAAAAGAAAAATGTCTCTTTTATACGACCAGTAGCGAATGTACTCAAATATTGGTTATTAGTGCTGCAATAAAACGAAGTGCAACCATAAATGTCTCCTCACTGATCTTCGGAAGTATTCGGTCATCGCTTGTCATGGTTTCATCTTTAGTAAGCGGATCATAAAATTATTTATTACAGATATTTATCGACGAAAACGAATAGCTGATACGAACAAATGTACTAAAATCGTATCAAAAAAAAGTATATAAAATTCGATATAAATAGAATATCTGCTTTTTTTGTCCACGATAATAATTGCGATAATTTTCTATTATAATCTGAACATAATCGTAATTTATAATCAGATGTTTTTGTTGTGACATAAACAATTGATTTGTTCGAAAATGGATCCGTGTCGATTGGTTGATGGAAAATACGAATTTGTCAAGTGTTTTAACATATTTTTTATGTAATATATAAAAAATATAAATAAAACTAATTAACGTTTTGTGTATTTAGTTAATGTTTTAAATAGTCCGGCAAATTATTAGTGGAACCGATTAGCCGCACTATGCGAGTTATCCTGTATATATATATATATATATATATATATATATATATATATATATACATATATATATATATATATATATATATATACGAGGGTCGTTTGATTAGTATGGTAAATTTATTTATTGTTTAATTTAATTAAATTTTTCAATTTAATTTTTCTTACTTTTTTACCATACTTGTCAAACGACCCTCGTATACATATGTATGTATGAATGTGTGTGTGTGTGTGTAAATATATATGGATTGTGTGTATAAATGCTTATTAATATTAAGAATTTTTTTAAATTTTTATATAATTATTTGTGTTTGTAGTCAAATTATTATTACGTGATAAAAATAATTTTTATAGGTATTTTTAAATATTTTAATTTTTAAATTGTTTACCAAATAAAAAGAATGTACTGTTTTCTTGAAAAAACCTATCATAAATATATTTTTTCAAATGAAAATAAACTAATTTTAGAAAAATGAAGAATGAATTAATAAGAAAAGATATTCAATATAGATGTATTTATTCGAATATATATATATATATATATATATATATATATATATATATATATATATATATATATATATATATATATATATATATATATATATATATATATATATATATATATATATATATATATATATATATATATATATATACAGGCCCGCCCCAAGGGAATTGGCCACCCGTATGAATATCAGATAATATTAATCTATTCAAGCACATTTTTATAATACATATTTTGATGTGTAAATAAATAACTCATTTCAGAAGTAAAACATTTTATTCTGAGGTTATAAGGTAATCATCAATATAAGCAATAATGGAAAAATTTCAATAATTATTGAACAAAACCCATATTAAGGGGGTATTCTAGTCTAGAATTTCGAAAAAATCGATTTTTTACATATTTTCAAAGTTTAGACCTCTAAGAATATGTCCCTAAGAGGATTTTTCGAAATTCGACTTATTTTCGGAGTTATAGCTATTTTTGTGACGCGCCAACCAATCCGGTCTAAACTCGACTCCAAACTTTAAGCGTGTTTTTCTCGAAACTACTTTTTTCGACAAGGTTGACGTGATATCTCAAGTTCTAATAGACCGATTTACTTGAAATTTGGTACAGAGCTTCTCAATATAACAGTGATTGCCCCTGACTAGAATTTTTTGGAAATTTTGTTTTTTACTATTTTTAAAAAATTCCGAAATTTGAAAAATAGGGCAAAAAATGTTTTTTCACACTGCCGCCATTTTGCGAAATTGTTTTTTTAAACATTTCCCTAAGCGGAGATACTACTACAACCTTCTTTTTTAATAATTAAAAAAAAATTGTTTCACATGACCGAAAGGGTTGGAACCACGTCAACCAGGAGACACCTTTTTTTCGAGTCCCCACTTTACCAGCCCGTAGCTTTTTCAATTTTGATTTTTTTGTTTTTAATAATACTTTTTTATACTCTTAAAATGTCAATAAATAATTGATAAAAAATGAATAGTAAAAATATTTGTTGGTTTTTTTATAGCGCCCGAAAAAACACCTAAAATTCGTGCGTCTAGACTAGAATACCCCCTTAAATTGAATTGCAGATTTATGATTGTTTCGAGACTTGTTCGATTTCGATTTTACTAATTGTTTTAAGTTGAAGAGAATGTTTTTTAAATTTATTTTAATTTTAGAAATAATTACAAGGCCTCCTCTCACATGTCTCACAAACAAAATACGCTCGCTTAATAAACATTCAAATTTGACACGTATCATCATCTCCATTTATCTATATAATTAATTGAGTCAATATTTGTTTAAAAAAAAAATAATCATTCGTCAGTTAATTACATTACAGTGCTGATATTTGTGAGCTTCGAATGATTTTCAAACAGCGATATCGAAAATTATTTCGAAAGGTGATACGACTAAACAATCGTATTACCTGTGAAAAAGCTGTACAAATCGTTGTGTTAATTGAGAAATGTCAAAGATGTTCATTGATTCAAATACCATTCTCTCAGAAATTCCTACTGACTAACGGAACGAGAATGGCTCGCTCGTGTGTACAATACTAATTAGTAACGTTAATGCCGAAGATTTGACTGCGCGCAGGTCCATTGCCGCTCTCTACGAACGGTGATTGTTTAATTGTTACCATCTTTATATTGTTCACATTAGTACTATAATGGCTTTAGATTGTATACATTTTATTGGACTCTCGCGAGTGTGATATGAACATCTGTTGTTAAAACCGTGAAGTACGAGTTCACTGTCGTGTCGTTCATCATAAAATGAAACGAAGTTATGTTTATGATACATAAAATAATATAACTGCTATCTCTTCTCGCATATATATATATATATATATATATATATATATATATATATATATATATATATATATATACATACAAATGTATACACATAATACCATATCTTCTTTTATATTCGCTGATGGGCCGAGAGCGAATGTTCCTTATCTCTTCGATGATCTGTACAATTTTCCATTCCTCGTATATTAAACGTTTTTATATGTTGTTTGTTTAAGGAAAATTATTTTTAAGACAAAGATGCTGTATCGTTACTCGAATCGTTATTCGAATGGCAACTTTAGAAAAGCTCCGACATGCACATAACTCTTCCACTGTACAGCATATGCTGGTAATAGCGCACATCCAATATCTATCTGTATAATCGTATAGAACATAAATTATGCGTTTTTTTCCAGTTTGTTTTTATTACAGTAGTGTCAAAAGCGTTTATATACTGAACTGAGTTTCTGATTCGTGATGTACGTTCTGTGAAAAATAGCGAATGATAAAAATTTCAATTGCGCAATTTTTATTAATCGGTAGTCGGGACAATCATTGGGATGTGTTTTTTTGCAATTGGTGCAAATGTATTTTTATAATAATGAGAGTTGTAGTATAGTTATTGATGATGGATGGACAAAGATTTTGATTTTTAGTTATTTTCTTAACCGTTATGTTACTACCCGAAATTTTCCACATTGATTACTACTCGGGTACACGTATACCCCATTACAAAATGTCATTATTATAGTCCTAAATTCGTATATCTGGCGGCGTCTATTATATAAATATGGTAGATTTGTGATGCAGAAAACTTCTATGCTCTCACTGGTCAAATTTATACTGAACAATCAGTATCGGGTAGAGAAAAAAAAATTTAGGAGAGGGAGTTGTAAAAGAGTTGGTGACTCCGTTCAAAAGATTAGGCCGAAATATTACCATGGATAATTTTTCACAACTCTCCCGTTAGCACGACATTTATTATCATGGAAGTTGACAGTCGTTGAGACATTGAAACGTAATAAAAAATATATTCCTGCAGAAATGACACAGACAAAATCTCGAAGAATAAATTCTTCATTATTTAGCTATAACGACAACGTGGCAATATGTTCATATGTGCCAAAAAAAATAAATAAAACCGTCATAGTTTTGTCATCGATGCATCACGACGACGCAATGACTGGACCCAAAAATAAACCCTACAATCCATTTTTATAACAAAACAAAATCTGGTGTAGATATTATGGACAAATTAGTAGGACACTATAATGTGAGAAGGCGTACAAACAGGTGGCCACTTGCATTGTTCTTCAATATCGTTGATATTGCAGCTCTTGCAGCATATATTATTTATTTCGAAAATAACTGTATGCTCAAGAAAAAGACAAATCAACGCCGAGTATTTTTGAAGCAATTAGGACAAGATCTTTGTCTTCCAATCATTCAAGACCGTTCCCTCAATGTACAAATTACAAGAAACTTGTCTACAAAATTAGCAATCGAAAGCATGATAATGAAGACAATCTTTTGCATACAAACTGCATCTACTTCTACGTCGATTGCTTCTACATCGACTGTTATTCAAGCTCAACATGATATAAAATCGTCGTTGGTTCTTGCTGCATTTGCCATGCAGCACCGCATAAACGGAGAAGAAAGACTCGCAAATCATGTGTACAATTCCAGAAACCTATTTATGATGAACATTCTTCGACGTATTCAGTTTGTAAAAATTGTCCGACACCTTCCGAAAAATGACATTTTTTGGCTTATTTTTTTTTTGAATATACAATAAAGTCTTATAATTAAAACGTAGTATTACTTATTTTTTTAATTTATTTAATTTATTCCTGCCTTTTACAAAATACCTAACGGTACACATGTACCCGGGTAGTAATTAGAAGGGTATGTCGGTTAAATGTCATTTGAATTAATATTTTTTTAATAAAAAAAAATGTAAATACCTAAATCTTCTCGAAATTTCCCAAATAATGGGGATCTGACTGGGCAAAACGATCCTTCGCATAGAAATTTATTGGCTTCAACGCAAAGGCGAAAATGGGTACATGTGTACCAGTTATATGTAACATAATTACGTTCTCAAGGCTAGTCCTACGAAAACCGTACACATCATCAACCACGTGTCGATATATCAAATACTACTTCCATTATAAGTATAGAGAAGTATATCGAACTATAAAAATGCAACTTAGCCAATTATTAATCTTGTATGTAAACAAGATTTTTTAATCGGGAGAACCGGAGGTTTCTTTGTTAAGTAAAACACTCTGTAATATCAGTTCTAAAATAACTGTTGTAACAACAACAGATAGAGCTTTTCGAGCCACTGTTGTTGACTGATTGATTGACAATTAACAAATATTTTGTTAAATGCTGTAACTGGATGAAAAATAAAAAATACGTATTATTTTAAAAATGGTGTCTTCAATAACGGTTAATCAGTTTACTTGTAAAAAAAATCACTGAAGACAACGATGGTTCATTAAACAAGAATCAAAATTATTCCAATTAGGAGTATCTCTATTTAATATTGGATAATTATCAAATGTTTTATAATGATAATGGACGATTCGTCGTAATTAAAATCACCTCCCCCCCCCAAAAAAAACAGCTCAAAAATTAAATTTATGCTTAAAAATCGTTTTTACTATTATTTTTTTTTAAAAAAAGTGCTATTGTACCAATATGGCATTTCGTGTATACCAACGTAATAAATTTTCAATCGAAATTAAATTAAAAATATAATACAGTTTAGTTCTTTTTTTTTTTGAAAAAAACACATACTGTTTAATTGCTTGTTTTATTATCGTTGAAATAAAAAAATATTTTTATAATGTATTGTTTGCCTTTTTACTGAAGACGGGTAAGGTATGATTTTTACGATTTTGTCCTGTATATGAAAATTATATATACAAATATATATATATATATATATTTAATAATATAGAAAAGTTAATTGCGTAGTACCGTACAACAAACGAAAAAATACCTGATTTTAATTAAACTAACATATAAACTTCATGATACGCTGAAAATAAAATAAAAACTCTATTTGATAAAATACTCTCAATAAAAATTCGTATATGGACGATCACAATGAGAGTAGAAAAAAATCACTCGTGCATACATACGCATGCATGTACGCACACACACACACACACAACCCTCACACACGTACTCGATATCTGTTTGTGTCAAATGTGTGTGCATATACGTAATTGAGCGAACGGGACTAGAACGTTAAATATACGAACCTCATTGAAACATTTAAGCATCTAGATATAACAATTGGCAATATCTCATGTGATAGCGCGACGCCGGAGGGATGCGGGACGCGTCGCGGCACCGTGTTTATTCGCGTGTAATCTGGTTGCGTATAAAATGAATAGCGGTAATAAATCGCTGCCTTGGATACGCTCGCCGTAGCGACGTTCGCCGACGGCGAAGTCCGTTCTGATGTGCTTACCCTGACCGACGTTGATCCGCACGGAACTACGTAGCGTCGCGACGGCGTGACGCTGATCGGAGTTGCAGTTTCGATTTTTGTTTATTTATCTGTTTGGTGCGAGCGAACGAGTGGATCGATATAAGAAATGTGATCGGGTTTTCAAAGCTGACTATCGAGAAACATTAAAAAAAATAAACATGTAAAATGACGCTGTTTAAGGGGGTATTCTAGTCTAGACGCACGAATTTTAGGTGTTTTTTCGGGCGCTATACAAAAACAACAAATATTTTTACTATCCATTTTTTATCAGTTATTTATTGACATTTTAAGAGTATAAAAAAGTATTATTAAAAACAAAAAAATCAAAATTGAAAAAGGTACAGGCTGGTAAAGTGGGGACTCGAAAAAAAGGTGTCTCCTGGTTGACGTGGTTCCAACCCTTCCGGTCATGTGAAACAAATTTTTTTTTGAAATTATTGAAAAAGAAGGTTATAGTAATATCCCCGCCTAAGGAAATTAAAAAAATTTTTTTTTCGCAAAATGGCGGCAGTGTGAAAAAACAGTCTTTTTTGCCCTATTTTTTCAACTTTCGGAATTTTTTAAAAATAGTAAAAAACAAAATTTTCAAAAAATCCTAGGCGAGGGCAATCACTGTTATATTGAGAAGCTCTGTACCAAATTTCAAGTAAATCGGTCCATTAGAACTTGAGATATGACGTCAACCGTGTCGAAAAAAGTAGTTTCGAGAAAAACGCGTTTAAAGTTTGGAGTCAGTTTAGACCAGATTTGTTGCTGCGTCACAAAAATAGCTATAACTCCGAAAATAATTCGAATTTCGAAAAATCCTCTTAAGGAGATATTTTTAAAGGTCTAAACTTTGAAAATATGCAAAAAATCGATTTTTTCGAAATTCTAGACTAGAATACCCCCTTAAGTAAACAAAATGTCGCTGTAGCAACAGTGCTTTTTGATTAATGGAAAACGTACGGAAATTTTTTGAAACAATATTTATTAAGAATTTAAAGTTGATTTGCGTGGAGAACAATATCTAAAACATCTATAATCAGCAATTGGTGTTAGAGTTTCGACCTGTGTTACTGCATTAGTTTGCAAAATACACAACGAGTTGTTGATGACGGACTTCAAGATTAATGTCTGAAGATGGATTTAGCTCTAGAAATAAAAAGACTGTAAATCGTAGAATCAATAGATCCAAGACGTATTTATTTCATAATAAAGGAATCCCCTGGTATTGATTTAAATGTTGATACATTTGATTCTAGTTTCATGTCGTTTTGATTTTAATATACTTTTTTAAAAAATTACACAAATTAAATTTCACTGAAAGAGACCAGTTCCAGAAAATAGTTTCCTAATGAAACCATTGAGCAAAGAATCTTTCAGTGATTTGGTGATGAAGACTGGAAATCAAAACAAGTATTTGAAACTAGATCGGAACGAAGAAAGAATAGAGGAAAATCACGCAATTTGATCAAAAAATTAGTCATTCGATTGAGAGAAAAATGCGAATTTTGGAATAAATCTATGGAAATGATTTCGATTGAGAATGTTTTTCAAGGGGGTTATTCTCATCGCAAATCCAACGAATTTTCCTCCCCTGGAAAAATACAACTTCTGCCCGAGAAAGTCATCACGTACCGACTGTTTAATATAAAACATCTGCTTTGATTTGATTTTGTTTTTCCCTTCATGCAATTTAAGACGACCAATGAGCGTACGGTCGATGCTACGTCGACCAACCAGAATGCTTCTCGCTCAGCAGATAAAAATACGGGGCTTCTATTATCTACCATGATAGCCATGTTACTCGCGAACGTATATGGCTAGACGGCGAACTCGCGCGTATGCTAACGTACAGCGAACGTCACAGTCTAACATCATTTCTATACAGGAATATAATCAACTTTGAAATGTATCTCTTATGAATATTTCATATGAAAATTGAGCTCGTCGCGAACGAAAATTGTCTGCCGGTGGTGCTGCAGTCTGGCGGTGGCGACGGGAAGTTATCAGTAATTTGCTCGTTGAGATTCACAGGAAAATTCTGTATATTTTTTTCTCGTATATAGATAACATCGTATTTTTATTATTGTCTGCTCACATTAATCTATGGGTATCTTCATCGATGCATTTATTTTGTATGTATGTTACACATACACACACACACACACACACACACACACACACACACACATATATATATATATATATATATATATATATATATATATACATATATATATATATATATATAAACATAATGAAATGCTTTCAATAAACATTTATATTCTTATTTATGGAAATTTTCGAAAATCATAAACATTCAAAAATATATATACATGTAATAAAATCATAATAAATGGAAATATTTTTCCAGATACATAACAAAATATTTCAATTAATCTACAAGAATTTACAATAACATGTTTGAGTAAAAAAATATATCACAAAATATAATTCAGACTTAGTTTTAAGCGCCCAAAAAGATTTTCGGAGAAGAAACGAATTTGATTTTCAAAAAACTTTAGTGACATATTTTCTATTTTATATGCTTAAATATTTCATTTTATTTTTTTAAATATTTTAATTTTAAAAATAACTTAATTTTTCTAATGAATAAAATTTATTTAAAAGAGTTAATTAATTTTAAACACAACTTGTAATAAAGCTATTTATTTTTTTAATCTGGAGAGAAAAATGAAAAACATTAAAATTGAAATTTCTAATAATTAATGCAATTTTAACTGGAAAATAATTGATTGGTAATAAAAATAAATAAATTAGAACTATTTTCCAAATGTTTATTTTTGGTCTTGAATAATTTGTGATCTATAGTATGAAAAATTTCGAAAAAAAAAATTAAAATTATTTTTTTGATTTAGAATAAAATTCATGATTAAAATCACAATTTCTTATAAGAATTAAATTTTATTTTCGAAAGAACTTAGTAATATAATTTTTATTGAATAGATGAAAATAATTTATTTTAAAATATTTTTTAATGAACAATTTCTAAATTCCTTGTTAAAAATATATCAAAGCAAAACAAAAATAGAAATAAACAGTGATTCTACATTTTAATAACATTTTTTTATTTGTCTTAATATTGAGAGAGTTATATATTTCTGTTCTGATAGTAAAGCGTGTATTCCATTAAGAAGAAATAAATTAGCATTCTATTTTATTGCTAATTTAATAATATATTTTAAATACACTTGAATAAATAAGATATAGAAATATAGTTTAATTTACATTCAATTTCAATATACATAGATATATATATATATATATATATATATATATATATATATATATATATATAAAAGTAACAATAGAATTTTATAATAGAAAAATGCTTGCTATGCAACGTATTAAATTTATGTGTATATATATATTTTTTAAATAGAATGAGTTATATTAGGCGTTGAAAATGATACATTCTGACAACCACATCTTGGAATATATTATATTCATTACTGACAAATGTTTACCGAAATTGTCAAAATATCTATGTACAGAAGAAAATACAATTGTCTTTTTAGTTACGGACTACTTGTAATGCATTTTAATTTTAGTTCTTCGTAGCGGGGGGCTAGGACGTTCTTGCAAGCAAACAGTGTGGATAGATGTTGTTACTGTACAATGAGGGTTGTATATTTTGACAAGTGTTGACAATTTTATTACTACGATTCGTTTATACGTACACATTGGTGCATGTTGTTCAATAAAAAAGATAAAACTGAAAAGTTGTTTTTCTAAATAAATATAGATCCTTTTAAATCATAGATTCATAGTAAATTGCACAAAATATACACACACATATGCATATATATATATATACACACACATATATATATATATATATATATATATATATATATATATATATATGCATATGTGTGTGTATGTATGCCTATGTTTACAACATTTTTATTGTAAAATAATTACTGAAATTAAAATTGATGTTTATATTTTGCATATTAAACAATAAACGTCGTTTAGTATTTAAAAAATACTGCATGAAAATATTAAAAAGAAATAATATATTATTTATTTGTATTTAGTGATAATTTAAAATATAAGTAATTTAGAATTTTGTTTATTAGTCTCTTATGTTTTTAAAGACTTAATATATTTCAGTTTTAAAGCTTCTAAAAAAATATTTATACACATATAAATATCAATCAAAATCGGTCCTTGGTTCATGCATTTTTTAAAAAATAAAATCCTTTAACACAGACTAAATTAATTTAATAGTGATATCTCTTAAGAAAGCTTGAAAAGTCAAATTTTACAACACAGTGTTCAGACGATGATGGCTTCGCCATCGAAATGCACATTAGTCTGTTGTTATAAGTAAAGAAAATGAACAATATGTTATTATTGAACACTTTCTAACATCTAATGGTGTTGGAGGTGATAATTCATTTGTGTGAAATTTAAAAGAAGAATTTTTAATTATTATTCTTTTCCCATTTATTATACTTAAAAATGTCACTGTTTAAATATTTTTTATAATGAAAATTTTAATATTCGTTAATTAAAGTTGTAAGGTATATATTTTTTAAAATAATATATATATATATATATATATATATATATAAATGTGAATGTATATATATATATATATATATATATATATATATATATATATATATATATATATATATATAAATATATATATATATATATATATATATATATATATATATATATATATATATATATATATTATAATCAAAAAATACACTTTTATATGTAATAGGTTTATGTAAAGATTTAAAAATTATTTTTATAAAACTACAATTAATACAAAAATTTTGATGTAAATATAGTGGAACAGTTGTTTAAATTGAAATTCCACTAGGGTAACCATTACAAGTCATCGTTAGTGAGAATACAGTTCGTTTATTAACATTTATTTAGAAATGTCTTTTTCAAAAATTGATATGAATATTAGTGCTCCATTTTGGCATAATGGGCCTAAAGCAGGCAGTTTTTATAATTTTCCTTCTGCATCAAATTTAAACAATGTACCTGTTCATTCACAGTAAGAAATAAATTTTATTTTAAAATATATGTAAATTATTTTATATTTAATAATATGCTTAATCATTTATAATATTATTCTTCTTTTTGAATTATTATAGTCGAATTAAAACTTATTAATATCCAAATTAAAAAAAAGTTACTAGTCATTAAGCACATAACCTCAATTATTAATTTGTTTTTAAACAGGACACCAATAACAACAGGAACATCAGTAATAGCAATGAAATTCGACGGAGGTGTAATTTTAGCAGCGGATATGTTGGGATCATACGGATCGTTGGCACGTTTCCGTAACTGTTCTAGGGTGATGAAAGTAAACGATAACATAATATTGGGAGCCGGTGGAGATTACGGAGATTATCAATATTTAAAAAGCATAATAGAGCAAAAAATGTAAGGAGTGATTATTTTTATTTGTATTTTTGTTTATATATTTCCATCCGTATCTTTGATTTTTTGTAGTATCGATGAAGAATGTTTAGATGATGGTTTTCGACTGAAACCACGTGCACTTCATTGCTGGCTAACACGTGTATTATACAATAGACGCAGCAGATTAGATCCTCTTTGGAATGAATTTGTTATAGCTGGTTTAGAGGTATACGTGATGGGTTTAAAGTTCTCTTATCTGATAATTAGTTTATTTTTTTTTCATACTTGATTGTATGATAGACTTAAGTAAAATTAATATTTTTCTAAAGTGTATTTTAAGTAAATTATTTTTTTTTCTTATTTTCAATTTGTCGTTAAAAATAAAATAAAGGTTTATTTAACATTTGATAGGAAACAGTGATTTTTAATTTACTTATTAGAGTGATTATTTCTGTGCTTATGTAATCGGTAATAATTTCTTTTGTGTAGGATAATCAACCGTTTATCGGCACTGTCGATAAGCTGGGTACCGCGTACACAGATCACGCTATAGCGACCGGTTTCGGTTCATATCTGGCTATACCTATTTTACGTGAAGTCGTAAAAGACTCTCGTTATACGACTCTTACACAGAAGGAAGCTCAGAGTACTATAGAACGCTGTATGGAAGTTTTGTTTTACAGAGATGCAAGATCATTTCCTAAATATGAAATAGCTATTCTCACAAAAGATGGTGTTACAATCAAAGAAGCGGCAGTAAATCAAAACTGGCAATTTGCACATTCTATTAAGGGTTATTAATGACAAAAGTAATTATTTATCTTTATTAATTTCTTTAATAAAACATTTCTTTATAAATATTTACATTTTGTATTTGACTAATCTAATGATTTTCTTCAATCCAATTTCTTACAGAAAGTAGTCAATACTTCATTTGTAGTTGTTGTTTAGGATATAAATTACTGTCTATAATTAAAAATATTATGAAGTAGGATATCTGATTTTGTCTATATTATAATTTTATATTTATACTTAAAATTAAAATGATTTTGTAGTTTAAACTTTCATAAGACAATTTTTATCATTTTCAAGTTTTTAACTTTGTTGTTATCTCTAGGTGTTTTTTAATTTTTAATAATAAAAAGTTATAATAAGGTGTTTATAATTATATTTTTAAGAAAAAAATAAATTACGAGCTACAAGATTAAATTATAAAGAATAGTTTTGTGAAAACAGTTTACAAAAATAAATAATAATTTTCAATCTTTTATAAAGTAGTTTATGACATTTTATACATTGGTATAGTTGGATGTGAGTTTGAAAATATTAGAGATGAATATTTTCGTTAGAAAAGTAAATATTTTTTTTATTTGTTTCTATGCAATAAATTAGACAAAGTTAATAAATCAATTAATAATTAATATTCCGCCCTATAATTTGACTGCTGTCATGTGTTGAAACACAAACATGTCTACCAATAGCATTTTGTTATTTCATGTCAATAGATAGACTGTAGTGATTGAAAACACGAAAAAGAAATAAATTAATAAGAATTGCTATTAATGATTAAAAGTTGATTTTGTCCAGGCTCCTATAATAAATATATTAAGCCGTTAATTAAACATTAATTTTCAATGTGGTAGCGTGGTACGGTTTTAGTAATGTCAATATCTATTGGTAGACATGCCAGTAACTAAATCCCGTGGTCATAACTGAAAATATACAGTGAAGTGGTAATATGGCCACAAATACCTTCGCTTTAGACATTTACGTTAAATTATAAGTGTGTATTACAAGGTAAGAGTGAGTATATTCAATAAATGTTCTACTTATTTTACACACAATGCTCGATAGTAAACCGAATGTGAATTACGTGAAAATTAAAATGATAAAACAAATAGTTTTCGTCAGTAACGACCCGGAGAAAAATTATGTTTTTCTTTTAAATGTTTATTTTTTCTTTTTATATCATTAATTTGTTTGAGTATATCTGTTCATTTATGAATCCTTTTTATATTAATAATTAATTGGACGTTTATTGACGTTCCAGTTTCCATGATCTTTTCAATAGCAATTGCAGATGTCTCAAACTTGTTTACCTTCTATAGAAGTCATTCTTATTTTTGAAGAACATTATTTGGTCTTTTTTCACATTTTCGCAACATCAGTTTAAGATTCGATTTATTTGTTCATATGGATATATGAACAAATATATATATATATATATATATATATATATATATATATATATATATATATATATATATATATATATATATATATATATATATATATTTATATATGTACACACATACATACATAAATAAAAATAAATATTTTGCAGTTATTTGATATGATTTGATCTGTATATACAGTGAATATGAACTAGTTTAAAAGAGTTTTATTTTGTAATTTGATATTGTTATAAAGTCATAAGTAATGTATTAAATTTCAAAATGATAAATATAGAGGAAAACATTTGAATTTGCAAACATATTTTAAGGTAAAAACACAATGGCTTATTGTAAGCCTCGGAACATGGACGAGTTTGCCACACTCGTGGCACGTGGTGGTGATACCCGTTTTCGGCAGATGCTAGGTGCAGATTTAGTGGCGTACCTATCAGATCCAGACAATCCAATTGAGTGTGAAGATATAGGGGCTGTGATTGATCCAATCATTTCTTGGTTACAAAGCAGTAATTTTAAGGTAAGTGTTTCAGTTGTTAATGCTTTTTTTTCAAAATCAGGATAAGAGAAAACAATTTAAATTTAAAGTTTATTAATGTTTCCCAATATTTCAATAATGACAAATTTTCTGAACTAATTAGTAAGAGATAGTGTACATCATTGTAAATTGATTTTTTTTTTTAAAAAAAACTAATTGGTTATAATATAAATTAATTACTTATAATAAGATATATTTTGCATTTGAATTATTTATAATTTTTCGAATTGAATTATTTGATCTATGTTATTCTCATTTTTTTACACTTGTTTATTTTATCATGTTTATGTTTATATTATGTATATAAATATATGTACTGCATTAAATTTAGTTATAATTAGTTGATCAAAATTTACAGGAATGTTAGTAATAATGATAAAAGTACAAATAAAGGAGTACTATGCTAGTGTAGAATATATATAAATAATGTAGTTTTATTGTAGTATGATTTTGTATGTTAATCTTCTTGTGCTAAAAATAATACTGATTACCACCAATGAATATGAATGATATAATTAGTGTGACATAACTTAAATTTTACATATTAATAAATACAATTTGCAAGAATACTCATCTTTTTTTTTTAGAATGATGTGTTGAATCTTAGCACACAATTATTATTTTTCTTCAAGCAGTGTCCATTTAACTGACTGTACTTTAAATAGATGTATCTATTTTAGTTACCTGGCTGTTAATAGTTCTACTGCCAAATGTATTTGCATATCTTGTGACATTGCACACATTTGTATTTACACAAAGCATTGTCAGTTATGAGTATCATTTAGTTTGTAATTATTTTCATTATTTATTTTTAATTATTAAATAATTCTGTTGCAAAATTTCTACAACTGATTTTGTTACAGTTAAATTTGAGTGTAGTTTTTAAACAAAATCTCTATTAGAAGTTCTGTATTTCATTAATTAAAAGTCCTTTAAACACTAACTTATTTATACAATTACTGATTTTCAAGTGATCATAAATTATCATTATTGATAAATTATCTTATGTTTACATATGAGTATTCACTTATGTGTATACATGCATTACTTAATTATGAATTGAATGTTACACTATTTAATCATGCAGTAATTTTTTATGAAATGCATTTTTTCTGAATGAAATGTGAACAGTTCTGGGAATGCAGAAAAAACTTATATATTTCTTTTATATCTCAGTTTATTTTTAAACTGTAAGTATATGAAGTCAGTTATATAATAAATATAAATATTATTTATATAAAATATTAGGTGTGTGTGTGTGTGTGTGTGTGTGTGTGTATATATATATATATATATATATATATATATATATATATATATATATATATATATATACACATATATGTATGTATGTATGCATGCATTTATGCATGTATATAATTTATATTAATATTTATTGTATTTAATATATTTCAAACATAATCATTAACTATTAATTTTTTAATGATTTATAGTTATTTCTATTTGTAATTTTAGTTAGGTTTATATCATAGATTTGTTTAATTTATTTTAGTATTATTTTCATAAGACTTCTTTAATTGTTTTGTGTAGTCAGTTTAAAAATAAAATGTTTTTGAAGATTGTTTCATTTATATGTGTTTAATATTTTACCTATTGCATATCAAATTAAAAATTATGCCAATGATGTCATTAAGGTCAAAGTAATCACAGAACAATTGCAAGTATCTCCTTGAGTAGTAGATGGATTATTAAATTAATTGACTGGACACACCTACAGGAATTCTTCATGCATGTCACAGTAAAGGAAAAAAAATGCTAAAAATAAACTATATTTGTTTTGAATAGGAGTTTGTATATATATATATATATATATATATATATATATATATATATATATATATATATATATATATATATATATATATATATATATATATATATATATATATATATATATATATATATATATATATATATATAAAGAGTGTATTAATGTGTCAGTTAGGTATAGTTGAGTGAAAAACTATATTAAACCATTATTGTTTTTGTTATTATCTTTTGATTTGTGTAAAATGTCGCATTGATTGTATTTATTTGTTATTGTGGTAATAAGGATGTGATCATATTTCTTAATTTTTGATGTTAATTATTTTTTTATATAAGTTAAGTTTGTACTTATTGAGGAGAATAAACATTTCATTAATACTAAGTACATGCTCAAATCAGTAAATATTTTTATTTATTTGCTTAAATATATTTCTAATAAAAGTAATATGAAATCAACATAAAACTGTTATTGTGTACATGATTAATTTTTAATGTTATATGTATAAATAATAATGTATTTTACATATCGTTTAAAATATTAGCATGTATTTAATTATATAAAATTATATTGGATTTTTAATTTTGTTTATAGGTGTCACAAAACGGATTAGAAGTTATCACTTTTATTTGTGATAGATTGAAACAAGATTTTTGGCCTTTTGTGCCAACACTTTTACCTCATGTTATAGATAGATTGGGAGATCAGAAAGATACAGTGAGTTTTTTGTATTATATAATAATAGTATAAGTATAGTTATTTAAGGCAATTTTTTTTATTATTTTTAGGTTAGAGAAAAAGCTCAACTGTTAATTTTAAAACTTGTTGAGAGGCAGGTTATGCAACCACAGCAACTATTTGATAAGTTGTCAGATGGTTTTACACATAAAAATAATAAAATTAGGGAAGAAGTACTGCGATGCCTTGTAAATGTTCTAAATGAGTAAGTCTGTTTATATTAAACTTGATTTCATTTCAAAGAATATTATTTAATAATATTTGTATGTTTTATAGGTACGGTGCACAACATATCACATTAAACAAGTTGGTTCCAAGTATTTCAAAACTTTTAAGTGACCCTACTCCTTCAGTTAGAGACACAGCATTTAATACTCTCGTTGAAATATATAAGCACGTCGGTGAAAAGTTACGAATAGATATTCAGAAAAGAAATTGCATTCCTTCTACAAAACTTCCTGCTTTACTATCAAGATTTAATGAAATTAAAGCTAACGGTGAACTTCTTCCATCTGCAACTACATGTGAGATTTGTTTTTGTATTGCTGTTTTTTTTTATGTAGTAAATTTTGTATTTGTGTATATTTTTTAAATAGATGCGAACGATTATGATGAGCCTGACAGAGTGATGATTAAACCTTCAAAGCCTGTAAAGAGAACAGTTAGTGCATCTTCAGCTATAAAAAAATCCTCATTAATGTCTGCACCAGGGCAAGGTGAAAATAAAAATATAAATATGTAGCAGTATAAATTACATAAATTATTTTTAGCTGGTGCTGTGGATGAGGCACAATTCTTAAAATCTTATGAAGAGGTTCCACATGTACAAATATTCTCAGCAAGAGAAGTTAATGATCAGATGAAAGATATTAAAGACGCCTTATCTGATACAAATAAAACATGGACAAAACGAGTTGATGCTGTAAGTACACAAAATTGTCGAACTCGGTAAATTTGTGTTTATTAGATTAGTTTTTTTTAAAGAAAATAAATTTTCTATTTACAGTTGAAAAAAATAAGATCATTGATAATAGCAGGAGCAACATCTTATGAAGATTTTATACCTCTTGTAAAGGGTTTAGAACCTTCTCTAGAACTGGCTGTCATAGACTTAAGGTCTCAAGTAGTTAGAGAAGCATGTGTTACTATTGCCTATTTATCTCAAGCACTCGGTAATCGTTTTGAAATAGTAGCCCGTGGAGTTTTGCCAGCTCTTATCAATCTTATTCAGAACAGTGCTAAAGTAGTTGCAACTGCCGGTACAATTTCATTACAACAAGTGTTGATATACACGCAATGTTCAAAATTGATACCGATCATAGCTCAACATGCAACGACAAGTAAAAGTCGAGAAATCAGGAAAACTTGTTGTAATTTTCTTGCCGTGATACTGCGTACTTGGACGTCTTCTGTTTTAGAAAAACAGCTTTCTGTTATTAGTGATACGTTAAAGAAAGGAATTATAGATGCAGACAGTGATGCCAGACAAATTAGTAGAAGAACATATTGGATTTTTAAAGAACACTTTCCAGATGCAGCTGATGCATTACTTAAATCTCTGGAACCGACTTATCAGAGGGCAGTACTTGGAGCTGCTTCTGCTAGTGGGGAACATATGAGTTCAAGCAGTAGTTCAAGTAGTCTGAATCAAATGTCTACTATTACGTCTTCAGTGGCTAGCAGTCATTATAGTGCTCGAAGTACTACAAATTCAGCAGGTTTGTAAATAACTTTTCTGAGTATTATGAATAATTTGCCATTTTCTGAATTGGTTATTATAAAGTATATGAACAATATTGAAACTGGTTATTCTGTACAGTTATTTTCATAATTTTAGTAATTTAAAAGTTTTTTTTTTTTTTTTACTAAACTTAAATTACTAATTGTTCAAGCATATAAAAATTCAGTTTCTTAGCACATTTTCATATTTTTAATAACACTATAGATGTAATATTTAATGCTTTATCATTTCATCCAATACTTACACTAAACAATAATGATAAAATTCTAATCTTGAATTAGTTTTACACAAATTTTAATTATTCAAATATGAATAATCAGTAGGTAGGTTAATGTGTGCTTTAAAAGTGAACAAAGTATTGATGTAGTGATAAATGTTTGATTGCTTTTTCAATTTGAAGATGCCAGTAGGTGTATTTGTGTTTCTATTTTTATAAATGTTTGTATTTGATGTAACTTTTTATTCTATTGTATCATATTGTTTGTTTGTGCATTCCGTGTGTTGGATTTTGTCTTTGGTATGTATTTACTTTGTACTAAAATAGTTGGTAGTACAGAAAGTCTCTATCAGTCATCATTAACTCGAGTGCCCTCTTTGCCAAGGTCATATAGACAGCGTAGTGGAATTCCAGTTTTAACGAGAGATTCTTCTGTTACTCGTAATGGATGTGAGATATTTATTTTCAGTACATTTATTGTAAAGATTTTTGTTAAAAATATAACATCTGATTGATATATATGTATATATATATATATAATTTGAATTTTGGTAATAGTTAATTTCCATTAATAATTCAGTTTAACTTGCATTTCTAATATTATATACATTTTGAATAAATTATTCATTTAAAAAAATTAATACCTATCTATGTAGTTGCTGTTTAAAATTAATTTTAATTTAAAAAAAGTTCAATAATTATTTTTAGTTTCGTTATTTCAGAAATAAATTTGGATTCCGAGAAACTTGAGAAGATAATCTGAATAAAAGTTTTGTTAAATGTGCGATATAATTTTATTTATATTATTTTATTAATTTTGTTATGGTAATAAAGTGATGTGATTGTGTATGATTTCTTAGTTAATTAATTTATGTTTGTATGAATTTGTTTTTATTTTCAGTTTTAGTTCAGTTTAAAATTGCCTTTTTTTTCTAATTAAATCAATACAGTAGTCATATTTTTTTAGTTCAAAACAGTTAAACAACATGTACAACTACCTCTTTTTGTGTGTTTGATTTATTATATGACTTTTTGTAATATAGACCCATCGCCAGGCCGAAGTGCCGGCATGAGAAGCTACACATCAATTGATCTACAGGCCGCGCAACGTGCTAAAGCTCGCACACAATATGCCGCCATGGCAAGACAAAAGATTGCCTCAGGCACTGCCTCTTTGCGTAAGTTCTTTGCTATAAAGCACTGCTTGGGCTTGCTTTTGGCCTGCTTATCTGTACTTAAATAGAAATATTATTTTTTGCTTTTTTCTGCTTTTTTTAATATATTGAAATGCATTTAATATATATTTATTTTTTTACTAGAAGTACATATTATGAATTTTATTTTTATTAATATTTGAATTTATATATTTTGTATGTGTCTCTATATTTATATATATATATATATATATATATATATATATATATATATATATATATATATATATATATATATATATATATATATACATACACTGATGTGGAAAAGTATTCGCTATATGGCTAGCATAAGCAATTTATTGATATAATTTAATAAAGTCATTAAATTAAAAAAAATATATATTAAATTGATATTAAATATAATATTCATTAGAAAAAATACAAAAAACAGTAATTAATTCTATTATATAGTAGAAATTGCTAAATTAAAAACAGTAGGTTACATTTTTGCTGAGTAAAAGTATTTGCCACTTATTGATAATGGTATACAATATCAAAGTTTTTGTTAAATAAATGTGGTAGCACTGAAGTATAATAAAATATTTATATTTTTTTAGGATTCCCCGTTCATTTACGTTAATGAATATATTTATTATCAGTTAAATAAAAAATAAATTTAATTTGTCTTTATTGAATTATATCAAATATCAATAAATTGGTTATGTTGCCGTAATGGCGAATACTTTTTCGCATCAGTATATATATATATATATATATATATATATATATATATATATATATATATATATATATATATATATATATATATATATATATATATATATATATATATATATATATATATTATATATATATATATATATATATATATATATATATATATATATATATATATATATATGTATCTTATGTTATTATTTCTTTCTACTCTTCTGTCACATTTAACTTTTAGCAATATTTAACAATTAAAATTGACAAGGAAATATTTCATGAATTTTAATATATAAACATTTAGTAAAAGATATGGTAATGTCATCAAAATAAGTTATTTCAACTTGTTCTTATTGTAGAACTAAGTAGTACTGTGCTTAAAAAGTAGTCTTATTCATTATATTCTTAAAGTAAAGGAATTAGTTTATGTGCACATTAACAAGTAGTTGTAACTAACAGAATGGTACTTTTGTGTTTCATGTCTCTGTCTAGAGGGTGAAGTAGCTCAAGAAGGTAATTTTTTTATGTAATTTTTAATTTTCATTTATATTTGATCATTGAAAAATTGAGTTCATTTATTGCATTAGAATTTATTTTATATGTAGCTGTATGCTTAAAAATGAATTATTAAGAACATAAGTGTTTAAATATGTTGCTGTTTCAACTTTTTTATTTGCCTTATCGCAAATATATAGGCATTGTGTGGTAGTAAGTAAATTAATGTTAATGTTGACTAGCATACACTTGTTCAAAGTATAATTACTTCATTAGTTTATCAGCACAGATAAAGTAATTATATTTAATTGATAACCATGATCAAGTATAATATTTACTTAACATATGCATGATTAACAGTAAGAGATCCCAGTGAAATAATCATTTATCATTGATAAATATGATTGTGTTATAAGTACCTTCATGAGTATATTATTTTAATAGCAAGACCAAGAAAAGTGAAGCAGACACCAGTTTCATCAAATACAGAGAGAACTGGTCGGACACGTAGTAGACCTTTAGGAGGATCGATATCTCAACGTAAGACTGTTTAATTTTTATGATGGGAAACAATAATGTGCTTATTGTGCATGCTGAAATTTCACTTTTGCTGAAATGACAAATACGTGTTCGGTTTTGTTGATGTGATTTTCTTTTTATTATTTAGCTACAAGTAGATCTGTATCGCCGAGTTTACGTTTGAGTTATGCGACTTATGGAAAATTTGCACAGTCAGAAGTCGAGTCATCTACACCACGTACGAGAAAATTATCCTCGTCTGGTATACCGAGGTCGACTAGTGTTTCCAGAGATCAGTCTAGGTTTGTAAAAATATTATGGATTGAGCAATTCTGTTGATTTATTTTAAAATTGTTATTTTTTTTCTAATATTTGTAGAGAAACAAGTCCTAGTAGAGGACGTCATTTAGGTGGTTACGGGAGTATGACGATGAGAGGTTCTCCAGCAAGCAGTTTGAGATCAACGCCTGCACGTGATCATCATCGTCCACCTATAAGCCCGCATAGACCTCCGGTTATGGCACAGAAAATTCTTCAACAGAGCCGTGAAGCAGAAAGTGCTCTCGCTGCTGCGCTGGTTAGTAATTTTATATCTTAATTATTTTATTACATCCTGAAATAATAATTTCGCCACAGACGTCCGAGCCGCTCGATTCTATGGATTTTGCAAAAACAATCGGTGGACGTAGAATCAATCGCTCGTTAGATAATCCGTCTGATGACAGCGAAGCGTCTAGTGTATGTTCTGAACGTTCCTATGATTCGTTTCGACGTCCGAGTGATGTAAGTAGGGCCTTACACCCTGCACTTAATCGTAGGTTAAGTATTAGTATGGAAGGGAGAATAAATGATCAGGGGAAAAATAGGAATGGTATTTTTAAAAAAAAGTGTGTAGAAAGGTTGAGTATTAGTTTTGATATGAACATTCAAAATGAAATTCTAAACACTTGTGAATCTATACATAATAGTTTTTCTAAATTGAATGAAGATATAAAGTTTTATGATTATGTTTTAAAACGTGATGAATCGATTTGCCGTTCTAATCTTTCACAAGACATGATAGAATGTGTGAATAAAATAAAATCCATCTTTAATAATAACGGTGATAGACGAGAGAATAATACTCAGAGCTATGAAACATTAATGAACTTAAATCATGTTCCTGGAAACATAGGAATTATAGCTGATGATTTGAATAAAAATGTACTTGTTCAGCAAAACAGTTTAACACTTAATAGCACTGACCCGATACAGAAAGATATTAACCGTGTGGAAAGTCGGAGAAGTGATGAATCGGTAAGTGAAAAGTTAGTATCGGGTTAGAAAATTGTGTTTTTCTAGGTGGTTGGCAAGTAGTGACGTATTTGTAATGTTGGTTGTATCAGACATTTCTCAATATGTGTAATTATAATTGTAGATTTAAATGGTATTGGAATTTTTAATGAGTTATGTACCTTTTTATTTTATTTTTTAACAAAGAAACCATTGTCTCATTCCATTATTTTTCACTGCGTTGAAGATGATAGTATGGCTATTGAAAAGGTCCTTTTGTGATAAAATGTACAAAAAGTAATTGAAAGTTTTACAAAATCTTGTAGAACATGGGAATAGTGAGTTCTTTATTAAAAAGTGAATTGGCTATAATGCCAAATTAATTGTTATTGTATATTTGGTCAGATGGTTTATGTGTGTATGTCTAAATACAATATATATATACATATACATTGTATTTATTAGTTAAAGTAGATCACTTATAGTATTATACAAATGCTCTAATGAATTAAATATTAAAATTATTAATTTTATTTCAAAAATAATGAACAATGAATTATAATCTATTCAAATCTATTCAATAATTATATCTATTCAAATCATGTTGTTTTACATTATTGTATATTGGTTTGAGGGTATATGCATGTTATGTATGTATTTTAAAATAATTGTAAACGTAGTTGTTTAAATCGACTTCAAATTGTCGTATTAATATTGTTGTTATTTCACAGTCTTATTCATTAAGTGGTTCTCATACTCGTTTATCAAGAGATCATTGGGAACATAGAGTAAGTTACTGTGTGTTATAAACTAAAAGTAGTTTTATGTATGTTGTTTGACTTTTATAGGATATCAGTGAGATAATTGAGTTGTGTGCAAGCCGAACATGGACTGAAAGAAAAGAGGGATTATTAGGATTGAATGCATATTTCAACGATGGAAATATGCTATCAAAATCTCAACTGGAGAAAGTGACTGAAATATTTTTCAAAATGTTTATGGATCCGAATACTAAAGTAGTTTCATTGTTTTTGGATACGTTGAATGAACTTATTTTAACTCATAAGAACGATTTACACGACTGGCTCTACATGTTACTTCAACGAATTTTTGTCAAACTAGGAGGAGAAATACTCGGATCTATATATAAAAAGATCGAAAAGACGCTCGAAGTGATCCGTGATAGTTTTCCGGTCGATTTACAAATGCACAGCGTATTTAGATATCTGATCGACGTGACGCAAAGGCCGAATGCGAAAGTCAAAAGAACCATACTCGTATACATTATCCATCTTACGGAAATGACGGATTCTTTCGTATCGGACGATAAGGAGCTCGTCGCTCATGCGGTCGAGAAAATTATCTCGTTCACGGAAGACAAAAAATCACCGGCCGACATTCAAACTGTCGCGCATAATTGCTTGATTTCATTATTGAATTGTAACACGCCGC
Source organism: Neoneuromus ignobilis (assembly GCA_029203775.1). NCBI lineage: Eukaryota > Metazoa > Arthropoda > Insecta > Megaloptera > Corydalidae > Neoneuromus > Neoneuromus ignobilis. Next base: position 2,130,146 of record CP092092.1, read on the forward strand.
AACTAATGCATATTTTAAGTACGCTTCCTATAGAAAAACAAAACGTCGCATCGGAAATCATACGCAGTTTGAATTTACGTAAATCCAGTGTCAATAGTTCACCGACGAAGTCTCCGCTCGGACCGGAGGGATTTACCTGCGAAGACATTCACAGGAGTTTAAGGCATACGACAGCTGAAATTCAAAATTACAGTTTTGAAGCTCCTGGTAAGTGAACGGTTTTAAATTTTGTCATGTTTTTAAATATTAAAGAGATTTCAGTTATAAACTGTTTTCGTCTGTTTATGTTATTTACAAGGGAATTAGCTTACACTGGATTTAATGCTCTTTTCATTTTGAATAATATATTCATTTCTGTGTCGCTTAATTTCATGCATGGGTTTAATATTATATGAAATTGAAAAATATTTTTGCATTGTTATTAATCCAGACATAATAAAAATAATTAAAAGCATAACATTTAAATCATTTATAATGAAATTGAGTAATAAACTCATATTATTGTGTATAAATTAGTTAAATACAGAGTTTATATTTTATATAATTTATTAACAGACTAAGTCTGCCAATTTATGTCTTGTACATTCAATATGTTTTTAGAAATTTTCAACAATGCATAAAATGATAATTTGTAGCATATTAATTTAAATTTTAATTTAAGAACAATAATACAGCTTTCAATATTTTCCTTTCATTGCTGTTTTCATTACATATGTTTTCTTATATTTGGAGCAATTAATTCAGTGATGTTATTACAATTAAAAAAAAAGAATTATTATGCATTGTTTTAAATTCTTTTGTAATAATTTTTATTACAGAATATATTATAAAAATGAAAATCTTATATACAGAATTGTAGACATTTTCATTTCGTAATCAGTAAGCAGTTTGTTTTCTTAATAGGTGTTAAACGCAGTTAAAGTATTAAAAGCTAATAAAATTAATGCCAAGTATTTGAAAAAAAAATAATCAAAGTTTATAGTATTGTAGTAACTAAAACAGTTATATTTCTTCTGCACTGATACTGATAAAATTTACACAAACATTTAAGTGTCTTATATAACAATTCTTATACTTATGAAGAACATGGGCTGTTGTGGTTTTATTACGAGCTTTGCTATTTTGTGTTTTTAATTAAAAAATGTTTGAACTAATACATATAACGTGCCTGTACTAGATACTAAAGAATAAAGTATTTTGTTTAAAATTTTATTATCGTAAATCTTGCAGAGCTTATAATGTAGAATGACTGCTTTGCCTTCTTAACGTTGCTGTGTCTCTAATTAACTTTTTATTAATGATTAATTGTTGTTATATTTTAAAAATGTTGCAGAAAAATGTAGATGTTTTAATAGAAGAGTTTTGACTGATATTGTAGTTTTCATAAACTTCATAAAACGAATAAAGCAAATCGATAAAATCTTTTACCATAATTAGATTGGTATTTAAGAATAAAAATTGGCAAGATATATATATATATATATATATATATATATATATATATATATATATATATATATATATATATATATATATATATAAATATATATATATGAGATACATTGTGTGTAAATTGTAGTTATTAACTATATTTTTGTTCAAATTGTAATAATATGAAATTCGAAATTGAATTAACTAAAAAATGCACTTTTATAGGACAATGAATTCAATGAAAATGAAAGAATAAATTAATTGAAAAATTTAATATATTCAATTTAATGCTATTTTTTTAATTTATCGTTTTACGGTTAGTGAGTTTTGCATTTTTTGTTGTTTTAAATGTGTGCAAATAATAAAGATACACACAAACACACACATTCACACACACACACACTCATTTTTATGTATATGTGTATTTATTTGAACGATGTATGTTCTATGTGTATTAGTATATTTTTTATATATATGTTTAATATATTGCATGTTTATATGTGTTGTTTATTTTTTGACATACAAGTTGAAATAACTATTATAAACAAATTATTCGGAATTTCTTTTTTTCTTTTTATGAATATAACAGTAAATACGTCTTTACTTATAGCAGTGATTCCGGTGACAGATTTATGTAAGAAAGATAACTTTATTTTTGTCGTTTCCCCTTTCAATTTGAACTTTATTATGTTCACTGAAGAATGTAATTAATTAAATAATCTTACATCGTGATTACAATATATTGGACCATTTCAACATGAATGAACTGGATTCGTTCATATGAAACTGAATTTGCTACAATATTAAAATAAATATCGGTTCATTATTAAATTTATTTATGTCGATTGTCCTGTTATATGGTTTTATTGTAATTTTGAATATTCAAATTTGAACAGTCAAAGTGAATAGTAGTAATCTTTTCTGCTTATCAAATTGACTAATGAATTTGTTTTTTTAAAATGTATATTTTTTAAGACTAAAATTAATGATTTTTTTAGCAATATTCCAGCAATTAATAATAATTATTTTTTTTAATATTTTTAAATTTTTCCTTTTGTCTCTGGTTGGTTTAAAAAAAATTAACAACTGACCAATAAGCATGATATATATATATATATATATATATATATATAATTCTTGAAACTATTTGCCCTTTTAAATTATACTTTATTTTAATGTTTAGGAAATGTTTTCCCTGTATATACCAAAAATGTTCTTCTATTATCAGTACTTATTATTTTATAATTTTTAGTTGTATTACCTGTTTTTTATTATTGTTTGTAGCATTACTTCTGTTAATCCCTTATTATCATTTGATGATCCGTATTTATTAACAGTTACCTACATTTGGATTTTTTTGAAAAATTATTAACACTTTTAGCCATTTAATTTTAAAATAATTTATCATTATACGTGGACTTTAATTTTTTGAGCTATGTAATGAACTCTAAGATACGAGTATGTTTTTATTTTCGACCTATAAGCAAATTTCAATTTTGAATTTTGTTGTGCATTTGACGAGTTTATCCATATGTTTGTTATTGTTGACTTATATTTTGTATTTTTCTATATACAAAAATATATTCATATATAAATGTGTATATATTGTTTCACATATATATTTTTGGTTTTAAACGTTTTTTTTATTTTTTTTAAAAAAAGGCTAATGCAATATATAAAATAGTAAATGGATTACATATTACACACAAACATTCATTTCACAAACAATAAATTGAAAAAGTTGATGATTTTCCACCCGCTATTTTTATGTTCTTGTTTTGAACGTAAAGTTCCACAAAAATGTTTTTGAAATATAATTTGTTGATATTTCTGTATGATTTACTGACAGATTTTAATTGTTCGTATATTTATATGTATATGTTAATTGACTTTTATTATGCAATCTGAATGTAAACCAAAACTACGATTCGAGAACATTAATGAATTTGACTCATTAAAGCATTGCATACAGATTGCAGTCATGAAATATTATTGTTTCTTTGTAAAATGTATTTGAAATATTGTATTTTCAATACGGATTTTTTATTGTAAAGAAAAAATATTCAGTTATTTTACAGGTACTGTTTCGATTTCACTTGTGCAATATTTCTTTAAAGGTTCTGTAAAAGATGTTTTGGAATGTAAATCTTCTAATAAAAACTTTGTGTTTAGAAATTGATTGTCGAACAATAAATTGATTAATAATTTAGTACTAACGAAAAAAGGCATTTCTCTTATTCCATATTTCCGTTTTCATTTTGTTTCTGTTCTTTACAAATATTTTCCACTGATACGAAGTTTCTTTTCTGGTTTTGGAATCTTTTTGAACAGATCATGCTTTGTATATACTCGATACTGAATTTTAGAATTTATTAATAACTGTTACTTCTGAACATTGGATGACCTGTACTGGCTTGGTTCTTGGTTGTTCGGTGGTTATTGGTTTCTTCTATACTTGAGCAGGACCTGGTAGTCCGACGACAAAATTGGAACGAGACAGCACATCACAAGACTCAGGAATATCACAAATGTCCGTAGGAGGAGGGTCAAGAAACAACGGCGGTGCCACAGTTATCGGTCCCGCTTCTCCGATTGCGGATGATTTAATTGGAATTGAAAGTAGGTTTATGGCGATGAAAATAAATTCGCCGAGTTCTGCGAGGCCGGGAAGGCATTTAGAGGACGACGGAGGTCCAGTAAGTCTTCCAGCGAATGCAAGATTTGGTAATGGAGACTCGATTACATCGAATGGAAACGAATTAGGTGAGGCATGGAATTTTAGAAGTTGGAGAGAAATACGAATGTCGATTGTTTTTTTTTTTTTTAATTTTTGATATTAATTTTGTTCGGTTATTTTTTTCCTCTCTGTGAAGAATTGTGGATGTTGATGTTTTATATTTATTCTGAAATAGAACGTGATTTTTTCCATGTCCATAATTTATTACCTTTTTTTTAACATGTTAATTAATCGGTGTGTAACTGTAAACTATTTTTTATAGTATTACTTTTTTTTATTTTAACACATTGTTTGCGGGAAACGACTAAACACGCTTTTCGCATACGTTATCACTAGAGCGCGGGAGCCGACAAAATACGGTTTTTACAAATTAGCGGTATGGTGTGGAGAACGTGTAAACACGGGTATTTATTTGGCGAAGTAAAAATTATGCATCTTCTATTTTTAATTATATTTTTGCGAGCATATTTGAAAAAATCGCCCGCTTTTCGGCGTGGATTGGCGAAAAACGCCCGCAATGTGTTAATATAATTTTGAAAACTGTCGATATTTTAAGTTTTTTTGTACAATTTATAGTTTGTCCGCTTATGCTTATTTTGTTCCTAGATTTGTAATTGTTTTTATCCTTTTAGATTTGTCAGAATTAGAAATTGTTAAAAGAGTCACTGAATTCGATTCTGTCAGTATTAGTCGTGCAGAGAAAAAAAATTTATTATCCAAATTAGCAGCGGTAATAAAAAGTGGGAGAACTACTTCATCGATTGAAAACTTTAAAATATTACTTAGAATATTACTAAATCATTTGGAAAGTGATGATGAAAGCATACAAAAAGAAGTGTTAATTGTTCTTACAGAGATATTTAGAAGTGATTCTATGAAGGATTGTGTTATTAAGTTTTTAGAATTGCTAACTTTGAAAATATTAAATGTTCACCTTTCTCCAAATAAAGATGTGAGTCGAATAGTAATTTAAATTGTACTTTTTTTTTTGAAAAAAAAAAATCGGCCGTTTCTAGGTCGTGCGTTTAGCAGAAAGAACAGCAGCATCAATGACAAAATGCCCTTTAGATGGTATTATGCACGTTTTGAATCCAGTAATAGTAACTGAAGTTTCAGAAAAAATAGAAGGCGCGATAAAAATGTTAACAAGAATGATAGAAGTCAACGGTGCAGCACAGCTAAATGCTGAACTTTTACAGCGGATAGTTCCTCAACTTATTGTCGTAAGTAAAATAGTACCTGTTAATATATGGTGTTTAATTGTTGTCAGATCTTATGAAATAAGGAATAGTATATTGAAATTGTGTTCGTAACACTTCTTATTCTTTGCTGAATCAGGCATATGACCATTCTGAAAGTACAGTACGAAAGTCCGCAGTGTTTTGTATGGTCGCTATTCACAGTGCAGTCGGTGAAGAAGCGCTAAAGCCCCATTTGAGCAAGTTGACCGGAAGTAAACTCAAGCTCTTACATCTGTATATTCAGCGTGCACAACAAAAAGCATCGAGCGTACCAGCTAGTCCAAAAAATTCATCTTCTGTTTCTACAGTTCCGCCGCCACCTTCTTAGTCGATGAGATACGTGTTTGGTTTTGAGCCATACACATCACGTTTGTTTATGTTGATATTGTTTTTAATTATAAATTAATAATTGTTCATGTTTGCTTCATATTCAATTAATTATTTAAATGTTGCTGAATGAAAGAGTAAGTTAAAAACAGTTGTTGTACTGAGAGTTATGTAAGGATTTTATGATGTTTAAAGTAAGTTTCTTTTTTATAACTATTGAACCTCTGCTTGTTTAGTATTTTTAGAGACAAAAATAAATTATACGATCAAATGATGAATTAAAACAAATAAATTATATGGTTGAAAAATCATCAATTTTAATATTACAAGTTGACCTGTGTCACTACAAAAAAAATGTGCTAAATTTGCCAAAAGTAGCTCTTGTTTTATATACGTATGTATAATATTAAGATGAATGAGTGATGTCCTCGAGTCATAGACATTTATGTGAGAATTATTTTTTATCAAAGACTTGTCCGAGGTACAATGTAGCTTGTCGAACACAGCATTTCTTGTGGTTGTGCACGTTGCAAATTAAATTCGTAGCTTATTTAATTATAGAAGATTTGTATCATAACTAGTATTACCTGTACACCTGAAATGTGATTGGATGTTTGGACCTGTTAATTTTATAGAAAAAATAATTGTACCATATAAATTTTTACTATCTGGGCTACGTTGATGTAGTCGGAAATATAAGACATAATAAATGATCTGAACGAAATGATTTTTTTCTAGGTTTTCATATGAACATTAAAAATAGAAATATCTTACTAGTCATGCATAGTAATAACATGTATTAATGACAGAGAATATTTTATGATAATAACTGACAATTCAGGAAATTTATACTGGATTTTTCATGTTCAAACTTGTACAATATGTGTGTGTATATATGTATATATATATATATATATATATATATATATATATATATATATATATATATATATATATATATATTAATGAAATTACTTTAACAGTTCAGAGGTAGAGTGTGGAGGACTAGACAAATGTTAGTTTTTTTTTTTTTTTTTTTTTGTTCAATATGAAAAACATGATTTATTTTGTTTCTAAGAATGATTACAGCTAATACTTTTATACCAATATAATTTATTTAGTGATTTATATATGTTTTGAAATTTTACAGAAATTGCCTTTTGTATGAAATATACATTGGTTATTTATGATTTTAGAGCCTGTAATTTGAATAATTAGTTCAATGAATATACGATTATTCTGCAGAGATTAATAGTTTGGCTTCAATTGAAGTAAATGAAAAATGAATTATAATTAAAAAAATTTCAACTTACATTTTTTCCATTGTTATTACTAAGCTGATGTTGTTCCAATACAATTTTCAATATATGTTAGTTAAAGAATTTTACATGAACAGCAAATACATTTATTTGAATTTTCCTAGAACATTACTACAAATATCAGTGTTATTAACCTTTAGTAGATCAAGGATATAAAAACAAAATGAGTTAAATTTCAGATAGTTATGATGAAAAAAATGTTCAATCAAGTTTATAAGGTGTAATTTGCACCTATCTATGAAATATTGATGTTTATTTGTGGTAAAGTTCTAATATTATCTTAAGCAATTCAATTGTTATGTTACTAGACGAACATGTTCAAAACAAATCAAAAATATGAGCAAGAAACAAATTTATTCAGTTGTTTCCGATAATGATGGCTGTTAAAATATTCACATAGAATTTTAGTATTTGCTAATGCTATGCAGCTTTTTGTTTTGGTCTAAAATGTTTTTTTTTTATTCTCAAAAATAAATTTGAAATTTTACTCAATCTCTTTATAATTATTGTAACCAATAGTATTGGATTCTCAATAGAAATAAATTTTTAATTGTATGAAGAAGGGAATAGTTACATTTATTTTATTGATTGAATTATATATACAAACGTATATACGTGTACATACATATATGTATTTGTATATTTCTGTATACGTGTATGTATAAAAAAAAAAACCATAGTCTTATACATATAAAAAATTATATATGAATATAAACCACTAACAGTAATAACCAACAATATGATTATAGCATTTATTATTCAACTATTTTAATATTTTGATTTTTGTCAGTTATATTAGTCAGTTTTTACATAATTTGTGTACAAAATGTATGTATAAATATAAGTTTTAAAAAAATCAAATGTGAATACACACACACACAACATACATACAACATAGGCTCGCTTGAATCAATATTACATACATGCAATGTACACAAATATTTTTATGATATTACCCATCCTACATAAGAGAAATATATGTTTTAGTGTCACTTCATTTATGTTTATTTTTTTAATTTTCATATTTCATTAATTCATAAAATTGTCTATTAAAAACGCCATTTATTTATATAATTTTGTATTTTTAGCTAAACGTACCTATAATTTCATTTGTTACTACAACGTTTTGTGTATTTAATAAAATAAATTAAGTTTATTATTAAATCATATTCAACATTTTTCTCATATCTGCAGATGTATTTTTTTTGTATTAAAAGACTGTGTAAAGAGAAGGTTTTATGGCAAACAGAATTTAATACATAGTGATAAGTCTATAGGTAAGTATAAAATAATTTATTGGTTTGATTATTTTTATACAATTATGGTCGAATATCATTGTATATATATTTTAAATATTTACAAGAAGTTTGACAGTATAAAATGTGAAAGTGATTGTTTCTATTACTTATTCACATGAAAAAATCAAACTTATATGATAATTAAATGATGTTCAGTTAATTAAAATATGTTTGCTAGAATAATAATTTTCTTTATTACATAAGTTTCTGTTTATGAAGTTTGTAATTTTTTATGCTCTACAGTTTAATATTGTACAGCATTGTTGTTTTTACCAAGACATTTGTCTTCCACATCGCGATCTTCTTTAAATTTTTTATGCCATTCTTAAACATACGATTTGTTTATCACAGCATCTCCATAAACATTCGTTAACATTTCTATTGTCTCATTGACATTTTTTCCCAATTTGATACAAAATTTGACATTCATTCGCTGCTCCAAAAATTGTTCACTTATTTTTTCAGAGCACAAATTGGATACTTTGTATCGAACTACCTGTTTCTCAAGAATCGATTCAAAGATTCCATACTCAAAGCAATTGAAACAAGTACAAACTTATTTAAATAGGTCTATATCACGTCAGAACGTTCAGGTGGTGTTCTGACATGAAGCCATTAGGGCAGTCCGGGAAGTGCATTATTTCTTATACACAAAAATCATTACAATGCCATGAAAAGCTTTCTTCTAGAAATGTACTTTATTGTTTAAAAAAATCAAGTACATAATAATTATAATTCTAAATTAATTGAGCCTATTAAACAAAAATCGATTGTATATAATGGTATATTTCCAGGTCGGAGTAATTATTATTATAAATGATATAAGCATCAGTCAAATGTGTTTATGTGATGCAAACTACGACGTAAGTCATGTTTGGTTATTTTACAGGTTCACATGTGGGTTTGACGTGACATCGGTTTGAATTTTATTTGTTGTTGATGTTTGTTGCGGAGATATTTCAGTTCTTGAATCAATTTCGATATGTCTGAAGTAGATCGATCATCCTATACAAATGTGATTCTTTAAAAAAATATGTTTTTGTTATCTCTAACCATTAGTTAGTTTATTGTTTGTATGCGTTACTCGGATATAATTTTTTTAGAAATCACGGCTGTTAGAAGAGGAATATAATTCGCTGAAAGCTATGCAGACATCGTTGCTTAGTATTTCTGGTATATTGGATCATCTTAAAAACGATATTGTAGTGATGAAAAAAAATGTAGTCACGGTTGAAGGTTGGTTTCAGATTAGTTTCGTAATTGTCGTTAATGAGGAATAAAGTACTACGATCGTTCTTTTTGCAGATAGTTCTCAAGCCATGCTGAAAATTTTGAACAGTGTAGTGCTCGAATTTAAAAATACCAGTAAATAATAATAATCGTTGTATTTTCGTATACGTATTGTATGTTGTTACGAATAAATAAAAGTACTTCTTTCGTAGACTTGCATCTTTTCTTGATACATACAGTCAAAATATATTATGCAGTTCTGTGTTCATAGGTGGAGCATGCGCTCTACGCCGATCTCAAAATAAAACAACGCGTTGACGCCATGTTGACAGTGATAATACATAGAAATAGTATTATATAGTTTTGTTAAGAAAATTACGAGTGTTTTGGTTTGATAAGTAGTTATTTATATCAATTTTAAGGTAAATATATATTTTTCACAACTATTCGTTCGTTATTATTTTAGTATTTTTAGGTTTTCGTTTAAATTTGTATACAAGCTTTGCGTCAGTGGATGTCAATATTTTTATCATTTCAATTAAGTGGATGCGATAAACTGTGCGTTATTAGTTTTCCTTGCGATCAACGCGAAACGTTGTGTTTGTGGTCGATTCGCGCCTTTACACACTTTTCTATACATTTTCCGTAAATATTTGTAAGCAACGCGGGAATATTTAGGACAGGTCTTGTGCCGTACTCGATTCTCGACGGTGCGTTCGGGTCGCATAAAGACCAATCTCGTATGAACGTTCAATAATACAGAAATTATTTTTGAGCCCAATTAGTAGACACAATTAATGATTTTTTTAAAATCTATTCAAGAAATAAAGGTTTGTCCGTGCGATATCGGACGAAGGTTCGATTGTTATAACAGACCTGTAAATACGTGCAGTTTGTTACAAATTATTGATTTGTTTATACGGCGATTTTAATCTCAATGTTAATATTATTTTACTCTGTTCGCCTTTGCACAAAGTGCGATTTATTTTCAAATATATGCCTCTATGAATACAATATTCCTTTCTACTAGATAACTGCGTTCAAATTGTGCAGAGAAAGAATCGTCGTATTCCTCGTTATTCTGCTGGAATTTATTTAATGTTTAATTATATATATATATATATATATATATATATAAATATATATGTAAATATATATATATATATATATAAATATATATGTACATATATACATACACATTGACATACATTGATTTATGTAAGAAGGCACACAGAGATCCATTTTATTGTAAAATTGTTTTTCATTTGTATTTTATCCACTTATGATATTTTTTGTACATTACTACAATTTATAATAAATCTGTACGAATTGCAGTTTTCATTTATTTAGTATTTTATTTCGTTTTATCTACGAACAAAATTCATTTATCAATTGTAATACTTTTCGTTTAAATAAATGTTTTATTTATTTATCTTCAGTTTCGTAAATTTTCTTAAAAATATATTTTTTAGATTAAATCTAGTGTTTTACTTACGCGCGCGACTTTGAGAAAGTTCTAGATTTTACCATTTTTTTTCTATTGAACGAATATAACCATAATGTCGTATAGTAGTAAATATATTAATTAATAGTAAACGAATTTTTATTCGGTCAATAGATAATTCAAACTGAAAGTTTTTGTTTACGATGAACGGACAAGTTGATTTAAAATAAACAAAACAATGCCCGTGTAACTTTGATGTATGTGCTTTTTTCTGTTTTCTCGTTTTTTTTTTTAGTAATTCGACATATAGTACTTCCAATTTAATGGAATTAATTGAATAATAAGAATACTTGTACCACTAAATTTATTTTATAGAAAAAATAAAATGAAATAAAACATGAAAATGTTTCTGTTGTTTGAAATTATATATATATATATATATATATATATATATATATATATATCTATATATATATATATATATACTAGGGTCGTTTTATAAGTGTGGTAAAAAAGAAAGAAAATCTAAACTGATATATTTAATTGATTTAATAATTAATTATATTAAACAATAAATAAATTTACCATACTTTTAAAACAACCCTCGTATGTATATATATACATATATATATATATATATATATATATATATATATATATCAAAAAAGTATATAATAGACAAAAAAGTCGCTTTCGAATACATTTTCGCGCTATAGAATGTTCATGTCTATCGATTGAAAATGTTCTGGGCAAAAGAAAATCAATAAATAACTGAAGTCCAGTTATTTAGTTATGTCGAAAAATTTAGTTCAGAGCGTTTGTTTGAGTTCAATAATTCGTATTTAAATATAATCATTATATTTGAGATACGAATAAACGTATTGTCGCTTTAAAGAATACCGATAAAAATAAATGACAAAAACTCATTTTATTTTTATAGTAAACCGTGCGTTATACTACAGAAATTTACAGATTTCCGTAGTGTTCTCTTAATAAGTTTGAATTCGGCGAAATTTAAACTTTTATTGAATCTGTACACATAAATATTTTTTTAATGTTAATAGTTGGAACACTTTTAGATTCGTTACGCCCTTTTATCACGAAAATAGAGTTTCGTTTTAAAGAATTATTAATATAGGCATAAATTATCGATTTAATTTTTTAGTCGCTATTTCTTGCATTTTCTTGACAAATAAAATAGAAAAGCTATTCACTAATTTTAATTATTTACTTCAAATATATTTATGTACTAGGAAAATAATCGATAGACTTTTTAATTTATGTGTAAATAGTGCAGTAATATAATTTATAATAAAAAAATTACACGGATGAAACTAGAATGTTATGTTATAATAGTTTAAGAAAAAAAATATAATTTGAAATACAATAAATATATAAAATACAAATTATTTTAATAGAGGAAAATCGAAATTAATTACAAATGTTTTACCCTAATCGATATGTATTTTTATTTTCTTTCACAAACTTTTTTTTAAAAAATATAAAAATATACAATAATACGTAATTCACACGTATTTTGGAGGCTCGCCATGTCGATACAATCTTCGTTCTAAAATAATTACGTCGAGAAAAATTGTAATGGTTACATCGAAAATACTTTTTCGAAAGCACAGAGATTGTCTGCGAGCTTTCATTGAATTAAATGTTTGAGATGTTTTTTTTTTAAATTTTTTAAAATAAATTCCGATAGAAAAAATTATATTTTATGAAAATGGCTCGGGTTACAGTTTCATAGTAACACAATTTCATTACACGTAGATTTATTTCATTGAACGCGAGATTGGATTTAAAATGCCCGCCATTTATCTTGGCAGTAGACCAAATAAAACATTTTGCCTGCTTTGATCATTTTTTGTTTATTATTATGCACGGATTATTGTTTATTAAACATAAATATCAATTTCTTTTTTACGATATATGATTAAACTCAAAAGTGGAATAATGTCGATTTTAATTTTTATATCACAAGAAAACATTTACATTTTATAATGTTTATTCGTCGAAAAAAATTATCAAACGTTATTATTATTGATGTCTGTCAAAAATGATATTGTTGATAAATTATATATACACACATACATATATTATTTTTATCACATTAATTATTGTAAAAGGATAAGACAATACTTTATTATCTTTAATTATGCTTTACAGACCACATACATACATACACACACATATTTATGTTTATATGTGGGTGAGAGAAGTGCATTTTATTTCCGGTTGAAAAGACAGGGCAGGTGGGGTTCTTTAGTCGACAGTAAACCCTGAATAAAAAATATTCATCAATTTGTTTAGCCAGGATGGTGAATATGACCAAGTAATTTTTTCAAAGATGAGATTATTGGTCCATACTTCAACCCTTAATCTGGAGAACCAGGCTATCTTTCTTTGGTTAGGATGTTATCACTGTCCTGTCTGGCAGTGGGTGCGTTATTTTAAGCATAAAACTTCAGCCATTTGTCTACATAAATCCCATCACTACCTACCCTGATTATAGGATTTTAAGGGGGTATTCTAGTCTAGAATTTCGAAAAAATCGATTTTTTTTGCATATTTTCAAAATTTAGACCTTTAAGAATTTGTCCTTAAGAGGATTTTTCGAAATTCGAATTATTTTCGGAGTTATAGCTATTTTTATAACGCGCCAACCAATCCGGTCTGGTCGGAACGAATCAACTTTAAACGCGTTTTTCTCGAAACTACTTTTTTCGACACGGTTGACGTAATATCTCAAGTTCTAATGGACCGATTTACTTGAAATTTGGTACAGAGCTTCTCAATATAACAGTGATTGCCCCCGCCTAGGATTTTTTGAAAATTTTGTTTTTTACTATTTTTAAAAAATTCCGAAAGTTGAAAAAAATAGGGCAAAAAAATGACTGTTTTTTCACACTATCGCCATTTTGCGAAATTTTTTTTTTAAATTTTTCTAGGCGGGGATACTACTACAACCTTCTTTTTCAATAATTTCAAAAAAAAAATTGTTTCAAATGACCGGAAGGGTTGGAACCACGTCAACCAGGAGACACCTTTTTTCGAGCCCCCACTTTGCCAATCTGTACCTTTTTCAATTTTGAATTTTTTGTTTTTAATAATACTTTTTTATACTCTTAAAATGTCAATAAATGACTGATAAAAAATGGATAGTAAAAATATTTGTTGTTTTTTTTTATAGCGCCCGAAAAAACACCTAAAATTCGTGCGTCTAGACTAAAATACCCCCTTAATAGAATAATTATGTTTACGTGTGTTTTTTAAAAAATTGAAGTAGGTTCTTCGAACCTGTGGATATCATCAGCCATTTCTGATGTTTATTACTGATGTGTATTTTGTCAACGATGCTATTTTTTTGGAACGCATACACATAATTTCTTTTATTCAAAATCTGAAATCGTTAGATTTTTTGAAAATAGTAAAAGTTGTGAAATTTTGAAAAAGTATAATACATACATATATACTCGTGTGTGCATTCTGACCGTGTTTATGGATCACACCTTTAATATCTACGTATTTTTTTTTTGGGTAAAAAAAGATTAATTTGTATTTGTTACAAACGAATGTTTTTATCTAAAATAATAAAAGAAAACAAACATACGTCAGATACAAACGCACAACGCATATATATATATATATATATATATATATATATATATATATAAATATTTTTGCGATAAGAATGTTCATTTACTGTACTTTTGGATTATTTAATTTAAAAATGTTGTGTAAGGTCGCTAAATTTTTTCCACGACAGCTATCAGTTGTGTATCTCATACACCTGTACTTGAATATATAAATAAAACGTAACATTATTGTACTAGTTATGCGAGTGATAATACATAATAGCACGAGTTGTTTTTTTTTATTTATTGTTATTACTAAGCATAGAATTATTATAATTGACGTTATGTTTGTGGAAAATTCTAGTCAAGGCCGCGAGTAGTCAGAATGTCGTACGAGAAATTCTCTTAGATGAGGTCTTTGAGGGAAATGATTTTTGTCGTATAGAAATTCGATTCAGAATTTGTATTTGCTTTAATTTTCATCACCGTTGGATTTTGTGTTTCGATATTTTTTTTTGAAGATTTTATCGTTTGATCGTATATAGCATTGATATTGTAAATCGGAAATAAGAATATTGAGGAATTCGTGTTTTTTATATTCCGGTATATTTTGAAAACGTAAATTATAATATTTCAATATTTGTCTACTATAACGGTCTTATGTATAGATTTTTTTATAAGTTGGCACAGTAGTAGATGGCAATTTTATAAATATAATGCATTACTTGAAATATTTTCGATTCATTTGGATAACTTTGTAGATGGAGAAAACGTCCGTAGTCCACAATTTATTTGTACATTTCTCATTTGTACTCATTACTTGTCGAGAGCATTTTTCTGAATAAATTGATAATTCGATTGTAAATATTGATTTCATCTTTAATATTGTTCGAGTTGTAAGAAGTAATTTTTGTCAGGGTTAAACAATGTCATTAAATAGCTATGATAAGCACAAATGATTTGTGATAATACAGAGAATCATCGATAATCCTCGGATGAGTACCAAGATTGCAACCGTAGATAAAGTAATATAAATAATTAACACAGATAAATTATCGTCCCAACACCGTAAGATATTATAAATGTGTTTAATAATTACTTACTTTATTATCCTACAATGTTCTAACGACGATGACATGCCCGTCGAAATACCCACATTTTTCTAAACAAATAAAGTGAACAATAAACAATTATTTTAATAAGTCAGTAAGCATATCTGTGCGTACGTCAGACTGAAGCATTATTTATTTATGAACGAACATGGTGTTCAGTCGTTCTTTATAGAATGCAGAATGTACAATGGTTTTGTTTTATTTAGATAAGTCTTATTGTGATATGAAAAGTGAAGCTACATTTCTATGATTGAATTGTTCATCGATTTATTTATTTGACCGTTGTTTATTTAGATACAAAATATAGCTAATGAAATGCTTATCTAATGTTTGTAAAAAAATATTTATTTTTCATGTAAGATAATCTTTCACGTGCATTCGTTTTCAGCTCTTTCGTTCTTGTTCGAATGTTATTTATAGTCTTTTAAATTTACTTCAACTGTAATTGAATGCTATTTGTGAAATTTTCAAATTATCAGCTATATTTCTAAAAATATTCGAATTTTTTTCTTTCTTTTTTTTCTATATAAAAAAACCATATCATTTCAACACGTTGATATGTCTTGGTTTTATCATATTTTTTTGTATATAGACAGACGTGCGTGTGTACAAATATTTTTCGAGAAAAAAATATTTATATTTTTGTTTTAAATTTGCGGTGTTTCCGTCATGACATTGCACTTGAAGTGATATTTTTTTATCTATATTTTTTCAAATGTAAATATTTATTAATCTCATCATTTAATCTTTTTATGAACCACCGAATTGTTGTGTTCTTATGTGTCAGTTGTTACGTATTTTATGTACAACAGTTCGGTTGTTGCTTGTTTTCTGTTGTTTTGCATGCGAGTGTTTATTTTTTTTACGATCGTATTTTGAAACTCTGTGCCTATATAAATATTATATTTTCCTAGCTGTGAATAAGAGTAGTAGAGTAGAGCTTTCGGACTTTAAAGAATCCGTTACTATTGACGTATCGTACGATTCGTTTTATATGTAGTGTAGCGACTAAAAAACTATTGTACTCAAGTTTTTTTTCTCGAGACCGTTTCGTACATCGATGTGTTTTTTTATTTGCAGATTATTGTTTTCTTCAGCTAGTCTTCATCATTCCGTTTATGAAAACTCTTTATTTTATTATGTTTCGTTTTATCGACGTTGTTCGTTATTGAGTTTACGATCTTAATATTGAGTTTGGACCGACCGTTCGAAAACCATGTGGCTACGTAGCAATAAACGTGATTTGCGTTTACGTAAATTTTCTTCCATCACCGTGAACACGAACGGAAAGTTGAAATCGACGCAACATACACGCACGACGGGCGGCGTCGCCAGGAAAAAGCCGTTCGGACAACGTCGCTTTCCGAAAAAACTCTCGTACTCTTCGCTCACGAAAGAGATAAAGAAAGACGGCGTCATAAGTCTTCAGAAAACATTGGACATGGTGTGCGCGCTACATAACAGGAAGATTTCGAAGAAGTTTCCGGACTACAGGGAAAAAGAGAATTGTTACCAAGTCGTACCCGACGTCATCTACAACCCGGATTCGTTGTACTCCGATAATACGGGAGCGTCGTCTCCCGAACACGTGTCTGAACCGGAACAGTGCGCCTCGAGTTCCGATTCCGAGACGGAGATCAACGTGATCGACAACGTCGAGCCGAAGAAGATTTCCAAACTGTCGAGCGTCGACGTCGAGTCGATGGCCGGCGACGAGATGAAATGCAACGGCTTCGAGGTGAACAACATCGACCTGGTGTCGACGAAAATGACCGATTCCGGCGGATTGAACTTGAACGTGCGCAACGTCCGACAGTACGCGCAAGAGATCAACCTGACCGCGATGGAGACGCTCGAGATCGAGTACGGGCCGAGCGAAGACCGTCCGTACGTCTCGCCGAAACGGTACGACGAGTCGGACGTGTACGTCTCGACGTACAAGACAGAGAGTCACGAGAAGTTGAACGGCCGTTACGAGATACGAACGAGCGAGTACCACCATCAGGCTTGCAACGGTTACGTGAGCGATCAGGAGAAGTTGTACAAGTCCGACTTGCACGTCCCGAATCACATAGACGTGCAGAACATCCACGTGCAAAATACCAACTACTCGTCGTCCGGCCTCGTTGATAATTTCGGGCAGTTGAAGTCGCACGAAAGTTATCAGGACATAAATCTCGATCTGAACGATCTGCACGGCGCGGCCGATCTGAGTTGTTTTCTCGACGAGGAGATGAAGAACTCTTCTACGGAGTTGTTGAATCTGAACTATGACTATGGGATGTTGTGCGGTAATGCGAATAGTAGTGATAATTCTATTATAACGAGTGCTATTGTTAATGGTTCTAATATAAACAGTAATTGTAATGAAGTGCAAAAGGTCGAGGAGAAAGTTGAACAGGCGACCGATTGTTGGGACACTTTTGATCCGTACTTTTTTATTAAACATTTGCCACCGTTGACATTCGAAATGAGATCGAAGTGTCCCGCTTTACCGTTGAAAACGCGATCCAGTCCTGAATTTAGTTTGGTAAGTAGCGATTTTTTTCCAAAAGTACATTATTTATTAGGTTGTTGCATATGCAACGGTGCGTTTTTCTCTACTAAAAAAAAAAAATGATCCACTGTTGGTGAGAAGTCTCTCCTCGTAGTGAGTGAGTATGGTGGACGAGGAGGAGAGTTTCATACCGTATCTCTCCCACATTTGTCGTTCTCATGTCTGTTGACCGACCAATACAGGTTGCTCAATGCATCATAATTGCCGATGCATTTCTTCACCACACCTCTAAATTTGTATATTCATATGCAAAAACCTAATATATACATATATGTATGAGTTGTTTGTGTGAATGAAAAGTGTCTTGTCAATGAAAGGCAGTTGTGTACTTTATGACGACTATTGTTACTGTATAATAATGACTCTTGTTTTCAAATCGATAGAGGAGAATACATTTACAAAGTATACGAACGAAATGCACGTGTTTCCTTTTAGGTGCTAGATCTGGATGAAACGTTGGTACACTGCAGTTTACAAGAGTTGCCGGACGCAAGTTTCAATTTCCCAGTACTTTTCCAGGATTGCTCCTATACAGTGTACGTCAGGACGAGGCCGTATTTCCGCGAATTTCTTGAAAAAGTTTCGCAACTGTTCGAAGTGATTCTCTTTACGGCATCTAAACGTGTTTACGCTGACAAGCTGTTGAATCTGCTCGATCCTGATCGCAAGTGGATCAAGTACCGATTGTTTCGGGAACATTGTGTGTGTGTGAATGGCAACTATATCAAAGATCTTTCAATACTCGGAAGAGATCTATCGAAAACAATAATCATCGATAATTCTCCTCAGGCGTTCGGCTATCAGGTAAGTTTCGGTTCCGTTACAGATTAAATATTTTCGATTTGAGTAGGCACTTTTTGATCGATATTATTGTGTGTGTGTGTGTTTTTTTTTTAGTTAAATAATGGAATTCCGATTGAAAGTTGGTTTGTCGATCGATCGGATTCAGAACTAATGAAATTATTACCGTTTTTAGAAGACCTCGTTCAAATGGTAAGAAATCCAAGACGTTGTTTACTTTATGTAGTATTTGTGCATTTCATTAATATTTCAATATATGTTGATATTTATTCCGTTTGATCAATGGATTTTCTTTTTTCTCGTTCGGTTGTTCCAACAGAAAGAAGATGTCCGACCGCATATCCGAGAGAAGTTCAAATTATTCAGTTTTTTGCCGCCCGATTAAGGACTGTACAAAGCATTAGTTAAAATTTTCCCATTTTTTAACGTAATTTCGTGGAAAAAGGGAGCAACTAATTTTTAATTAAACTGAAAAAGTAGTTCTACTTTATTATCAATAAGCTATTAGGGAGAAAAAGATAAGGAAAAATTTTTTATTTATGTCTTGCCAACATATATATTGACTATTATATAAATATTTTTTTTATTATTCAACGTTAATTTTTATGTAATGTTATGACAAATTTTGAATTTTATTATTTGATTTTTAAGTATTGACAAGAAAAACATATTTTGTTATATCAGTACAGTTTTTAAAACGAAAAAAGTACACGCATTTAGTGGTTATTGAAAAAATATATATACATATATATATATATTATTATTAAAAAATATATGCTATTTGACAGTATTTTATTGATTGCATAAAAAAGGTTGTTGATGACATTTATTATTGTATCTTGAGCGTTATGAACAATTTTATTATTCATATATGTATTCTTTTAATATGTAACTGACAAGATTCAATATTCAAGCATTTTTACTGTTTTGTTTCTGTGAAATAATACAATAGATAAATTATTTTACGTTTATTTTCATTAAGTGTAATGTTTATTATATATATATTAAAATCAATTTTTATTTTTTTTTTTTAAACTATTATACTTTTTGTTGAACTCGGTTTTTATTGTTCACGAGATGTTTTTTTATCTTGCTATTTTTCATCGATTTTTTGTTATAAAAATCTTTACACGTTTTTTTGAACTCTACTGAAAATCGATCTGTTCTGAACAAAAACGACCAAATTACTCTTTCAGTTACGATAGACAACGGACGTAATTTTCAGATTGATGTTTGTGTATAATTTATTATTGTTTAGAATTCTATATTTGTTTATATTGTTTATGTTATTTTTAATTTGTATTATATGTACATATATTGAATCTTGAATTTAGTCATTACATTGTTTTTGATTTGCATTTTGCTGCCATTTCGAGAAACAACACTGAAAATATGCACAATTTTATTTTTTTGCGAATGAAATTGTAAACGTTTACACACACTTACACTTATATACGTACAATCATTAAAATAAATATTATAATCTAATAGTGTTTCGAAAGTCCTGACATAGACGAAAAATAAGTCGACTAAATCATTTCATACAGAATTAATTTATTGAGACTAATATATTGTAGCGTAAATATCCTTTTTTTTTTTGAAGTGTTTTAAACTGTAAATAATATATTTGTTTATTTCATCGATTAGTCTTTTTATATAGTAATTTCCCCGTGTTACTACATTGTTACATTTGCCATAGTACGTATTTGCCTTACCACTTTAGAGCAATACAATTTTGTATATATTTTTGTTTTAGTTGAGTAATTAAAAAAGTCAAATAAAAGTATTGTGCAATGATTAGTGGTTATTAAATAGATGATTTTTAAATAGGTTTCAGTTGATTCAATGGAAAAATTTTAAAACTCTATGGAAGGACTTCTAAGAATATCAATAAATATTAAGAACATTTTAATAATAGAGTTTATATTTTATATTACATGAATATATATATATATATATATATATATATATATATATATATATATATATATATATATATATATATATATATATATATATATATATAGCATAAACTGATGTCAGTTATATATTTATGTATTAAAAAAAGATGCATATAAAAGTAATCATTAATTTGTATTAAATGAAAACGATTACATTCTACAAGCATTTTATTTATTTTATAATTTTTGGCAGCAGAAATATTTTTTTAAATAATGGTTTCTGTGGTAATTTTTCTGCAATAAAATTGATAGTAGATTGCAATAAAAATTCATTCGTTTTGTATCAGAGGTATAAAAATTTGTATAATATATTTTTCCATGTGGCAATTATCGTGTAATATTGTATAATATTCACTTTAAAATATTTGAATTTGAAAAAGTATTCGAGTCATGACTATAGAGTTTTTGTAAATTTCAATCGAAATATTTATAGTGTTAAATTTTTCAACGAAGGGTGTTAGTTTTTCGACCTAAATCGTTACGGATTACGTTCGAAAGTAGATACGGATTTAGGTACTTATGTGATACTTCGTTTAAACGGGACCGGAGCCGTCCCGTTCTTGTACTCTCGAGACGATGTTGCGTTTCTTCTTTATATAGATATATTTAATGCGAAAGAGTCGGAAACTTACGTGTCGTCGAGGTTGGATTCGAATGGAAATACAGTTTGTTAACATATGTAATTAAGGATTTATTGACATTTCTAGTGTTTTATGAATTTAGTTATGTGAAAAATATGTTAAAATAATAAAACAGATTGGTGGTTTGTTGAAGATGTACAATAAAAACTTATTTTTTCAAATACACAGTACTTTATCTGCTTTTTCCAGTTCTACTCATTAGTGTATAGATTTTTATTGCAGTCTAACAATTTTTATTGTTCTTGAAAACCTTTTGACCGGTACTATTGATTCTTATTAGAGTAATAAATTTTCAATTACCGTTGTTCATTTCGAGAGAAAAAAAAATATATTACTGCTATTCACTTTATTAATTAATCGATCACCATAAAAAGAACAATTTGTCAATTGTGTAGATCTCTTTTAATAGTTTTAAACAGGTATGAAGTCATAAACAGTTGACTTTTGTTTGTGATTCTAGGCCTGGTTATCAAGATTTGTGATATTTCAGAAACGTTGGCAAGTTGTTCATACTCATACTATGAAACAATTTATGAAACAAATTGTTTAAATGCCATTTATTAATTCTATTTACATAATGATTGATACTTTTTGAAGATTTTAAAATTTAGATCAAAATCAAATGACATATAAATAGTAGGCTAGAGATTCATGTGTCTACTTAATGTTATTGAATAAAAATTGTCGATTATGTTGAAACAGTGATTTTTTACCCACTCGATTTCTTTTTTACATTTTATATAATAGATTTTTGGTGATTATAACGAATCCAAGTTAAATGATAAATTTCTGATGTTCATTTGCAAGTGTGTTTTTTTTGTTGTCTTTGCAACAACAAATGTTTATTCTAATCACAACTTCTAATACTGAAGTTATATAAGATATTTTTAAAGGTAAGATTTGCATGCTTTTTATTTATTTTTTTTAATGTTTTTAATAATTACTACTTTACATAAAATTACATTTTATTGTTTATTTTAATAAATTAACTTTTACAACTTATTGAAAAACATATATAAATCAGAAAATTATATACAAAATGGATGAAAATAATTTGAGATTCATTAACGGTTATAAGGGTGCATCTGATTTCCAGGCTTGATGTTAGTTTTTATGGCTGATGGAGCTTTTCCACCACCTGGCATATTAGTAGGTCCTTGAGGACCACCCATTGGTGATTGTGTTGGGCCTGTTACTGGTGGCATTCCACCACGAACTCCCTGTGGAGCACCCATTAATCCTCCTGGTGGTCCTGTATTGCCAGGACCACCTGGCTGACCTGCCATTGCAACCTGAAATATATAGTGTAATAATTATACATTTTATATATATATATAGTATTGAATATAACAAAATTATTTGTGATGTATTTGCCTTAAGGCCTTTGCCCATTCCAACTGCAGCAACAAGTTGATGTGTATCAGATACACTGCTTGTTTGCTGTGATCCAGCTCTAGAACCTGCTTCTGTCTCCCATTCTTCTCTTGATTTGCTTACAATGTCCCACACATGAGATACTACTTTCTGATATGCAGTCACTTGTTTCTGAAATTTGAAAATAATTACTTTTGAATTATTTTCGACGGAATGTGTATTCGCACTTGTGCTGTTTCAAAGTTTAAAGTAGAAGCTTTATGTTCAAGCTGCAACATCCTATGTTCGGCCATCGGCTCCAGTTTGGTTCGTAGATAATCCGGCACCAAATCGTGTGCAAAAGTCGTGACACGGTTTTCGGTCAGTTGAGCCAAACTTTCGTCTCGTTCCGGCGATAACATCAAAGGTAATACGGTTAAACTACGTAGAGGCGGAGACTTATCGTGGCTCAGAACTTTCGATAGAGCTGTTAACTAAAAAAATACTTGTTTCTTTTTACATTCGTCGAATGTTAAAAAAGTGAATGATTTACATACGTGACCAGATAATAAAGCATAGTTATCTAAAAACGTCGGCCAATTTAGAGATTCATATTCGTGTTCTATCTTGTATATCATACTGGAAATTGAATTTTTTAAATCATTCACTCTTAATGTAATAGCCTCTAAAGCTGATTCCAGCTGTTTTTCTTCTCTTTGCATTTTGATCGAGGAAAGTATAAACTTATAATTGGAACATAGCCTTAATATTATTAATTTGTTTACAAACGAAAGTCAAAATTTCTTTGTAGATGTCACCTCTATTAGGGTTTTTGAAAAAAACATATATATGTATGTATATTTGTCATTATATAGTAATTGTACTATGTTACTTATTACATTGTTAGTTTTTAGATGATTGGACTAGAACATTTTGATAAAAATATATATAAAATAAAAATTCGTAAATTTTCATAAGGTATCTCTTTTGAATTTGTTCAGTGACGCAATATCCGTCTACGTCAAACTGACAAGTGAACACAAAAATCAAATGGTACGTATTTTATAGTTTCTTTTCGACATTTATCGATTATTTAACGTTTTACTTTGTAAATAATGTGTGCATTTTAATGAGACGTTAATTGTTTTTTACAGGCAATGTACACAGAAGATCAGATGGCCGGTAAGTTACATTAATATAAATGTAGGTTACGTGCCCCTCCTTAACGTTTAGTAATTCTATGTATCTTTATGTTTCGTCATTTTTTTCATTTTCTTTGTAACTTTTATTCTTTGTTATGATCGTTGTTTTGTTGGCTATTCAATCCAGAATTATGTATAGATTCGAGATGTTTGTCAAAAATTGTTGTTTTTTTTTGTTCATACATCGGACAAATTCAATTTATTTATATACTTTGTACTAATAATGTGGAATAGAGTAAATGATTAAAGACATTAAGAAATGAGTCATACCAGTTTCTTTTTCTCTATATATGGATATGTTTTGAAAGTGAATGCAAGGAATTAGTATGGTTAAATAAAAGAGGAATGTTGTATTAAAAAAAATACCTTTTAAACGAGAAAGATAGAGTATACAAGGTATGAGGTGATTTAAACTGTGCTATATAAATACACTTGAGGTCGAAAAATTAAATAAATTTTGCTGAGTTGCTGTTATTTCTAGTTCACTAGTTTTGCTTCATAGTATACATTCCTCAAGTTCAGTAGTATTGTGAGCTTTGTGTTTCCTTTTGCCAATATGTATTTGTATGAACCTCCAGGAAAATTAACTTTGACTACAGTTGAGGGTTTGAATTTTTATAATATCCAGTTTTATTAGTTCTTTATATAAACCTAAAATAATATTATAATACATATGATGTAAAGTAATATTTTTGAGACAATGTTGTGGTAGTTTGTGATTTATTTTGTATTTTGTTTGTGTTACGAGTATGTACGTATAAAACAATTGATTGTAGAATTCGTATTTTAGAATTCCAAGAGGCCTTCCAGTTGTTCGATTCACGGGGGGATGGTAAAATCCACGTAGGCCAGATCGGCGACGCTCTACGTGCTTTAGGGCAGAATCCGACCGAGAGCGACGTGAAAAAGTTCACGCAACAACACAAACCGGATCAGAGGATCTCGTTCGAAGTGTTCCTACCGATCTACCAAGCGATTTCAAAATCGAGGTCTGCGGACACGGCCGACGATTTTATCGAAGGGCTCCGGCATTTCGATAAGGACGGAAACGGTTTTATCAGTTCTGCTGAATTAAGGCATTTGCTGACCACTCTCGGAGAAAAACTTACAGACGACGAGGTACGTGTTCGAGTGAATATATGCGTATGCGTATATAAGTATATAACTACGTATGGTTTTTTTTATCTAGGTGGAACAGTTGCTTCAAGGGCAGGAAGATTCACAAGGAAATGTAAATTATGAAGAGTTTGTTCGTTTGATCATGTCAGGTTGACTTTAAAAATTGTATTTCATAAAGTATTAAATATGATTATAAATATTTTCCATTAAGATTAATTAGGTTTTATTGCATTGCATTTTAAATGTTTCTGATCTAACTTTTGTCATATTTTGGTGCCTTTTCATTCCAATTTTTTCTTAAAAAGTTTGTAATGTTTTTATATACTTTTCAGTAAAGTAATTTATTATTGTATATGGGTGTGTTTTTATTTATTATGGAATCCATTGAAATGTCTGTTTATTACTAATTTTTTGTGTCAACAATATAATTCGATCAGGAGAAAGTGGTGATTTTAACAAATAATCATTTTTACGATACAATATTTGATAAAGATAATGTCATTGATGACAAATTTTGAAATACGAGTTAATAGGCATCGATACTGCTATATTAATGTTTGTTTAATGTTGTAGTGTTTATTCAGGTAGATAAACAATTCAAAAATAAATAAACATGTTTGTAGAATTCTATTACTAATATCAGACTATACTTAAAAAGAAATAAATACGCATATAAAGTTTTATTACTAACACTAGACACGTATAGAATCTTAGGATAAAACTCCTTATGATAACATTGATGTTTTAAAACTATTTTTCCTTTTGTTGTAGTCTAAAAATATTAAAAAAAAACATAGGACGTAAATATAAACGGATGTTGTTTTAGAATCGGTTTGTATTTGTCTAATTTCAGTTATATGGAATTTCTTTTTGTTAAATGGTAAATGGCCCGATAAGTCGTATTAAATTCGATAATGTCGATTATCTGGCATACTTTAAAAATTGAACGGCATTTTTTAACATAAATTAAGATTTAAAAATCCAATTTGTAATAATATGTAAAGAATAAATAAAATATAAAAAGTGTCAAATCGAAGATGCGCTAAATTTAAATTAAATAATGTTAAGGGGGTATTCTAGTCTAGAATTTCGAAAAAATCGATTTTTTTTGCATATTTTCAAAGTTTAGACCTTTAAAAATATGTCCTTAAGAGGATTGTTCGAAATTCGAATTATTTTCGGAGTTATAGCTATTTTTGTGACGCGCCAACCAATCCGGTCTGGCCGGAACGAATCAACTTTAAACGCGTTTTTCTCGAAACTACTTTTTTCGACACGGTTGACGTCATATCTCAAGTTCTAATGGATCGATTAACTTGAAATTTGGTACAGAGCTTCTCAATATAACAGTGATTACCCCCGCCTAGGATTTTTTGAAAATTTTGTTTTTTACTATTTTTAAAAATTTTCGAAAGTTGAAAAAATAGGGCAAAAAAATGACTGTTTTTTCACACTGCCGCCATTTTGCGAAAAAAGTGTTTTTTTTTTAATTTCCCTAGGCGGGGATACTACTACAACCTTCTTTTTCAATAATTTCAAAAAAAAAAATTTATTTCACATGACCGGAAGGGTTGGAACCACGTCAACTAGGAGACACCTTTTTTTTTCGAGCCCCCACTTTGCCAGCCTGTACCTTTTTCAATTTTGATTTTTTTGTTTTTAATAATACTTTTTTATACTCTTAAAATGTCAATAAATAACTGATAAAAAATGGATAGTAAAAATATTTGTTGTTTTTTTTTATAGTGCCCGAAAAAACACCTAAAATTCGTGCGTCTAGACTAGAATACCCCCTTAAATGGTTTGGTGTAATTTGAAATTAAAATATATTTTAACATATAAATTATATAAGATTTACAAAATATATCTTCCCAATAATATGTAAAATAATAAGAAAAAAAATATAAAAAGTAAAGATGCGCTAAAATTTAATTGAAATGAAAATAATTTCATCGTGAGTTATTATTTATATATTGATTTATATTTTCTTAATTTTATATATCTATAATTATGATTATTTTAACATTATAGATGATAATAGTTTTCGTAAATAGAATCGAACGAATTATAGAAATGAAAGATTGAATTTAATTAGTTGTATATAAAACATGATGAATTTATTTATAGAAAAGTTGTTAGTTAATTATGGTATTAAGAATGAATAGTATTTAATTATTTATTTTCTAAAAGTTGCTATTTTGATTCGATAATCATTTGTATAAATAACAACAATAAAGTAAACAAATCGGATTGTTTGTTGAATAGAATTGAAAATTCGTCGAAGATTTTCAAAGTGCCATTATAAATAATTTGTATTGTTACTTTGGAACAGTATTTGTATATTTAATGAATTGTAAATTGTTAGAAACGAATTCTCGTCGTGTGTACAGATTGGCTTCATCGCTTCTTCAGTTGCTGGTAAGCTCCCACTGTTTCGTATTTTTTTTTTTTTGGCTGAAATACATACATACACGTACGATTGTTTGTTGAAACGAGTGAAACTATTTTGCTTTACATATAATTTTATTTTTGACCACATTCATAATATTGTAGAGATACATTTACAGTAAGTAGGTACATAGACTTTAAAATATATATGTAAACATTGCTAATCTAAAAACTCATATATTAAAATTGTAATAATTTATATTTTAGTTAGGCAATACAATATGATATGTTTGTGTTGAGAAATTGTTTTGATATGTATATTTCGCCGACCGTTCCGGGGCTTTAATATTTATGGATGGATAAATACTTACGTGAAAGAACAAATGCGTGTGTATCGTAATTATTTTTTTCCGATTCTTTCGTCTTTGTTCTTTGTCTAGAATGTCCACTGGTAACACTGACCGTCCACCGTTTATTTTTTTTTGTATTAACCGTACGATTTTTATTTCTTTTTTCCGTACTAACAATATCTCTTGTTCATCCCATATTGTTAATATGTCTCATATGTTTTTTTTTTGCATTTCTTGTTCGTTTTATTTATTTTGTTGTGCAACAAGAGAAACATCATTTCTAAATACTCTTATAAACTACATTGATAAAATATTCATTACATCAATCACAGATAAATATAAATAACAGTGTACATAAAATCTTACTGTTATTCACTGTCTTGTTTTTATTTATTTTTTTAAATTTCATTTATTTATTTAGTTTATATTTCGATAATGATAATATTTTGTACAGGATATTGTTTAGTTCTACAACGATCGGAAGTGTAAAATAGAACGTTACAAAGAACAAGTAAAAAGACTTCTCATGTACCGGCATATATATTTATATATGTATGTATATTTTTTATACGCTAGTCTTCTCCGAGTGTTCTATTTGCATTGTTATTGAGTTGTCCGTTGTAATTGTAAACAATTACAAATTGTTCAATGTATTTCTTCATTTCGGGATTAATATTTGCTTGCCTGTTTCTTGTTTAAGTACAGTGCTTTAGGCCTAATTATCAAGTGTTACTTTTTTAATTTACTATTAATCAAAAGAGTAAGAAGTAAGCTTTTCAATATATAGTATTTTCATTATTTTTTCTTTTTTTATTAATTACTAGTTTTTAATTACGTTTCTTTTAAAATATGACTATGTTAAATAAAATGCCTCAGCCAGTAATTTGTAGCATTATATTTATATTTATATATATATTATATGCGTTTACGATTACGTTTAACGGTTTCATTATACTACAGTCATTCTTAAATAGTGAATTCTGTTGTATATATATATATTATTTATGTATATATACATTAATTTGTTTTCAATTTCTTTTAACAATTGCCGTTATACAATAGCTTGAAAGATCTAATATTTAGGTATGTAACGATGCCTTCACTTTATATTTATGATTTAGAGATGATAGAGAAAACGTCATTTAGTGTTGTTTTTTTTTTCTTTTAAATCAGTAAGAGAACGGTAAGTATAGTTATATATATTTTTAAAATACTCTATGCTAATTTTTTTCCTCGTATATATAAATATACTTTGAAACATTTCGAACGCAAATTTAATAATAAAACTGTTTAATAGTTTCTGTAGATAAGTAATAACAATCCAGTCGAATATTTCTTTAATGAAATCGTGTGTTGTGTTTTTTTTTCATTTCAGCTGCGAATTAAATTAAAGCAATAGTCGGTAGATTGTTGAATGCAATAAATATGATTGATATATACCATTCACTCGTATTTAAGTTTCATTCTTAATTTATATATTAAATATTTCTTTTTTTCTGTTTTGTTTAAGTATATCGTTATTTTACAGTATTATCGTGTGAGTATGAGGATCTACTTAAGCATTATTATTATTATTTCATTTTCTTGTATTTTTTTTCTTTTTTAGTTTAATATCGGTGATGGGCTCCAAAAGTGGTTAGGGAAGGGATTGCGTACGAAATGTCGTGCGCTTTTATTTCAGTTGATGTTGATAGCCTGTGATGCGTTTCTCACCGGCTGTGTGTTCTACAGAATTCTTGATTTGATCGGATGCTACTGGTCCGATACAAACTAAAGGATCTTTGAAGTACGAGCATACCTGTGCAAGAGATCGAAATGTATGTATTTATTTATTTATTGTTTTGTTCAAAGATACATCTGAACGATAATTACTTTACGAGGCGCTTGGCGGTGCCGACGCTGCAGAGTACAGCAAAGACCGCGCGTAATGTCGCACTGGCTGCTGCTGTGGCACGACTCGCCGTACTGTTTATCTCCGAGGGCCGGAGGTTGACAGACGCGTGTTCCGGTTGCGGTACCGCCGTTGCCTCCGCCGCCGCAGAGTAAGCCACTTTCGCAGTCGGAGTCACGACGGCACAGTTCGCCGGCTCGACGGCCGTAAGCAAATAGACACGAGCCGACGACTGAAAATCAACGATGTATGTATATATTTTTTCAAAAAAGAAATTCGTCCGTCGACGAAATCAAAATTGTTTCATGGTGTTATTTTGACTGATAACAAATTACTTACCACCGTCGACGTCCACACAGACAGAACCTGGACAACAATGCTCGTTAGCTGTACACCTCTTTCCGTAACAGGGTTCGTCGTCGCCGGATTCTTCAGCAAACGCGTTCTCTTCACCAGATCCAACGCGCTGCTAACAATCACATGTATTATATATAAAAATGCTAGCCATCACGTGAACAAATTATATTAATAAGAATTCATGGAAGAAAACGTGTTATAAAGAAGTGACGGCGATAACAGAATAATTTGGGAAAGCAATCTATTTTTATTAGAGAGAAAACCGTATAGAAAAAATAAACTTTGTTTCAAATCACAGAAATGGAAATATACGGTGATTATGAACTATTTTTCGTGTATTGTTTTTTTAAAAAGCGAATTTATTATTGCGAAAATATATGTCCACATGTCGAATATATCGACAAAATGAATATTTATTGCCTCA
The DNA here is from genome assembly GCA_029203775.1 of Neoneuromus ignobilis. Lineage (NCBI taxonomy): Eukaryota > Metazoa > Arthropoda > Insecta > Megaloptera > Corydalidae > Neoneuromus > Neoneuromus ignobilis. The sequence goes on from CP092092.1 coordinate 2,160,913, forward strand.
TTTAATCTCCGTACATTTGTTATTGAACAAAACACAAAGCGCTATATTTTATATCGTTCGTCGAAATCGGATATTCCGATAATTATTTAATGGTTCTGTGTAACAAAACAGGACTCGACGTAGGTAAATAAAATAACGAGACTCGGTCGTGCGAAGCGTCCGAAACCGATATATCGACCAAAAAAAAAAAAAACAGACACTAATTTTTTAAACGCGCGATGTACGTGCGTGCGTGTGTTCGATACCAGACTCACCTGGAAAGCACAATTTCGTTTTTAATTTCCGGTGACCTTCAACACAAGTTCAGTGTCGTGTTGTTGAATTTCGACGATCGGGATTTTTTTTCTTTGTACAGGTCTAGAGTATGAGACGCGTTGAATCGTTTTTGTACTACAGAGGCTATTGAATTTCGACGAGACACGTCTGCCGTACATCGGCTCTAAATTGCTTTTTCGTATTATCGCAAACAGTAATTAATTTCTCTAAGTATTCAACAGACGGCTTTGTGGAGCGAGTAATTAATATATTTGAGTCTATTCAGGCCGAAGAATGATTCGGAACTAAACGCATCGTGAGCATTTCAGTCAATTTAACACTTTTCATTGACGGGTTTGTCATTATATTTTTGTATTTTATTAAGTTTATTTACTTTTTGGATTTTACGATTATACATGAATTTTACAATTGTTTAAAACCATATATATATATGTATACACACACACACACACACACACAGGGTTCCATCAGAAGTGCACAATTTAAATTGCGATCCATTTTTTTCTTTAAGGTTTGCGGCCTTCAAACTATAACGTTTGCCATTTGCTGTTGTGATTATTAGTCTTGGAACGCTACAAGAAGGTACAACGTGTTATTATTGTGAAATGCATTACAAATATGGTGAAAATTATACGAAGACAGTTCGTAAAGTTTGTACAATTTTTGGTCGACGAAGTGCATCAAAACGGACGATAATTTTAAGATTGATTAGGAAATTGAAAGAAATTGGATCGGTTATTGATCAAGGAATTCGTGTGCGTGATCGTCCTGTCCGGTCAATGGAAAACATCGTCGCAGTGAATGAAAGTGTCGCTGAGAATCTGGGAACATCGATTCGACGTCGTGCACAACAATTGGACATTTCAGGGAGTTCTCTGTAGTGAATTTTAACGAAAGACCTGCACCGCTATGCTTACACGTTGATGCAGGAACCCGAGCTACGAGATCATTTTAACCGCTGACAATTACTCTTAGTTGGGTTTTGAAGAACCAAGTTGAGAATAACAATTTTGTAAAGAAAATCATCTTCAGTGATAAGATGCATTTTGAACTGGATGGCTTCCTGAACAAACAAAATGCCGGATTTGAGGCGCAGGGAATCCTCGAGTGATTCATAAGAAACCGATACATCCTCAACGAGCCACTGTTTGGTGCGGTTTTTGGACAGGCGGAGTGATTAGGCTGTACTTTTTCGGAAATGTAGTAACCGTGAATAGTGTTGACTATGATAACCGAGTTATTATGGTTTCATTTGGTTGGTATGGAACATAGGTGTGTAAACAAAGTCGTGGAGGACATTTTGTTTAAAAATTAATCGCAGCTTGTCTACTTTGCAATGAAATAAAAACATCGTCGTTGTTCATTCAAAAAAAGATACGTTTTGTTTAAAAATTAAATTGTGCTCTCCAGATGAGACACCTTATATATATATATATATATATATATATATATATATATATATATATATATATATATATAATATGACAAAGTAGAGTTGGTGATAGAAACAGAGTTGGTATTTTTATCTCGAACCTATTTCGTTCATTCACGTACGAAAACTATCAGTTTTATTACTAGTTCGAACGGCGAAAAAGTTTTCTTATCATTCCGTTCGATAACGAGACATCCGCTCTACGTATATTTTATCGTTGTATTTCAGTTCTTGGACGACTTATCTTACCAATATCACATTTAACTTTCACGGTTGTTCAAATAACGAACTTGTACCAACGTGTTGTCGCATGTTCATAGATATTTTTTCTCTATGATATATATCTTTCTTCCTTTTCTTACATATATATTAAATGAACTGATGCATAAATGTATATACATTTATGACTTTTACAAAACTCTTTAAAAATGATATGTAGGATTTTTCTCTTTTTTGAAAAATAGAATAATGTTATGAGATTGAGGTAACATTTTTCAATGTATGAGATAAAATATGAGCACTTGTATTCAATATTGGATATTTAATTTCAAAACATGCTGTTTAAAAAAATCGTGAATTGATAAGATTTTATACAGCTGGTATAAAATCTTATCGATTCAATTCGTTTTAACACAAATTAATTATCACTCTCAACACGACTTCTACTTCGTTGTTTGTAACAACAATGGGCTAATGCGCATTTCGATGGCGATGTCATCATCGTTAGAACATTTTTGTTATAAAAATGTTTTTTAAATAATAATAAATGATAAAAATGTTTTTTAATAATAAAAAGGTTTTGACGATGATGGCATCGCCATCGAAATGGGTATTAACCCATTGTTGTTATAAACAACAAAGTGCACAATAAGTGGTTATTGAACACTTTATAACATATTGTGGTGTTTGGGGTGAAAATTCATTTGTGTTACAGTGAATTTGCCACAGTTTTTAAAAAAATGGTACTATGCTCGTTTATATCATACTTTATTACATTTTTGTAATATGTTGATTTGTAATAAATGAAAAGTATTAAGTAAGTCAGAAATATATAACACGAGTTAATAATTTTTAATGGAAATTCAATATTGAATAGAAATGAAATGTCATTAATTTTTCTATCAAAATGTGACATTTTTAGTATTGAGAAAATAAAAATTAATAAAAGTGGTCGATGTAGTTGATGCAATTAATTTAATTTTTTAAGAACACATTCCCTTATTCTTGAAATATCGCATGTTCGTTTTATGTCCGTTATTTATTTGTAAAGACGATAAGGTCATTTCCGATGTACGTCAACAATTAATGTCACTATAAAAACAGTAAGGTTTGACGGGCACAAGCTTTCGACGTAGGCGTACGAACGTTTGAATAATTACGATGTTGGGTTTTACGGTTCGCTTTATTAACGAAACAATAGATTTTCAGGATGGATAAAGAGCCGCTGCTGTACGCATTTATTATTACAACCGCTCGCGAAGGCCATATATATATATATATATATATATATATATATATATGTATGAGAGAGATCTTTTTGAAAAAACACGTATTCTGTTTCTATATACATGGAGCATTTGCATTTATGATAAGAGGAAAAGTATTTTTCATTGTAATATATCATTTTTGTTATTCGCAATTAATTACTGTTTCTTTTAAACAAAAAGTATATTTTAGTTATTTTTATTGTCTGTCTTGTGTGAAACATGATTATTTATAGGATTTATAAAATCTTGTCGTTTTTATGTGTGATTTATTTATGTCGAAATATTCTCAAATAATAAAGAAAAATAGTTGAAATATAATTAAATATTTGAAGTGAAAATCATGTAACATTTTATATAACGATAATCGATTAAAAATATCTGTATGAAACGAATGTCTGGTTTTATTTTGTATACTGTAGAAAAAAAAAATAAAAAATAATATAACGTATAACTTTTTTAGTTCATTAGCATGCTGAATGTTTGTTTGTAGTGTTGTTTTTGCAATAATTTTTTTTAGGAAAGAAAATACATGTAGAAGAGCTTACCTGCAAAAACGTCGGCTGCGCATATCCGTTCGATCCGTAGCCCATGTTGCTCAGCATTTCGGGCGAGAATCGGTTGAAGAGACCACCCCATGCGGTCGCGCTGCGCGGTCCCAGCACCACAACCATACACAATGTTACAATAACGAGCGCGCTGGCTCGACCCCGCGTCACGGCGCACATGTCGTGACGCTAGTTATGAACTCGTGGACCACAACAGATGCTACACTTATCCGGTTGTATTAAATTGCGTACGGATTAGTGTTGCAAGAGCGTGAATTCCAATGTTTGTCGACAGATTATTATCGTCTAGTGATAATAACGTCGGATGATATGCTCGACGATGACCTCGGCGCGTGTTGAAGTTGTCGATTTTTTTCACAGTGTTTTTCCTTTGTTGAGTTTGTATTAGGAAGGACGGAATGATGAGTTCTGTGTCCTTGAAGTCAGAAAAGATTTGTTATTTTTATATGCCATTATATTATCATTTTTTTCTGTATGGGTTTGCTAATCATCTACTGGGCATCTCTTCAGGTAATGGATGGTAAGAAGTTGTATAGTAATGGAAGATTATCGATGAACAAGAGAAATGATTGAGTAGAAACTCAGAGATATAAAAAGTTCTAGGAACAACGAATAAATGAGAGAGTGATAGAAGGAAAATTATCGGAATGGAATGAAAGAGAAATGCGTCGGATCGGTTAAAGTGGTAAGCTTTTCATCCAGTATAGAAAGAGGTTACTGCTGCTGCTGATATATATATATATATATATATATATATATATATATATATATATATATATATATATATATATATATAATCGTATCGGAATTGAATTTTCGATACAAGTATATGATATGTCGTCTCGTGGTATTTTCCCAATAACCGTGCGGTTTTCGCGAACGCTTCGAACGTTTATCTCGACGAGCAACATTGTTCTTGTCTAACGAAACATGAATAATGGTTATAGTTGAACAAAGTTCGGCAGTGCAGAACCGACCCCTAAGTTTGTAATTAATTCACAGTTTCGTGCTCGTCTCGCTTGTACGAAATTAGCTTGCAGATAGTAGTGGCATTAAATCAACGTCGGAGCAGCTTATTTCCTCATATGATTCGTATGCATGCCATATATACCGGATGTAAAAGCTCATTAGATTACATTAGCTGTACGAAAAATGATATTACTAATGTAAGCATGTTAGAACGTCTGTTTTAATGTATTTGAATTATGATATGGGTCGTTATAAATAATATTAGTTTGTTTATAGGATTTTACTCAAATATTTGTTACTCAAAATAATATTAAATAAGATATGGTAGTTAACGAATCATAAATGACAATCGTATTATTCTTTCCATAATACAATGAGTATTATTTTACAATTTTTAAAACATCAACTAAATATACAACATTGCCCAAAAATGAATATTTGGCTGTAGAATTATACATTCGATTAAATAAATTTTACTAGGTAATCGATTTATGTTATATTTTCACAAAATATTACAATCAACAGTACAGAAATTTTAATGAAAAAACGATAATGTTTCTAAAATAGCTCTCATACATCTGCACACATATACATGTCGTATCTATGTAGGTATATGCGAAGAATAGGATGTACACAAGAGGATAATAAGTTAAATGTTTAAAAGCATCCTTGTCGAGTCACATTTCTCTGCACTGTTGACGTGTACGAGCTCAATGTCGGGAAATTTCCAATGTACAGACGAAACCCATTCTTTATTTATATATTTTCCCTCTGTATCGATGCTGGAACGTACTTTACGGACGGAGGATACGGTTTATTCAAATTTATTTTTGTACAACGAACAAATTGTACGGTGTTATTATATTTTATTCAAATGTTCTCTTACTTTTATGAATATGTATATTTGTATCTACTTATATATTCGTACGTTTATGTGACCTTCGTATAACGCGTATATTAGGTTCCATAGAAATTCCGCGTTTTATGAGACTCATCATAGAAAAACTGGTATTATGTTCCGAAATCGTTTCTTATTAAATTATATAAACAACATTGATGTATCTAACAAAAATATGAACGTTTGGTTTGAGAATTTCAATATGAGAATTTTTCAAAATTTTCACGACCTCAAACAAATTTTCCTTTGAGGGGTCGCGACCCACAGGTTGCGCACCACTGATAATGTGTATGTATTATATATATACGAGGCTGTTTGATAAGTTCGTGTAAAAATAAAAACTGCTTCATTTTTTTGAATAAATCGTTTTTATTTTTCAACATAGTCTCCTTTTAGGCTTATACACTTCATCCAACGCTGCTCTAGTTTGTTGATCCCTTCCGAATAATAGGATTTGTCCAAGTCTGTAAAATAGTCATTCGTTCCTGCAATCACCTCCTCGTTCGAATAAAATCTTTTTCCCGCGAGCCATTTCTTCATATTAGGGAACAAATAATAGTCCGATGGAGCCAAGTCTGGAGAATAGGGGGATGTGAAACGATTTGGAACCCTATTTCCATTAGTTTTGCGGCCACAACTGCTGAGGTGTGAGCTGGTGCGTTGTCGTGATGAAAGAGGACTTTTTTGTGGACTAATCGGGGACGTTTTTCTTGCAACTCGGTTTTCAAACGATCCAATAACAATGAATTATATGCACCTGTAATGGTTTTACCCTTTTCCAAATAGTCGATAAAGATTATTCCTTGCGAATCCCAAAAGACAGTCGCCATAACCTTCCCGGCCGAAGGAATTGTCTTCGCCTTTTTCGGAGCAGATTCCCCCTTGATAACCCATTGTTTAGACTGCTCTTTGGTCTCAGGAGTGTAGTGATGTATCCATGTTTCATCTACAGTGATGAAACGACGCTTAAAGTCCTGCGGATTTCGCTGAAACAGCTGCAAACCGTTCTTGCAACACTTCACACGACCTCGTTTTTGGTCGATCGCGGCACCCACCTGGTGGATAGCTTTTTCATGTCCAAATGTCGGTGCAAAATATTATGTACCCGTTCACACGAGATGCCTACAGCACTAGTAATCTCACGCACTTTCACTCTTCTGTCATCCATCACCATATCATGGATTTTATCAATGATTTCTGGAGTGGTGACCTCAACAGGGCGTCCAGAACGTTCAGCGTCTCTTGTGCTCATATGGCCACTCCGAAAATTTTGAAACCACTTATAAACCGCACTAATCGAAGGTGCAGAGTCACCATAATGTTTATCAAGCTTCTGTTTAGTCTCCTGAGGCGTTTTGCCTTTAATGAAGTAGTGTTTAATCAACACGCGAAATTCTTTTTCGTCCATTATTTGACAATCACTCGATTTCCTTGATTCCAACGATTGTCAAACACAAAGGAATAGACCGATATGGCTGAAACTTGATGTGTGTTCTTCCAAGAGGTGCTACTAATTAAAAATAACCTCGATATGCACCAGTGGTGCCATCTTTCGGAAATTACACGGACTTATCAAACGGCCCTCGTATATATAGAAATAAAAATATTTAAAAATATTTTTTATTTTATAAAACAGTAAGAAATTCAACTGTATTTTTGTGTTAATTAAAATTTAAAAATATCAAAAAAAATATTTAAATTTCAATTAAGTTAAGATATGTTTCTAAATTAATAGTAGTCTCTGGATGTTCGTTTCATATGTCTGAAGTTTATTGTAATACATTCAGCAGTTACCGGCTTGCCGGTCAGTGATAACGTGTTATCAGTTGTGTTACTCATTTTCCTGAAATGTTGGTGACTCTGTGTGTGTTTTTGTGACGAATCAGTGAAAATCTCAAATTATAATAGAAGGGAATTGTTTTAATATATAAATTATGTGCGAAATTGTTTGAATATTTAAATTGTCGAAAATGTGTTTTTCTGTGTTCTAAAAGATTTTCTTACTTTATAGTAGGTGGTGATATTCGTCGGCCATTAATTTATTATTAGATTGACATCGAGTTATGATAACTGTGAACGTCAGCCAAGGATCGAGTAAATCGTGCGAGTACAGATTAAAATTTCCACATAATATAAGGTAAGATGGTTTTCAATTACAAGTTTATTTGATAAATCGGCGATATTGAAATAGAAGAATCAATTCAATCGAAAAATATTCATAGTTTTTTAATATACTTTGAGTATATGCTTGTATGTAGTAGTAATTTTTGATGAGTATATCTGCCGATATTTATGTATAGATATTTTTATTTGATTTCGTAATTGTATTCATTGAACTGATATAGAATTTATTATTTTATTTATTTATTTGAAATTTAGTATCTGTTTTATCAATTTGACTTTAAAATATTTTTTACAAAAATATTTAAAGAACATAAATATTTCTATGCATCAAGCATTCAAGTGATTTAATAGGAGAATATTTTTTTGTATACATGAAAAATAACCATATATTAGGGATTAATTTGAAAATTATAAAAATATATGTAAAATAAACGCTTGCTATATACGTTAGAGTATTAATGAGGTTTATTATTATTATTATACATTTTATTTGAGTAAATTTTCTCATTTATTTATAAAATAATAAATATCTGTTAATATAGAATGATCTAAATGAAACTGAAGGATAATAAAGGGTAGTAAATTATAGTGAGGTAGTAAATTGCATGTCCAAATTCTTTTTTATATTTTGAAGTTATTGTAATAGCTTCAAATATTTTTGATAATTAAAAGAATAATGTTTTCAAATTATTCTCATATCAAAAATATTTATTAAGGTGTTCAAGTTTCCTATGAAAGCAATAATAAAAGATAATTTTTCATAGATGGAAAAGTAACATAATTATGTTTCAAGTTGGTCTTTTATAACAAATATCAATTATGTTACTTCGGTGCTTAGTCATCAATATAATAAAAATATTTTTGTATAAAAAAAATATGTTATTTACATATTTAAAATGTGTGTTTTTTTTAAAAAAAAATATTTACGTCATTGATATAATAGAAGATATTTTTACATAAATGAAAAACGAATGTTTAATATACACATGTCTAAAATTGATCTCCCTTTTTTAAAAATATAAATATCCATTACGTATTTGAATCTCCAGCCATCTAAATAACACAAGTTATTTTTGTATAAATAAAAAAACAATGTACACATATTTCTAAATGTATCATTTTTATATATTTATTTATGAAAAGAAACGAACTGTTTAATTTGAATGAACAGCACGATAGGTTCTATGAAAGAGGAGCACACAAATACGGACAAAAATTGATTTTCTCCGATATCTGAATGAAAAAATGAATACCCGACACGAGAGAATTATAAATTGAGTGTAACAGAATACATGTACAGTATACGACATCCCCACGGGTTGTTCAATTGCAATTT